>OY757914.1:16545122-16667622 GCA_963585895.1 Sepioteuthis lessoniana
ACCAGAAAAACATAATCCAAATAGGTGAATTTATTATGATGTAAAGTCGACGTTAACGTTTCGGTTTCAGTAACCATCTTCAGGGCTCGGATATCAGAATAGTTCACATAGCGATGGATGTTTGCTGAGATGACGGGAGCAAATGAAAAATATACAACGAAAAGATACACAAACGTGCACGTGTCTGGCACGTGGAAACATATTTGAAAAATGTTGGATTTCTTGAAGAAACGAAATAAATCCTCTTGTTTATTAAGAAATACGCAAAGACAAATAAGTTTTCATATATATATATATATATATATATATATATATATATATATATATATATATCGTTTTGAACTCATCCATGTTAAATGTCGTGTAAGATTGTATTTGGTATCTGTTTTTCTGAAAGTACAGTATGTTTTTCTGCTACCTTCATACTGTCGGATTTTGATCCATATTTACTTTCATAAGTATATATATATATATATATATATATATATATATATAATGAACACAATTCCTTAACCTCTCGGTATAAAATAACCCGGGACAGATTAACATGGCGTTAAAATCAGTCAATCATATATCTTTTTGAAGACATACATATGTATATATATATATATGTGTGTGTGTGCGCGCGTGTGCGCGCTCACACACGTTGGTGGACACTTTTTTATTTAAAGAATTGCGTATCCCTCCAACTATTAAAATAGAACTATTTCTGATGCAAACAGATCCTTTTTTCTCTGAAAAACTGAAAGAAGAAGAACCTGTTTTGCAACTGCAATCCATTTAAACAATTAGCTCCAACCACAGCTTGAAAAACCAACAATGAACGGCAAAATCCTGTTTACTTTGGTGTCAGATCATTTCATTATATATAGATATATATATATATACCGAAAGGCAACGTGCCAAAACCAATAAAAATATCCCTTGATATTTCACTAAGCTTAGCGAGCAAGGTCAAATAAGTAAAAATAGACGTTATGAAGATTGTGTTGCGCCTGTTTCTCTTTTAACCCTTTGACGGGCTGAGCACCATTTTGTCGCTAATGGTACACAAGCTGGGTGATATTTTTGTCGTTTCTTAGTTGCTCAATATAAAGCATTTTCCTATTGGCATCTCGTTGACCCATTCAATGTTAATGAATAGAAACATCACTAGGAGACCCCACAATGGTGCAGAAGTGTGTAAAGGTTGTTTTACAAAATACCATTATTAAAAGTGAGAATTTTTTCATGCTATTGTACAATAACACACAATTGATGATAAAATTGTAAAGTTTTCTTTGTATTTTCTTTATATGTGATTGAATGACTAGTTTAAACTTACCCTCTATTATGCAATTTTTCTCAAAATAAATAGTCTACTCTCCAACGATTTAAAAAAGATTATATGCCTGCGGCAAAAGGGTTAAATCAGTACTTGAATTCTATAAATTTGACCAGAAATCGAGCACCAACATATGGCACCAGTAAGCAAAAAATACGCACTCTTCTCAACCACTTGTCTGGTTAATGATCTTACAAATAAAACCAGTGAATTTGTCCTTATGGCAAAATTGCTGATTCTTGCACTACGTGAGTTAGTATTTATATGACCAGAACTAAAATGGACACCTACCCTGGTGAGGTGATTTTCAAGTGAATCATCAGGAACACGAAGAAACCGAGTTTTACTCTCAAACAGCGTCACTACTCGAAGGCTTAGAAATAACTGGTTGTTTGTCGTGAAATATTGGTTAATGCTTTAGTTTAATAAACCATGACTACTGAGTTTGATCCTCACTGGGTGTTCCACCTAATGCCAGAACTAAATAAAAATCTTCTTTGTCTGGCAAATTATGGATATTAGAACACTTAAAAATGACCATAATGCTTCTAGTTCTGAACAAAAAGAATGATAGCTTTTCTTGCATCATTATCATGTCGCGCCATCAGAACGGATATCCCTGACCCTTTCTCGCCACCCTTCTCTATCGTCCATTGCTTCTGGCTGGTCTTCAGCGCTACATCCCATATCTGCACAGAGTTGCTGGATGTAGGTTCTTGCTGGTCGTCCTGTAAAGGGCTCCACAGGAGTACATCACTTATGAGTTCATCCCTACTTCTCCAGCAGTGTCCTGCATGTCTGGTTTGTCTAACTGATAGTTTTCGTGATGAGTGGTAAGTGGCCATACAGCTGCTGCTTTGTGGGGCGCTGCTCCCAGTACTCGTCCAATATTGCTCGCAGCATTCTTATGTAATTTCCGTCAAGCTTTTTTTTTTCCATCCGTTTAGTTAGCGTCCGTGTAGTGCATCCATACAGCAGTATCGACACGACCGCTGCTTGGAAGAAACTTGGTCTCATTTTATCGGCTAGGTCTGACTTCTATATGGGCGATAACCTATTGATAGCTGTTCATGCCTTTGCTAGTCGCGTGTTGATGTCTGTCTCGGTTGATGAGACACTGCTTTTTAGGTAGGTGAGCTTTTCTTTAGGAAAGGTTAATAAAATCATTGACATTACCAGCAAATAGTTTGGATCTAAATCCCACAGGAAATTTATGGCGGAAATTCTAAAAAGATGAAAAAGAGAAAAGTCCATCAAAAGGTTCCATACATTAACTGCTAATCAGGAAAGTTAGAAGGATTTTTTATAATTCATTGTCAATGAATTCCGTAATATTTTCCTCCAGTCGTACTATTAGGTTAGGTTTGGTTTCTTTGTTTAATGGCATATCAACCTTTGTAGGTTATTTAATGCCAAAGCCACTCTTCTAGAAGAACAGTAGTGGTACTATTTAACCCATAGCTGGGAGGATAAGGGGGTTCATCACTTTCCCAAGGGTATTTGCCCGAAAGTGAAGGTAATAGCGCGGCTGGAGTACGAACTCGCTTACAACAATTCCGCAGTCCATCGCTTTAACCATTACACCACGATAGTAGGACAGACTAGGTTCTTCAGCCTTGGTGAGGCTACTAGTCTAGGAGAATGACAACTCTGAATTGAAACCTGTTAAACTCCGCTTAAAAAGCATTGACCTTGTGTCATATCCTGCCCGAGCGGCGGGGTTGGTAAATATGATAATAAAGATTCCATCGACTCTGGGAGTTGGAATATGAAATAAAAATCATTGAATAATTTTATTTTAGTGGACACCCCGAGATGAAATTTTAAAAAAAATCAGTGCCTAATTATGAAAAAAAAAATCATAACTCTTTCAGATTCTCTTTGGCAATTCACTTTATAGTGTAGTGGCTAAATTACAACAATGTAACATCTCAGTAAGCAAGTTCGAACTCCAGTCGGGCTATGTTCACTTTTGCATTATACTGTTGGAAAAGGTATGAACCTCATTATCCCACCAGCTATGGGGTAAATAATATCATTGCTGTTTTACTATGAAGATATCTTTGGTATTAGATAACACAGGAAGATTGACATGCCATTAAAAACAAAAACAAAGAAAGAAAATAAAAAAAGCAATTCATTATTTCATATACTCCATTTACTCTAATCTTAAAAAAAGAACCTGTGGTTGGAATTTAAAATACGCCGTCTGTTTCCCATGCAAAGAGGTATGGCCTCCCTAAAAAAGAGGTGTCCTATGTATGACAGTAAGCTGCATTCAGTCATGAAGCTCCTGTCTGCAGTTCTCAGCAGGACGGGTTCACTTCGTCGCTGCTATTACACTCATATCTATTTTGACCTAATGTGGCAGTACCAGGGAAGGTCCTATCTATAAGATCTGTTCGAAAATTGGTTGGTTGGTTGTTTTTTATGGCATATAAACCCTTTTAAGTTATTTAATGCTAGATCCATTATATATATATATATATATATATATATATTAAAATAAGAAGGTCCACGAAGAGATTTGTATTTTTTTAGTTTATTTATTTTGTTCTTATATACGTGATATATATGTGTACGTTTCCAGCTTGTTACTTTCGCTAGAGAACATATGTGGCACAAGGCCTTGTTAATGGGGTCCTCAATGAGACTCACTCTTATTTCCAGTTTGAATGACTTTTGGTTGGTCAGGCTGGTTTCATATAGGAGTTATTTCCCTTTTTCCTAGAGTGTGTTTACATTGTTCTGATTTACCCCGCTTTGATATTTGATATGTTTATAGTTGTGTGTGTGTGTGTGTGTGTGTGTGTGTGTGTGTGTGCACTGGCGTTGGAGTAGTTTTGGGTTTCACTAACAGTTCTTTTTCCTTCTGTGTGTGTGTGTGAGTGTGTGTATTGGGGAATTTTTGTGTGTGGGGCTGTGTGATTTTAAATTTACTGGTAGCTCTTTCTCCTTTTTTGTATATGTATACACATGTCTCTGTATATGTGTGTGTGTGTTTTCAGCTTGATTCTTTCGTCCGAGAACAAGTCTGGCATAAGGTCTAGTTACTGGGCATTCAATGAGATTTTAATTTACTAGTGTTTGGAGCTTGAATGGTTTTTAATTACTTATGTTTTTTGTGAGTATGGACCTACAACAACCATCTTTATATATATAAATATATATATACACACACACACAAAAACACACACACACACACACACACACACATATATATATATATATATATATATCATCTTGTCGTGCCCCTCAGCACGGATATCCCTGACCCTCTCTCCCCACTCCACCCTATTGTTCATCGCTTCTGGCAGGTCCTCAAGGCTACATCCCGTATTCTTACAGAGCTGTTGTTGTAGGTTCGAGCTAGTTGCCCTGCTTTTGCTCGGCCATGTGAGGAGGTTCATAGGAGTACATCATTTATGAGCTCGTCCCTGCTTCTCCAGCAGTGTCCTGCATGTCTAGTTCGTCTAACTTTGATAGTTTTCATGATGGGTGGTAGGTGGCCGTATAGGTGCTGCTTTGTCGAGTGTTGACTCCAGGTATATATATATATATAATGGATCTGGTATTAAATGATATATATGAGCATTAGCTCGATAAAAAATGTTCCCTACAAGCTATTCGCTCACAAATTATATGTATATATAAATAGGATTTGGCAGTAAATAAACCACAAATACATAATCTACATATGTAACAATAACCACGTAAAGAAAACCGTTAGAATTAAAATCTTTTACGTAAAATAACACCAACTTTTCTTGAAGTATTTATATTTAGATAGCCGAATTTTGACACTTTAGTGACTTTCACTTCTGACATTCTCCTTTTTTTTATCTTCTAATTTTATCAAGTTTGAAATATATAGAAATATATCAGTCAAACCCATGTTCGTCACTCGTCAGCCATTATCTCCATCATTATTATGATTAATTCTGTACTGACAACGAGAAAGAAACTGATCAATTCAGTTGAAAGGACTGAGTGCAAGGACACATAGTGTAACGGTTATAGGCGTTGGTTCCCTAAGCTTCTGAGTAGACAATCATCTGGAGGTTGCAGGTTCAATCCTCACTACAGGCGAGTAACAATACTTAAAAATCTTAGTATCAAATACATATAACACATTCGACACCTCAGTCGGATGGGAGGTGGCTGAAGAATACGCCGGCTGCATTTATGCAGAGGTGTAAGACCCTCCTCCCAACCGAGTGTCCAGGATAAGACATTAAACAATCTGATGGTGACGATTCAGTCCTGGAGCTTTGGGGAATGTGGAGTGCTCCTTCATTGCCATTACTCCCAGGCCAACTCTGACCTGGAGTGGTAGTACCTGATAGGGTCTTATTTATCGGTCAAATAAAACTGTTTGATTTTTTACAGTGTGTAAACAAATGACTTATGCTAAATTGAATTGCTTGTATTACACAGCAATACTTGGAACCATTTAACCGTGAGCAAATGAATGAGTAATGTTGAATAGAATTGCAAGTGTTGAATAGCAGTACTTGAAATCCTTTAACTGTGTGTCTAAATGGAATCATTAGTATTACATAGCAATGCTTGGAACCATTTGACTCCATGCAAATGAATGAATAATGTTGAATAAAATAATTAGTGTTAAATAGCAATACTTGTAACCATTCCACTGTGTGCAAATAAATTATTAATATTAAACAGAATTATTAGTGTTAGATTGCAGTACTTGAAACCATTTCACTGTGTGCATATAATAGCAATACTTAATTGTGTAGAAACAAATTAGCTCAATTTTTTTTTCAAAATAGAATTACCTACAAATTGTTCACATTCAAATCATATGTATATCCATTTAATTATGTGCAAAAAAATGACTGATGTTAAAGTAAATTGTTAGTGTTACATAGAAGTACTTAAAATCATTTAACAGTGCTCAAACAAATAATTTTTTGCAAATAGAATTATTCGTGTTTGAAATACTGGAAACCATTTAATTGTGTGTAAAAGAATGAGCCCAGGTTCGTTTTAAAATGTGTTTACAAATCATATATATATTTGATATATATGTATGAAGAGAATTTAGCATTAAAAAAACCTACAAGGATTAATATGCCATAAAACCTAACCAAAAAACCAACACTTTTGAATGAAAGTAGAAATATATACTCGATTGCAAGGAATTCATTTGTATCACGCAAAGCAATGTGAAGGTTCTTGATCTGCATATGAATTTCCCCCTTTTTTACCGCCAAAAAGCAACTTAGGACAAGAGAGATTAAAAATCGCAAAATGGGACAGTAGTAGCCATTGCTATCTTTGACGACACACTGAGAAGTTATCAGTCCAAAACCTTTATGACAATAACTTAGCCTTATGTTCCAAAGAATTTCAGGACTGATAAGTTAGCACCAAAAGATAATATAAAAGCATTTATATTCACAGTACACGTACAAATATTAATTATCTGTTATATACCGTACCGGTGAACATTAATGGGTATGACCCATTCCTCATATATACGTTGGACATTATTGAGAGGACGATTTTATGCTGACTAAATTGTCATCAGTAGCAGTGGGTACCTTCTTCACGCTGCTGGCGGGTATAGTATTTTATTTATGTTATAAAGATTTATACTTCATTTCCAACATCCGTTTTGGTTATTTCTCATTCAGTAACGTTTTGTTGAGTTACGACATTATCACACAAGACATCATTGGTAATCAGGTTTGGTTTGGTTTGGTTAATGGCATATTAACCTTCGTGGGTTATTTAATGCCAAAACCATTCATCTGGAAGAACAGTTTTGGTGCTACTTAACCCATAGCTGGGAGGATAAGGGGGTTCATACCTTTCCCAAGAGTATTTGTCCGAAAGTGAACGTATTAGCATGACCGGAGTTCGAACTCGCTTACCACGATTCCGCAGTCCATCGCTTTAACTATGTTACAACAAGGACACCCCTGGTAATCAGTTGGTTTGTTGGTTGGGTTTTATGGCATATCAACCTTTGTAGGTTATTTAATGCCAAATCCATTTTTATACAAATAGTTCTATTTCAAACAATTCAGTTTAGGATAAGTACGCAGGTTAAATGTAAGTACAGTTTAATTGTGAAAAACATTTCTATGTCAAACTATTCAGTTTAGTCAATCAGTTCTAATTCAGCTAATTCAGTTTAGTATATGTACGGATTTTGTTTACACACAGTTAAATGTCAAACAGTTCTATATTAAACAAATCAGTTTAGTGTAAGTACAGTTTCAATGTCAAAAAATCATTTCTATTTCAAGCTATTCAGTTTAGTCAAACAATTCAGTCTAGCATAATTATGCCGTTAGTTCTATTTAACCCATAGATAGGACCCTATCAGGTGCTATCACGCCGGGCCATAGTGGACCTGGGAGCAATGGCAACGAAGGAGTGCTCTGCATTCCCCAAAGCCCAAACATCAGTGGAACCTCACCATCAGATTGTTTTGTGTCATATCCAGGACACTCGTTGGGGGGTCTTACAACTCGGCAATGGTAATCAGTTGCTCATTGACAAAAGTAATATTTATATATTTAAATATGTGAAAGACAATGTTCGTTTCAACTCAAACTTCTTTTGTTTGTTTTATTATGATTCATGGTTTCTTTGTTTAATGGCATATCAATATTCATGGGTTATTTAATGCCAAATCTATCCTTGTAGAAAAAACAGCAGTGATTCTATTTAACTCATCGCTGGCTGGATCAGGGGTTTCATACTTATAGCAAGGGTATTAGTCAAAAAGTAAACGTAAATTTCACAGGAGGAGTTCAAACTCGCTTATTTCCCGAGTGCAGTGTACCACAGAGGCCATGACGCCATTGGGATTCCCTCAGCTTGTTTCTTTGATAATTTATTTAACATTAACATTTTTATCAGGACATCTACATATCTCCTTTGCAACATTTCGTTACGGAATCGGTAAGCATAATTAATCCACAACGGCATTCAACCTTTATGGCATCTGATTGGGTGTGTCTTGTCCCTGGCAGTGGTTAATCGGTCAGGGCTACCTGAGGTGGGTGCCAGGGAGGCTCAGTATTCACGTCACGAAGCCGACTCTCCTCGAGTCTCTGGAGGCTGTTCTCCCAGACTTAAATTCTCCATGGAGAGTTTAGGTTCATCGTCTGGAGGTGCCCGTGGTGTAATTGTTATCGCCGTAGGAAATGAACACGGCGATACGAGTTCAAATCCTGGACGAGACTGATTGCATTTCACATAGCACTAATACCCTTGGGAAAGGTATGAATCCAGTTATTCTCCCTCCAGCTATGGGTAAATAGTAGGACAGACTGGGTTCTTCAGCCTTGGCTAGGCAACTAGTCTAGGAGAAGGAAAACTCTGAATTCAAACCTGTTAAACTCCGCTTAAAAATTGACCTTGTGTCATATCCTGCCCGAGCGGAAGGGTTGGTAAATAGGATCGTCTGGCGTCTGAGGTGCCTCTTTTTAGAGGAATGCTGACTGGGTCCGAGAGATTTTTGGAGCTGTCGAACGTGTCTTGGCGACGGCCCTGCACCCGGACCCACCTTAAAAAGGCTTTGTGCCATAAGTGTCTGGTTGGTGGGACTTACGACAAATACCGACATATGAAGATAGCATGAAAATAAGCCCCCGAGATGATAAACCATAGCATTACCACACATGTTCATCCTGCATAAACATCCTCGTCTATTTTCGCCTATGGTTTAGTTTGTGTCATACCAAAGACTTAAAAAATGGTTCGTATAAAGCGTTAACTGGAGCAATGCAGGGAAAAGAGTTGCGCCCTCTATAACATCGCGGTGTATTAGCCATTGAAAAGGGGCCCCCTTTTTAGTCACACTCAACAAAGGTCACCAAATTTACACACATATATATATGTATATATATATATATACAGAGCATTAAATAACCATCAAGGATTGATATGTCATTAAACACAGCCAACTAAACAGCAACAGATTGATTGATTTACTCGATCTTGTAAGGCTGGAAAATGACCACAAATTCCAGACCAAGAAGTTGGTAATTTCAGCCATACTCTTTTTATTAAATACATACGAGGATCATTAAATAAGTTTCCTGTCTTTTTTCATATTGGCACTTTTATTGATAGTATACACATAAAACTCTAGTCCTCTTCAAAGTAATCTCCTCCGGCTGCAATGCAATTGTTGTACCGTTCCAACAACCTCTGGAAGGCCCCACGGAAGTCCTCTTGTTTGAGCGTGTCAATGACCTTCGTCACGGCCTCTTTTATCTACTCAATTGTCTCATAACGACAGGCTCTGAGCTTAGGGAATAACCAAAAGTCACAGGGAGCAAGATCACGACTATAGGGAGGGTGAGGAAGTGTCTTGATGCCCATCTTGGTCAAATAGTCTGTGACAAGGATGGAGTTGTAGACTGGTGCATTGTTCTCGTGGAAATGCCACTGACCCGATTTTAAGAGTGCTAGCCTCTTGCGACGGAATCTCTTCCTGAACTCCCTTAAAACCTCAATATAGTAATCCTAACCCTAACCGTTTGGCCAATCAACTCTGGTGTATTGACTTCCTTAATCCTCCCGCACTTCTCCTCATCCCTCACAGACTCGCTACCTTCCTTGAATCTCTTATGTCACTCAAAAACTGATACTCGATTTATGCAAGATGGTCGAAAAGCAGTCTGAAGCATTCCATACGTGGCATTCTGTGGCATTTTTTCACAGTTTAAAACAGAATTTTATTGCATATCGTTCTTTTAAAGCGTCCTCACGTTCAGATTGCATTTTTGAAATTCATTAGCTATGACAATCACAGGGTGTATTCCAATTCTTGCTGTAGCTGTTGATTCGAACTTGAAATCATAAAAATTGGTCAGTCATCTCATAAGATGTATAGCTATAACATAATGAATTTTCAAGAGTCGACTACAATTTTAAATGCCTGTACAAAAAGTCTGGAAACTTATTGAAGGCACTACGTAAATCAACCTTTTCAAGCAGCAGCAACATCAGCTATTGGAGTTTACTGCTGGACAAAATCTTTCCCGATTTCTTCTGTATTAACAGGATTTGGCATTTAAAAAAATTAGAAGGGTTGATATGCCATAAAATCTAACTAACCAACAAGAACCGACCAACTAATGCTTATATTGGAACATGAAGAGTAGAGACCCAATTAAATTCCTTCCCTAGCACTAAATACCAATAACATTACGATAAATGGAATCATATTCCCATAGCTTTCTGAATTTCTCTCTGCAAAAAAAAACAACAACAAAAATAGTTTTAAGACATGTAATTAATTTCAGAATTATTTTTTTTATTTATTGCGGACTTTTTGTCCTCATCTTGGTAGTTGTTGTGTTGTTTCTTCTTTCAATACATTTTGGCAAAATTTCACCTCTGCTCACCTGGAACCGTAGAGACTCAACGCTCTATCCGCACTGCCACGGGTCCCGAAGGGGCGATCAAGGATGGATTTTTTGGTCTTATAAATCCTTATCTGGTCTTCCAGAGTCGGGTCCGTACCGAATTAAAAAAGAACATTGTCAGAAGATAGCGGTTTCAAATCCTACCCAAGCCGGCCAGAGGTTTACTTTGTCAAAAACGTGGTGCGATAGACAACAACTATGGAAGGCAGTAATTACTGGGGATACGGTTACAAGACTCATCATTCCTATCCGAGGTCGCGGTAAAATCACCTAAAGAAGGCCAGAGGTGAAATTTGGCCGAAACGTAGTGAAAGAAGAAACAACACAAAAACTACCAAGATGAGGACAAAAAGTCTGCAATAAATAAAAAAAATAATTCTCAGATTAAGAAGCCTCGTCTCAAAATGATTCCAATTAAAGACATGTAATTAATTTATAGATTTTTCAAATGTAAATTTTTGGCAGTGAAATTTTAACGACTGACTTTTGATGCTTTCAAGGTTGTTCTGGTACATTTGTCGTTATTTTTGGGTATCTTAACTTGCACAAACACTCTAAGAGGGATAAGAAACAGAAGGAAAAAAGTGAGAACTATATGCGATAAAAGAAATACTTAATTTTCTATTAATATACAGGAATTATTTGTCATCAAGTAACGTTATTTAGCTGTCTCGTCTTCGTTACTACTGCTGTTGTTGCTGCTTCATATAGACTGTCCGGGATCTCTTCAAAGTTGCTACAGTTGATTCTTAGCGACAATTTGACATCTAATAAAGCCTCTGCTTCTGATTAGTCATCATTTGATGTCTCTTCAAATTGACTGTTTATGAGACTCATTTCTAAGTGACTACTGAGTCAAATCAAGCCTCTTATATACAATTCGACTGGCTCACAAATTGAATTGCTTGAAAGTTACAAAACGGTTGCCGGTCTGAAAATATTTTTATAACCCTTTATATTCATTTTCTCACTTTCGTCCCGGAAATAGCATGGACCAGGTTGTGATTTCGGTGTTTCTTTGCCATATCATAGTTGGTTGTTAAGATGAACACTTCCAGTTGGATTGTTAAAAAGAGTTCCGACAGGTTTACGACAAATAGGAAATTTTTTTAAAACGAATGATTCCATTTTCATCAAATCGAAGAATATATTTTTAAAATTCGATTCTTTTTAGGATATAAGTTTTATGCAGATCAATTTAACCATTACGTTACTATTTGTGTTCAAAAAGTGTTGAAACTGAAGGTATATAAAGAATGAAATACGAGATGTGTTGAAAAAGTATCGAGACTGAAGCTGTATTTACCTAGAAAGAAATTAATAAAGAATGAAACATTAATTTTCTTTAGAATAAGAGATGTGTCTAAAAAGTATCGAGACTGAAGCTATATTTACCAACACAAAGGAACAATGAATGAAACATTATTTTTTTTAAAACAGGAGTTGGGTTGAAAAGGTTTTGAGACTGAAGGTATATAATGAATGAAGCGTAATTAAAAAAAAAACAGGTGTGTTGAATAAGTATCGAGACTGAAACTGTATTTACTGAGACACAAATAAATAAATATGAAATAGACACTTCCAGTGAATTTTTTTTTTTTGTTGAACCAATTCCTAAACTTTTGATTTGGTGTTGTAATGATGTGATGAATAATCATATTCTTCAGAAAATTTCGATAAAATCAGTAAATAATAATGATTATTTCTCATATCAGAAATTCAGACAGAATATTAATGTGGTTGTTATCGATGCGAAAATCAGGAGAAAAATACCTGCTTCATATCAAAAACAGACATGAAAATAACGTGACGTACAGATTATTCATTTGTAAGTTAAACTTCTAATTTTCTTTAAAACAAAGAATGACAGAAGTTGTAATTTATCGTTAAAAAGTTAGGAACTTTTACACAAATTATATGATTGACCATGGAAAATTTTAAATTGCTGCCATTTCCAAATTGATTACTATTTTCCAAAATCTGTTTCAAGCTCTAATTTTTAAATCTTATATATATATATATATATATATATATATATATATATATATATATATATATATATATGCAACAGTTATTATTTGATAAACAGTGGTACCTGGCATTGCACTGGAAAAAACAGACAAAATGTTTTCTTTGAATTATTCTGATATATACCTCAGCAAGATACTATGAATGGGAAAAGAGTGTCATGACGTAGATACATAACATTTAAAACATGAGGATAAAATTCTGATTAGTTTCAGAGAGCTTCTTTGTACTCAATATTTATTCTTCTTCCGAATTTTTCTAAGAAATAAAGCGGGTGTCCTCGTGATGTAATGGTTAAAAGGATGGTCTGCAGAATCATAGTAAGCGAGTTCGTGCTCCAGTCGCGCTATTACGTTCACTTTCGAGGAAATACTCCTCCCAGCTATGGGTTAAATAGTATCACAATTGTTCTTCTTGGAGAATGGCTCTGGCATTAAATAACCTACGAAGGTTGATATGCCATTAAACAAAGAAACCAAACCAACCTAAGAAATAAATTACTTTTTCAAAGCGTACAACTCAAGTGTTATTCACAAATACATATCTAGATATATCTTACAAAAAGTTAATTTTCTACTAAACATTAAAAATCAAGGTATTAGCGAGATACGAAACAGAAACCGCTGTATCCAGCGTTTTTACTCGTATTCGTGTGTGTAAGGGGGAATCCTCAAATCCTCTGTTGCGAGCAAGATGTGACAAAAGGTATAGTTTGAGCTGAGTAAAGCAGTTTTGAATTCAGAATTTTTGTCTTCTTAGATTGATTACTAACAGGGGTTAAAGATTCAAGTCTGTCCTTCTATATTTCAATGGCTGGGTGAGAAGGATTCATACCACTCCTAAAGCCATTAGAACGAAGTTAAATGCAAACAGCCACATCCACTATTTGAACTTGGGTCAAATACATACGCACACCCACACACACGCACACACACACACACACACATACACATATATATATATGTATGTATGCAAATGTGTGAGTGCGTATGTGTGTGTATGTAAGGGTGTGTGTGTGTGTGTGTTATATAACATTTCTCCACACCATTAATATTGTTGATCAGCCATTCTTTTCATATTTCCGTCAGATGATTGAGTGATTCTCATGAAGCTTTGTGTAACGAAATTGAAAAGTCTCTAAGTCGTATCTTTTTCCAGTATTTCCTTCTCTTAGGTTGGTTCCTTTGACCAGGAAAGATAACCCAATTTAGCCTACTATTTACCCATAGCTGTTGGGGGTGGGGAAGAACGGTGGATTTCTGCTTTTCCATGTGTGTGTGTGTGTGTGTGTGTCTCTCTCTCTCTCTCTCTCTCTCTCTCTCTCTCTCTCTCTCTCTCTCTCTCCTTCTCTTTTTTATATATATTCATACTCTCTCTCTCTCTCTCTCTCTATCTCTCACACACACACACACACACACACACACTCACACATATATTTAAAAAAAACCCTACAATTATGTAAGAGTGTCACAATAAGTCTACCATACGATATGAAACTATCTGTTAAATTTAAATTTAAAATATTCACGATATCATTTTTAGAAATCTAAATGAGGATTATTCACCACTGATTAAAAACGCATTGAAAAGGATGGGGATTATGTTAAAATATTTGTGTAAAAGGCTTTGCTTTATCATTAGGTGATATTTACTCAAACACACACACACACACACACATATGCAAATGCACATTTAATTAGAGAAGAACAGTAAATAATATATTATATAAAATTTTAATATAAAGGATTTTATCTTTAAATACTTGCTACTCAAATGATTAAGTAGTTAATATAAAGTCTAATTCCCAGAAGTCCAACCCCCAGAGGTTCAACTCCTATAAGTCAAGTGGAGGCCAGTTCCTGATTTTTATGAATTCATTAATCTTAAAATAAACTGATGACAATCCCCTGTTGCCAACAGGTGAAAATTGCATTCATTAAATGTTCAGATTTACATTTTCGTTTGTGCACACAGTCCGATCGAATACAAACAATTTTCAAACAGATCTATTTGACTCATAGATAAGACCCTAACATATTTTCACTCTGGATCTTGAAATAAACTGATGATAATCATCTGATTATGGTTTAAGGTCGAAACTGTGCGGGATTAACACATTTCGATAAAAAGAAATTTAACAACGTTTTCGTGTCTATTCTTTCACTTCACCCTCAACTTATCTATCTATCTATCTACGATAGTCATTTAATTTAAAAAGAAATTTCTTAAAAAATAAGATTGTCCAGATTTTTTTTCGATGAATGTAAACTGTGCATTTTTCGGAATTAGTTTATTGAAATATTGTTTCAATCTCGCAAAAATATTTGCTTTGGGGCAATTCAAAATGGTATCAAATCAAACAAAATGGTACAAGCTTGAACATCAAATTTGGCAGCAGAGAACCGTAAAGCATGTAAAATTTAGGAAAGAATATGTGATATGTACGGAGAAATTTGTTTAATATTTTTGAAGTGGAAAGCCCTAACTCTCTAGTAAAGAAAATTTTCCGAGCGCAGCTGTCAGTAAAGAAGGCTATGCTGACAGTCTTCTGGTACAAGAAAGGGTTCATATCAATTGATTTCCTTGAAAAAGGTGAAACGGTAAAAAGTGCTTCCTATTGGCCACGCCTTAGGTTTGGGATAGGTTGGGTTGGGTTTTATGGCATTTCAACCATTGAAGGTTATTTAATGCCAAATCCTGTTTATACATATATATTAGATATATATATGATTTGTAAACACATTTTGTAGATAACATTCTTAAACGAACTTAAGCTCTTTTTTGCATACAGTTAAATGGTTTCAAGTATTGCTATATAACAGTCACAATTTTACATCAGTCATTTGTTTGCACACAGTTTGTTCTATTTGACCCAAAGACACACTCTATCTGGTGCTATCACTATGGGTCAGAGAAGACCAGATAGAAATGGCAAAGAAGGGGTATTCCACATTCTCCATATCTCCAAGGCTAGATGGTTTAATGTTATATTCAGGACGCTCGTTGGGGAGGTCTTACTACAATGCAGAGATGCAGTCAGTGTATTCTACAGCTCCATCTAACTGGGCTGACCCACTACTTAATCAAAATTTCACTTATTTATTTAATGACCCTCATATATATATATATATATATATATATATATGTGTGTATAAGTTTATATATTACAATGTTGGTGGTGTTGTCGTTGTCATGTAAACAATTAAACTAATAGATTTCTTTGATTTCATGACGTAATTCAAATCATTCCATTTCAGAAAAGAAACGCCGAAGACATTTAAATATGTCAATGTGTCCGAAAACAATAATATCGATGTCTCATTCTTATTCTTGACGATGGCGAGAGAATAATCGAAAACGTTCAAGCCTAGAAAAAAAACAATAGGGAATTTCATTTAGCCCCTTATATATGTTCCCTTGTAAGGACCAGGGATGAAAGGTTGAATGAAAAAAGAAAAAGAAAATTAAGAAGACGTTTCTTATAAACGGAATTACCACGACCAGAAATTCCTGCAAGCACAGCTCGTGACGTACGGAACCAACGGACAGCTGTTTCGATCTTATTAGGTGTCATCAGAAATGTTTACTGTAATTTCCTCCAACTGGAGATCAAGCTAGCGATCACAGAAAGCAGAGCCGAAACTTTACCTCAAAGCTTCTGGTTCACATCACAAACGAGTGATCCCAAATTAACTAGACATGGAAAATGTGCTGCCAGTTAACTTAGTAATTCAATTTATAATATATAATTCCTCAATTTAAGAATTTAAAAAATTCCGGTCCATCATTTTCAACAGAAACGGATTGCACAAAATCCATGGCCTGAATCTCAGAAAAGAAATTTGAAAATTATTATGGTATGATGATCCGTTTATTTCATGAATTATCACGACTGAATTAAGTGCATTGACAAGAAGAAAGATTATGTTAATGAATATTTTATGCATAAAATAAATGCTCTTTCATGATTAGTCTACATACTCGTTGATGAAGTGACACAGAACCACACAAACGAACAGATATACAGTTCCACACACACACACACGCACACATTTAGAGCTCTCTCTTTAGGATATTGGGCACTTTTTAAGTATTATAAGTAATTTCTAACAAAATTATATAATCTATATATCAGTGACAACTCCAAGGGTCAGATTTTCGGGCTCAACCCGAGGAACTATACTCTCAAGTCTATCTATATCGAAGCAATTAAAATTCTCGCAGATCAAGGATTTTGGTCGGACTCAGCATCCCGGCTGAAACTCACATGAACAACTATTTTAACTCATTAAGTGTTTTCGGACTATTGTCTTCATCTTTATTGTTATTTCCACAACGTTTCGGCCGATATGTCCTCTGGCCTTCTTCAGGTGTTTGTCGAGGCCGGAGGACATATCGGCCGAAATGTTGTGAAAGTAACAATAAAGATGAAGACAATAGTCCGAAAACCTTTAATGATAAAAATCATCAAGCTTTGTCTCAGAAATTTAGACAACTAACTATTTTAACTGTCAGACTTTTGTAGCTATCTTTTAATTCTATTCCTTAAAATGTTGATTTACGTTAATTTTGCCGACAGTATTCATTATACTGTTAGACGAACGAGAACCAAAAAAATGGGGCTAGTTATTTTAGGTCCATAATCAAGGATCTGAAAACAAACAAAACGCGTTGAGGAAAAGCTTGAAGGGACCACACAAGAATGCTACCAGCTATTTTGAATAAATCGTGCAAGCAATATCTCACGAAACAACTTCTGTACTGCCACTGACCACCCATCTCAAAAACGATCTCAACGCGTTTTGTTAGTGTCCATGTGGTGCATCCATATTGTAGTATTGACACAATCATAGATTGGAAGACACCCCGTTTTATTTTATCGGATAGATCAGGCTTCTGTATGATCGATAACCTTGTGATAGTAGTCTAAACCTTCACTAGGTGTATATTGACATCACTTTCAGTCGATGGGATATTGCTACCGTGGTATGTGAACTTTTCTTTTAGTTTTAGAGGCCTGCTACTTTGAGAGGAGATGGCTCCTTCTCGTTTAAAAATCATGAACTCTGTTTTATCTGCATTTATGTGGAGGCCAATGTTTCCTGCTGAATGCTCCGGGCTATGCAGTAAGGATTCGGTTTGGGCAGGGGTACTTGCAAGAAGCTCTAGATCATTTGCATAGTCTGTGTCTGTTATAGTTTCTGCAGGATATACATCAGTATATATATTCGAGGAATTTGACCTGATGACCACAGACGTGAAACTCAGAGTGATGATTGATCAATTATTTTAGTATTATTATATTTCCCACAGGGCTAATGGGTAGAGTGTTCGCCAATGGTCCGGGAGACCTGGGTTCAATCCCTGGTTGCGTCATACCAAAGACTTTAAAAATGGTACTTGATACCTCCTTGCTTAACACTCAGTATTATAAGGTTCGGCACAGGGGTAAAGTGGAGCAATCCAGGGAAAGGAGTAGCGCCCTCCCCTACACCTCGGTGTAGTAGCTATTGAAAAGGGAGCCCTCGGGTCACTCTCGCCTAAGGTCACCAACTTTACTTTTACTTAGTAAATTTGTTTTGGTGCATTGAGTATTACTTGATTTGCTGTCTTTTTTTTTTACTAAACGTTGGACATTCTGATTTTAATTTAATTTAATGGTTGCTTCTGTGTGTCTGCTGTTTCTTTGTTATGATCATTAGATTCACAGTTTTCCGTGTTCGAAAAAGACTACCGAGACGTCAGGGGTATAGGGTGGTGGAAAGGAGTGCGAAGTCTCGAAGTTGGTTGGAGGGAAAACAAAGCCGAGATGATGTCGAGTTCACAACAAAAAAGGAAAACGTCAGAAACGGGAGTAAAAAATAAGATAAAATAAAATAAAATACCACTCAATAATAATTTATAATTGATGTTTCAACGTCCATCGGGGGTTGTCCTCTTGGTGTAATGGTTACAGCGCTGGACTACGGAATTATAGTAAGCGAGTTCGATCTCCAGTCGTACTATTACGTTCACTTTTGGACAAATACTCCAGGGAAAGGTATGAACCCTTTATCTTCCCAGCTATGGGTTAAATAATACCACTACTGTCCTTCTAGAAGGATGGCTTTGGCATCAAATGATCCAAGAAGTCTGATGTGGCATTAAAACAAAAGCCCCAAACCAAACATCTCTCCGAACCAGTCTCAAAAACAGGGGGACGGGAAATGGTATTCTTGTGTCAATGAAGGAAGATCTATTGTCATGCAGCCACAATGCGGGTGGGGACGGTTTCGATAGCCCCGAAATTTACGTCATTCCTTTTCCCTTTGCCAGTTACTAACAGACAGACCCTTTTCAAATATACCTGGGTGTTGCTTGTCAATTTTCCTCTTACCTTCAACGACATTTCCCATCATGAACTTCTTGCTGTCGGGCACTAGGTTCCTTGGTGATGGGAAGCAGACATTACCTTAAAAGAGACTACGAAAGGGGGATACAAGAGGTTATATGAGATTGTATTAGAGGTCTATCCTCCGGCCTAGCCATTGCACGAAAAGTCAGTTGGGCTCGACTCAATTCCTGATGCCTCAGGAGCTCTAGAAAGTGACGAAGCTATTTTTGGTACCACCCACTTGTACGTAATAAGGTCTATGTATTAACCTCGACCTTGTGTCAAACATGCTTCCTTGAAGTGGGACTGAAGTAAAGAAATTAATTAAAAGTAAATTAAAAATTTACCAATAAAGAGTAACTATTATAATAAACATCAATTGATCTCTTTTCGATGTGGACCATTGTTTTATCCCAGCTGAAAGAAAATTATGCATTGAAATGTCTACAAAGTTTCTCAGCTTCAAAAGCTCTTTTGTTTCTAAACATTATTTGAAAGTTTCATTTAAACAAAACATCTAACAGTTTATTCACATCTATCCCAGTCATTTTCTTTCTTTCTTTCTTTCTATCTATCTATCTATCTATCTATCTATCCGACTGTCTCTTTGTTAATGTCAATCTACTTATCAATCTACACACACACAAACACACACACGCATGCGCGCATATATATTTACATCAGTCTGCTCATATCTATCTATCTATCTATCTATCTATCTATTTCTTAATATCAATCTATTTATGTATCTATGCACACACACGCACACACACACACACACACACACACACACACACACATATATATATATATATATATATATATATATATCAGTCTACTCATATCTATCTATCTATCTATTTGTTAATTTCAATCTATTTATCAATGCACACACACACACACACACACATATATATATATATATATATATATATATATATATCAGTTTACTCATATCTATCTATCTATCTATCTATCTATCTATCTATCTCAGTTTTCTTATATCTATCGCAGTATCCTCATATATATCTATTTATCAATATACACACACACACACACACATATATATTTATATCAGTCTACTCATATCTATCTATCTCTTTGGTAATGTCAATCTATTTATCAATGTACACACACACACACACACACACACACACACACATATATATATATATATATATATATATATATATATATATATATATATATATATATATCAGTCTACTCATATCTATATATCCATATATCTATCTCAGTTTTCTTATTACTATCTCAATATCCTCATATATATCTATTTATCAATTCCCCCCATATATATATATATATATATATATATATATATAAACTATCATACCTGACCCTTGTCGCTTCAAGTCAGACAGCATTTTTTTCTAAAGCATTTATTTTTCCCAGGCTCATAAATAGACTTTTCCAGATAATACTTTGTCTAAAATAGACAGTAAGTTTGAAGTAGGAAATCTTAATCGTTCGCATATTTTAAAAGCCATTGATAGTAAATGCAAAAGTTTCGATTTATTATATACATCTATTTCTCCTGTTTTCAAAAATATTGAAAAGAAATATTCTAAAAAGCACAATATAATTATATTTCAGAATTACATATTAGGATGAAAATGATACATCGAAATGTTTTCCTTTAGCCGAGATTAATGATTTAATTCGCTTAAAATGAAGTCTTAGATTAATTCCCACCGAAACTGCAACAGATACAGGGAGCACAATAACACCCTTGGTTAGAGTAAATTTTCACCGATGAAAAAATATTGTAAGATCATCAACTCGACCGATTATACGTTGTTGTTAGTTATGACCTATAGTCTACTAGCCGCATCCATATGCTGTTTTATCATAGTGTAATTTAATGTGAGATGGGCAGTCAGTAACCTATCAATCAATTTTTTCCTTAGCGACGGTTGCAAAATGGCATTTGAAACGTAAGCTAGACGCCTTGTCGTTAGGGGCTTAGAATACACAAACTGCAGCAAAACTCTCATCCAAAAAAGGGGTTTCCTGTGTATGGCATTATACTACATCTGATGATGAGGGACCGTTTCTAGAACTTTGATAAGTCTGGAATACCCCTTAATTGGCATTACCTCCAGGTTCACTCTAAACTGGAGTGGTAGTACTTGTTTGGGTCTCTTCAATAGGTCAAATAGAATTATTTGCAAATTATTTGTATTATATAGGAATACTTGATATCATATAATCATGCGCAAAAAACTTGAACTACCTGCCCAGTCGGCTGGGGCTGTAGAATACGCCGACTGTACCTCTTTAGAGGGGTAAGGCACTCCCCCAATGAGGCCACCTGTTGGCCGTGAGTGGCGACCTGTAAGGCTCTAGGACTGATCCATGGTGTTTGAGCAGTCATTGATCCGACAACAGATTGGTCAATGGCTTGCAACACACCTCTTTGGCCCCTACTTGGTCTGAGGGCCCGATCCGATCAATCGGCTGGTCCCGTCATACCCTAGCACACATTTTTTTTTGTCCTGATCGTATATTTCAATCTGCTCATGCGGAACATTTCCTCCTATCCTTTGACTTGTACGTGGTAGAAGGCGTGGGCTGAGGGTCAATTATGTTATGATGAAAAGACTTTAGACAGCTGATGGATTACAAACGTATAAAATCCCGAATTTAGCGGAGGCTCGTAATCTTACTCTTAGCATGAATATACTGTATCCCCGTCTCAGCCAAGACGAATGGGTTTCCCCCTTGGTTCATTCCCAACACAAGTTGGACTCCGAGGTAGGTGTTGGAGCATAAGACCAGCGAATAATTAATAACACTTAGGGCGTTTTCTTCCTCAAAAAGCTCAAAGGAACCCTTATGAAACTGATTCTGACTATGAAACAGAAGCACGTTTCCCTAGATTCATAATATTTGAATCTACGGAAACACCAATAACAAACCTGTTACCATGTGTAATAGAAAAGGGAATTTCAAGTAACATCAGAACCGAACCGTGCTACTGGAAGTGGAAAAAAGAAATCATGTTGATTTCTTACTGAAAATGACAAGATTTCACAACATAACTGTCAAGACACCCTTACAAATCTCTAAACATAAGCAATAGGGTTGTAAGAAGTAAGGAATTGTCAGTGTGTACAATTGAAGAGATAAAAAGTGAGATGAGAAAACAAAGTGTAAAAGAAGTGAAGAGAGTTTCTATCAAAAAAGGGGGAAATAATCGAAAAGAACACCAACATAATGACAGCCCAAAATACCGGAGAAGATAAAAGTAGGCAATAAAATGGAGAGGGTCGAGCAATTCTTACCCAATCCATTGCGATACTACAATTGTCAGAAATACGGCCATCACGGGGGTAATTGTAGAAGTCGACAAGTTTGTGGAAAATGGGGCCAACAAGATTCTGACCACTTTAATGATTAGTGGGATTATCCGTATAAATGTGCCAACTGCAGAGGTGATCATCCCGTCCATGCAAGATCTTGCTAGAGTTGGAGATTACAAAAGGAAATATTGAGAATTAAACATGAGAATAACATCCCATTCAATGAAGTGCGGAAAATGGTATTAGGATCTAAGACTGCAACCTATTCTCAAACAGTTCAGCGCAAAACCCCCAATATAACAATTATGAGAGGATGGTGAAAAAATCAATTCAGCTGGATCCGGGAGACTGGAAAAGCTATATCAATAAAATAAGAGCCTCGTTTGATACCACCAGAGCTTCAGAGGCACCAACGACATCAGATCTTGCAGCAGACAAAGTGAAAACATCCGCACAAGCTCAAACCTCTACGCGAAAAATCGACCTAGAGAAGAAAATGGAAATAACATCAACCGCATGACCAGTTAAATGTGCAATGTAGAAATCTCCTTCCCCAACAAGATCAAAAGATAGAAGACCCCCAATAAGACCACTCACTTCTTCAGATACCTCCCCAAGCAATCATCATCATCATGACGTGCGGCTAGCACGGATATCCCTGACCCTCTCTCTCCACGTCTCCCTATCATTCATCGCCTTCGGCAGGTCTTCAGGGTTACATCCCGTATCATCACATAGCTGCTGTATGAATGTTCGAGCTGGTCGTCCTGCTTTTGATTGGCCATATGTGGGGGTCCACAGGAGCACATCACTTACGATCTCGTCTTTGCTTCTCCAGCAGTGTCCGGTATGTCTGGTTCGTCCCCAAGCAAGAAAGTTCTTATATACAAACAAAAGCTTTCATCAAAACAAAAAATACACGAAACTGAAAACGTTGAACCTTGTAAAAAATTCAGACTCTTAAAAAAGATGGAGATAGAGAACAGCCCCCAATTAACTAAACACAAAGGCCATAGGAAGAAACTAGCAAACAATCAAGACCTAAGACTTAACAATGAACCACAAAATAATTCAATAGAACTGCTGCGGGATCAAAGCCAATAGGAGCAAACTGCTCTTATTGATGACTTACAACAACCTGCCATGGTCTGCTTTCACGAAACATTCTTTAAAACTAATGATGAAATAACTATAAAAAATCATCAATGTTACAACTACATCAATAATACCAGTCACAGAGCTTCGGATGGTATCTCAATCATAATTAGGAATGACATACCTCAAAGGTAAATCAACCTTAACACTCAACTCTAGGCATAAACTGTCAAATTGACTTTTACACAGAACAATTAATATCAGCTCCTAAAATATTCCACCTTACGATGCAATAAAAATGAAAATGAAATCAACAACATATTACAGCAACTACCCACACGATTTTATCCTACTTGACGATTTTAACAGTCATAACACAATGTGGGGTTGTAGAAGCACAAACCAGTGTGACGGCAAATTGACTAAAATCCCAAAACGGTACTTTATTTTCGCACGTGTGAAGACGGGGCAGGTTGGCACTTGATCCCCTATAGAATAAGTCCTCGTTCAGAGTTTTTCTCTCAGGCATATAAGAACTGGCATATTACGTGAGGGATTAATTTAGGACCAGACTGACCGCCGCTGGCAAGGGGTTCCAAATTTCACACTATCACACACACACCAGGCCGCTTAACTTCTTCCCCCTAGACAATGGAAGATAATGAGCCTATAGGTTTTAGTCGTAATAATATTATATTGTAGTAGTCGGCAACTCCGGTTTCCCGTGTGATATTTTTAAGGAATTAATAGGACAATTCTAAGCAAGATAACATAAGGCGAATAGAAGCTAAAAAGGAAATGTGACAACAACAAATTCGTAGTAGAACGGCAAAGAACAACATAGACCACATGGTAACATAAAAATACATGAATTCCTTTACTACAGTTATGTACACTTTCAAAGTGTCAAAACATATAATAATTGGACAGTCCACGAATATAAATGTCTTTTCTTGACTTTTGTCTTTCTTCAAATTGAGAGAGAGAGAGAGAGAGAGAGAGAGAGAGAGGTATACAAAATTTGGGTATAAAGGAAAATGGCCCCAAAGTTACTTATCTTATTTTTCGACGGGGTTCCACTGGAGAATCTTTCTTCTTTCACGGGCTAATAGACTTTGTTCTGTTTTTAATCCTGGCTTGAAGAACTCGGGTCCCTCATGTCTCAGTTATTCTTTTGTCTTCAACCCTGAGTAAAAATGGCTATGGTTCGTCTGCCCGCTACGGACCCTGCTCAAAAACTAATTTTCTTATCCTTTACTTCCGCTAAGGGGAAGGGGTCCCCACTTCCGTTTTGGGGTCCCAGCCAATCATTTGGCTTCTCTCTCTTTCCTCTTGGTGTCCGGCGACCTGGGTAAGGTCACCAAGTACCAACATCTGTTTATCCCCTCTGTGACCCACATTCTTCTCTTAACGGTCACTTTTTTGACGGTTTGATACTGTCAATTCAAACACAAGGGGTAGTAATTTTATCTCCCTCCTCCCAGTGGGATATCGCGTGACAAAATTCTAGTAAATATCATAAATAATAATAATCTCTGCCTCTTCAACAAAAAATCACCACAACAACTTGAATGTAAAGTATTCAGTAACACCAGAAAGTGCTACTTCCAAATAAGAAACATGAAGGATTTGTTTGAAAACGTCCATATAGATGACGTTCTATCTTTCTTGAAAGAGACAGGGTTATACCAAAAAAATATAAACTTGAGCACAAATCCGAAAACACAACAAACCAATCAACCAAGTGCAAATAAACTATTGTTAAATAGCAATACTTGAAACCATTAAATTTCTGCAAAGAAGATTAGTTGTGAGAAATCATTACAACCACTTTGTTATGTAAAAGAATTATTTTATATTAAATAAACTAACAGATGTTTGATTGAAACACTTGAAACTATTTACTCGTGTTGTGTACGGCACGTAAACATATGCAAACACAATGCGCAAGCGGACTCTGTAGTTCAGAGACGAAGTGTTCATTAATTTCTTGACTTCGGTTCTTTGACACAAGGAGAGAGACACAATTCTTACAATGCTAACCTCATCTCCAACACGTGGCGCATCTTGTGATGTTTAAGATCTCTGTCGGTAGATATTCGATAATCCCAACTACGTCTTCAAGGGCCCAAATCCAACTCTATGCCTCAACGACAGGACTCAACTCTCTGCCTCCATGGTTCAATCTCAACTGACTCTTTTTCAAAATCCTCAAATTCTCAGGACTATCTCTTCCGGGCATGACGTCATCCACACTCCAGACCCATTTCCTGTCTGGAGGTTTATTATGACAATGGTGATTGTCATATCCTTTGCGCACGAGCGTAAACTGCACCAATTGACTATACACCTGCGCTCTTAACCCGAATAGTTTAAAGCCCAACCAAACTGAATGATAAGATATAATTAACGAAAAAGGATTAATATAAAAAAGTCATTCCTTATTTATATAACAGTGTGTGAGTAAACGAGCTGTGGCTTTTTAAGTGTGCTATATATAAAATGTTTACAAATCATATATATCTAATATATATATATATGTAAACTCGATTTGGCATTAAATAACCCAGAGTGGTTGATATGCCATAAAACCTAACCAACCAACAAACTAAACTTAAGAAACCACACAAAAACAAAAAAAAACCCGGTCACATTAGGATTATAAATTTATTTCCATCGTGTTATGGGATTTGATATAAAACAAAAACACCAAATATAACAAGACTTCTTCAGCTCTAATGGATAAAATAATTCATATCAAGTAAATAAGGACAGTGAATATACAAAGAATGGAATAAAATTTCTAAATTTCTCGTTTTTTTAAACAATATATATATATATATATTTATATATATTTCCCTGTACTACCGTAAGGATGCACCAGCTGGACGCTGATGAAACGATTGAAGGAAAAGCTGCGAAAGAATGCTACGTGTTTTGAAAACTACGTAAAAGCGGTATCAAATCAAACAGCAGTTGTATGATTACTTGCCTTCCATCTCACAAACCATCGGAGTTAGACGAACAAGACTTTCTTGGCCCTGCTGGAGAAGTAAGGTCATACTTACAAGAGACGTTCTCTTCGTGAGTCCGACACATGTCCTCACCAGTGTTGTCCGACTGGCAAAAAACTTAGATATACAAACTCTATGCGGACACTTGATGCATTTTAGAGGACCTGCAAGAAATGATAGAAGATAGGGATGGATGGCGACTTAGGGTCAAGGAAACCCGTACAATCAGCACAATTTGATGATAGTGATAATGATTAAATCTCGTCTGAAAAAACAAATTGAAAGCGGTAATCTAACCAGACAGACCAACGAACAGAAGTAATAGTTTGACACTACTTCAACTTCTCAACAGAACAATTAATGGAAACGACTTTTTATCGGCTAGTCAAGATAGACAAGGCGGGTTTTACTGACTCGGGTATCGAATTCTTTATGTCTCCTGTTTATAGTTCTTTTCTTAAATTGATGACGACAGACATCGTACTTTCTGAGTTTCCTTTCTCTTCAAGAACAACCCATCACCATGTTACCGCCTCCCCTACCTAATACAGAACCACCCTTGTCACTCACCCAGATGCTAACCTTGCTTACATTTGGATTCCAACCGGACAACATACGCAGATACATACACACAGATATTTACAAAGTCTGTTTTAGGAGGATGGGCGTATATATGTATTTATGTGGGTGTGCGTACATGTATAGACGTGGGTGTGTGAGTATGCATGTGTGTGCGTGAGTGAGTATGGATGTATATACGTGTTGGCATGTGCTCAAGGGTCAGGTCACAAAGCAATGCTGAGTGAGCTATATTGATAAAACGTTATTACAATGGACAGGGTTCCATCCACGTTGGGTACCTTAATCACACACACACACACACAGATGTTAATGCATATAAAAAGATATTCGGATATACACATAGTAAAAGTAAAGTTGTCTCCCTTAGTCGTGGGCGACCAGAAGGCCCCCTTTTCAATAGCTACTACACTGAGGTGTTGGAGAGGGCGCTTCTTATTTCCCTGGATTGCTCCACTTTACCCTTGATACATACCTTATATTGCTAAGTGTTAAGCAAGGAGGTATCAAGTACCATTTTTAAAGTCTTTGGTATGACGCGATCAGGAATTGAACCCAGGTGTCCCGGGCCATTGGCAAACCCTCTATTCACTCATCTAGTTATATATATATATATATATGTTATTATATAGATAGATACTTTTAATACAAAATGTACAAACGTAACTTGTTAGAAGTAATATTTTTCATGTTCACGTTAGCGAACTTCTCCGTCGCAAATTATACATATATATATATATATATATATATAGAGAGAGAGAGAGAGAGAGAGAGAAAGAAAGGGAGAATGAAAGGCTGATATGGGAGAGATGAAGATTGATAAGCTAAATAGATTAAGTACGCTTGTCTGTAAATGTCCATACTAAGTATATATATATATATACATACATATATATATCATTAATGTATTTGACATCTAGGATTTATATATATAAATATATATATATATACATATATTGATGTGTTTGTGTGTGTGTGAGTGTGCATTTATGTGTGTTAATGAGAGAGTGAGAGTTTTTATCATTACTGTGTTTGTTGTTCCTTTATTGCAAACAATAGTGAAATCTTTAATCCTTGGTGATGAAATCCCTTGGCTAAATCAAGATTTCTTGCTTATTTTAACGTATTTCAACTGACGTTAAGGGTAGATGATTTGTCTCGTCGTCAGGTATAGAAAAGTCGTTGTTTTTTATAACTCCATGAAACCAAATTAGAGCGAACACACTAACCGCTTAACCCAAATCTTTATTGCCATAAATAAATTTGTGGTCGTCCAAAATGCTGACAATTACCAAAAATGGTATCCATATCATCCTAAAGTTACTCTGAATGCATAAAAGAAACTTCGAAGAACATTCTGAATTTGATTCAGGAGTCGAAAATATATGGATGGTTTCATTATATCAAGGCCTATTTTCGGAAAAGTTGAATGGATATATGTACTTACTCTACTCCGTTCGTCAAGTGCAGGATACGACCAGGTAAATATTCCAAGCTATGGGTTAAATAGTACCACTACTGTTCTTCTGTGAGAATGGCTTCGTCATTAAATAACCTACAAATGTTGATATGCCATTAAACAAAGAAACCAAACCAGGTAAATATTTAAGTGGAGAACAGCTGGCTTGAATTCTGAGTTTTCCTTCTTCTTGACTGGTTGCCTTACCAAGAGTAAATAACCCAGTCTGCCCAACTATTTACTTATAGTTGAAGAGAGAAAAGGCGAATTCATATCTTTACCGAATTAATTCGTGCGAAGCGAAACGCAAGCAGCTTCGTCAAGGACTTAAACACAGGTCTCCAATTCCATTTCATCCGACGATACTCTAAGGGTTCCTACACTGCATATAAAGTAGGTTTATCTATAAGGTGACTAAAGGTTGGTTGGTAGTTTAGGTTTGATGGCACATCAACCTTTGTTGATCATTTAATGCCAAATATTGTATATACAAATATATTAAATATGATTTATAAACGAATAGCTGGGGCTCCAGAATACACCGACTGCATTTATGCAGAAAAGTAAAATTCCCCAATGAGTGTCCCCGATATAACACTAAACAATCTGATTGTGAGGCTCCAGTAATGCTGGAGCGTGGGGGGGGGGAATGCAGGAGTACCCCTTCATAGGCAACATTCCCAGGTCCACTCTGGCCCGGAGTGGTAGCACCTGATAGGGTCCTATCTATGGGTGAAATAGAACTAAACAGTGTACTTATGCTAAACCGAATTGCTTGAAAAAGAACTGTTTTTACATCTAAGTGCGTATAAACAAAAAACTGTATTTATGCTTAACTGAATTGTTTAAAATAGAACTGTTTTTGACATTTTAAACAGTGTACTTATGTTAAGCTGGATTGTTTGAAATAGAGCAGTTTATATGTATAAAAATGGATTTGGTATACCTACAATGGTTGATATGCCATAAAACCAAACCAAACCAAACCAAACCAAAGAATAGTTTGTAAGTATCATTTTAAACAAGCCGAAGGTCATTTTTTTGCTCACAGTTAAATGGTATTACAATATGACACGAATAATTCTATGTAATATTGTTCATTTATTCGCACACTGTCAAATGGTTTGTTAAGTTTTGCTATTTAACACAAATAATTTTATCCGACATTACACATTCGTTTGCACAAAACTAAATCGTTTCAATCATTGCTATGTAACACTAACTGTTCAATTTAACATCATTGATTTGTTTGCACTGAGTTATATGGTAAAACAGCTAAATGATCAAACAGTTCTATTTCGGGACCTTAAATGGTACTACCGTTACAGGACAAAGTGGGCCTGGGAGTAATGGCAATGAAGGAGTACTTCATATTCCCTAAAGCTCTCGGACAGAAGCCTCACCATCAGCTGGTTTTGTGTCGTATCCAGGATACTGGTTGTGGTTTTTTTTTTTGCCTTTCTGCTGAGATGCAGTCAGCGTATTCTACTCCTCTGAATCGGCGAATACTGTTTATAACTGAAGTAATGATAAATCAGAAGATGATAAAGATATATTTCGGAAAACGAGATATCTTCACAAGCTATAGAATAGATGGATCTTTGGTTTCTTCGTTGTTTATCCAGTATGTCAGCCCTTGTTGAGTTACTTTATACCGACGATAGTTTAACCCCTATATGGCTGCCCGTGGTGTAATGGTTATCGTCGCAGGACTTGGACACGGCGACACGAGTTCAAATCCTGGACTGATTGCATTTCACATAGCGCTAATACCCTTGGGAAAGGTATGAATCCAATTATTCTCCCTCCAGCTATAGGTAAATAGGACAGACTGGGTTCTTCAGCCTTGGTGAGGCAACTAGTCTAGGAGAAGGAAAACTCTGAATTCAAAACTGTTAAGCCCCGCTTAAAAAATTGACCTCATATCCTGCCCGAGCGGAGGGGTTGGGTAAATATGATATGGCTGCCAATTATATATGGTACAAAAATATTTTTCTGAATCTTTTCAGACGACTAAAAACTTCATTATCTCTAATAGATATATTTAATCCACAAATGAGACACTTATTGGTTTTACCACTCCGAGTCAGGGTAGACCTGGAAGTAATTGTAACAAAGGGTGACTCTTCACTCCCCAGAGCTTCAGAAGTGTATTCTTACAACTGGATAGAATTTAGTGTCATACTTTTTTTCGGTTGGGGTGGAGCTTACTCTTCTGTAAAGAATGCTCAATATACTTTAGAAAACGAGACGGAAAATTCTCTGAGACTTTGAGAGAAAGATAGATCACCAAATTCTGGTAGGAAGACCAGGCCTAGTATTATTTACCCAGAAGAAAATTTCATCGTCTTATGCATTTAGCTGTTCCAGTGGACCAGAGATTAAAAATAAAAAAGTGAAAATCTTGCTAAATACCAAGACCTTGCTAGAGAGGATAAGCATACTAGGGAATAGGAAGGTGGCCGTGATACTAATTGTAGTTGGTGCAGTTGGATCGGTACTCAAAAAAAAAAGAGTGGGAGGAGATACTGAAGGAACTGGTGATCAGAGGAGGAATTAAAACTATCTTGACCACAGCACTGGTAAAATCATCCAGAATATTAAAAGAGTTCTGAAGACTAAATGAGACTTATTGTTACTCAAAGGTAAGTTTGGTTTCGTTGTTTATTGGCATGTCAACCTTTGTAGGTTATTTAATGCCAAAGCAATCCTTCTTGAAGAACAGTAGTTGGTACTATTTAACCCATAGCTAGGAGGATGAGGGGGTTCATACCTTTCCCAAGTGTATTTGCCCGAAAGTGAACGATTCTGCAGTCCATCGTTTTAACTATTACACCACGAGGATATCCCACTTAGAGGTGAGTGTAAAACTGCCAATTAAAAGTGGTTAAACTTGCATCAGACCTAACCGATAAAATGAAACGCAGTTTCTTCCAGGCAGCGGTCACATCGATACTGCTATATGGGTGCACTACATGGACGCTAACAAAACGGCTGGAGAAGAAGCTAGACGGCAATTACACAAGAATGCCGCGTGCAATCTTGAACAAGTCCTGGCGGCAACACCCCACAAGACACCAACTGTACGGCCACCTGCCCCCTATCACAAAAACTATTCAAGTTAGACGAACCAGACATGCAGGACACTGCTGGAGAAGCAGGGACGAACTCATAAGAGATGTACTCTTATGGACCCCCACACATGGCCGTGCAAAAGCAGGACGAACAGCACGAACATACATTCAGCAGCTATGTGAGGATACGGGATGTTGTCCTGAAGACCTGCCTAGGGCGATGAACGATAGGGAGGAGTGGCGAGAGAGGGTCAGGGATATCCGTGCTACCAGCGCGACATGATGATGATGATATGTACCCCCGAAGCTGGTACTTGCGTAGTCCAGGATCTGAACACAGCTCGTTAGGTTTATCTCCCGAGGGCGATAACCGTTACACAACGTTTAAGTGCATACATCTATCTATTTATTTATCTATCTGAATACACGTGGCTTAACGGTTCTCTTTATACATACATTGTTGCGGTATCATCCCAATTTTCGATCCACAATGGACTCTTCCAATAAAGATATATCATTTGACTGTAATCTACACTAAGTACGTATTTGTCTTATTCATTTTATATCTTTTCTTGAGGACACACACACACACACACATATATATATATATATATATATATATGTGTGTGTGTGTGTGTGTGTATGTGCTTTTAAAACTTGATTTGTTCCTGGAAGCAACACCCAACAAAAATAGCTGCTGTTGGGCCACTTACATCCTATCTCACCAACCATTCAAATAAAACAGATAAGAAGTAAGGACAAACTTTACAACATTATCTTTTGGATTTCTCAACATGGACGCATCCGTGTTGGTTGACCATCAGGGACACGTATACATCAGCTCTGTGCAGATACTGTATGCCATCGACAGGATCTGCCAGAAAGGATACATGATTGGAACCGATGGCGAGTGAGATCCAACTTTACTTGAAGATGTATATATAAATATAGATATAATATATACACACACTCATATATATATATAACATATGTATACCAAATATATAATTCATATATATGCATACCATATATATGTATATCATATATATATATAACTTACGCACACTGAGTCATATATATATTTATATACGTCTTTATATCAACAAACTTTTATTTTATACTTTTCTACTGATTTATCAAACGCTTTTTAAACAATTGCTCTCATATAAAGAATATACGTGGTGCCTTCAAGAAGTTTCCAGACTTTTTTGTACAGATTGCATTTTTTAAATTCACCAGCTGTGACAATCAGTAGATTGTATTCCAATTCCTGCTGTATTTATTCATTTGAACCTGAAATCATAAAAATTGGTCAGTCTTCTCTGGATAGCAATAACATTTTTTCAAGAGTCTACGACAATTTTAAATGCCTGTACAAAAAAGTCAGGAAACTTATTGAATGCAGCACGTGTATATATATATATATATATATATATATACATATTCTTTGCTATAAATAATGAGTTCTTAATATCAGTGATAGACCATATGGAGATCTAAATTTGAAAAAAAATCAACAGAATTTGATGAATGTGTTGCCAAGCTACGTCGACTCCCTTCAAATAGAAATCTCTCTCTCTCTCTCTCTCTCTCTCTCTCTCTCTCTCTCTCTTATATATTTGAGTCAACCAGGTTTCGATCCCAGCTACGGGAAGATACTGTCTAGCCACACTGATGAGTTCTGATAGAACGAAACAGATCTGTCTGTGGATGACTATATATATATATATATATATATCCATTCATGAATATGTATATAAAGTGCATATATGTAGAGATATATTTGTGTATGATATAGAAATATATATATTTCTGTCTGTGCGTTGTGTAGTATTAATGACAAACTGGAAAAAATGTAATAAACCTTATGTTGGAGAAACATCCAAACCTTTCAAAAAACGATTTAAGAACACAAACAAGCCCTCTTAAAAAATGACACTAGCTATGCCCTAGTCCTCCATAGAAAAAAAGAAAAACATAATTTTGATCAAAAGAGAGCAAAAATTATAAAATATATGTCCAATAAAAAGAAATGATTAGCCATAGAATCGGTAGTTATTCTTCTCACAGAAACAATAAAATAGAGATCTGGAAAATTTCAATTTTCTCCGACTCTACATTGATCATCTTGGAGTACAACATAAATAATTATATCAAATCACTAACAAACGCTATGTTTTTACCAACAAGATAACATAAAAGCAAAAATTCTTTTTCATATTTGCCGTTGAAGATAGCGAAACACGTTCAGTAAAAAATATACATTTTTTACAAAAAAATTTCCAGTATATATATATATATATATATATATATATATATATATATATATATATATATATATATATATATTGTCGTATAAATAACGGTGATATTTACCAAAATTTATGAAAATTTCTCAAAATATTATAGATTAAATAAATTCAAAGAAATCACCATTGGCTTTTGACCTAGCCTCCAGATGACACTGGATTCTCCAGTAAGTCTTTCCAGGTGTTTTCTTGTTGACATACATTATCCTTGCCTTCAGTTCTTTGATGTTGCGCGGAGTTTTGTTGGTTACTCGATCAAATTTTCTCACAGCAAACAGCGTTTACCTTCTTGTGTGGCATGACGCAGAATCCTGTTGCCAGATGAAGGGTTCTCCTGCAGCCACCCTCTCAATCCTGTTGATTCAAGCTCACCCAGTCACATGTGGGCCTCCTTAGTGAGTCTGTGATGTAGGAAAGATGAATGGAGGTATAACACTACTATTGCTAGTAATCATCCCAAACATTAGGTTATGGTTTTTGTGTTTGGTTTTCAACAATATGAATCTGAATATGTCCGCATGTTGACGCTCAAACCCTGAGAAATTGTCATATTGAAGCTTTCGGCGTGAATACCGAACAGATGCACGAAATTAATAATTTAAATTGTTGATATTTTAACCATTATGCTGGATGCTTATTGGGTCATATATATATATATAGGATTTTTTAAAGGTTGGATAGCGTAGACATATAGGCAACGGTAACTGTTAGTTTCTCGCTTATTAACGTCTACGTAAGAAACTGACTGTTGCTAAACAATGTTGACTCAATGTCTACGCTATCCTAATGTAAATATATATGTGCTATCAATGACACGGATCACTCAACACTTAAAGATATAGTAAGGTATATCAACAATACCTGTACATTGACAAGTGGGTAGAGTGTTCCCCTATTGCCCTGGAGACCGGTATTCAATCCGCGGTCGAGTCAAACCAAAGACTCAAAAATGATACTTGATATCTCCTTGTTTAGCACTCAGCATTATAAGGTACGTATTAAGGGTAAAGTAGAACAATCTAGGGAAAAGGATAGTGCCCTCCCCTCTACGTTAGTGTAGTAGCTTTTGAAAAGGGAGCCTTAGTGTCACCCTCAACTACAAATATATATATATGTGTTTGGGTGGGGGGTACATATATATATATATCAGTGTTTGTATTTGCGCATTTGCGGGCACGTGCAAAAGCATATGTGTGTGTGTGTTCATATACGTTTGCGAGAGGGTGAATGAATACAGTCACATAAACGCTTAGGCATTTCCCCACAAGAATTAATGCATGTGTGTGTGTGTGTGTGTGTGCGCGCGCCGATATATCTATGTGTATATGTTATTAAACCAACCAACACTGGCACGCATACACACACACACAGACATGAGAGAGAGAGAAAGAGAGAGAGAGAGAGAGAGAGAGCGAAAGAGAGAGAGAGAGAGAGAGAGAGAGAAAGAGTGAGAGCGAAAGAGAGAGAAACTTATTTTATTTTAGAACCCATAAACCTACATATTTGTTTAGATACTCACTAATAAAAAAATTCATTTTATACATTTCTTATCCGTCATGAGAAATAGAACCCACTCATTCACACTGCTGGTCACCAACCCATTATACACGTACCCCAAACGAAGGTAAACAGTTTTCGTTGTTCTTTCATTCTCATTTCAGTTACTTTACATCGTAGCTAAGCCAGCGATCAGTCTACAGTTATCAGTAAACAGAGCCAGGTTTCCGAAATGAATCAAAACAAACAAGGATCGTTCAAAAAAGGATATAATTCTTCTTTTTATAAAACTAGAAAAAATTGGGAGTGTCAACATGGTGTAATGTTTAAAGTGCTGTAATATTGAATCGTAGTAAGCAAGCTTGAACTCCTGTCGCGCTATTACGTTCACTTTTGGACAAATACCCTTGGGAAAGGTATGGAGTCCCTTATCCTCCCAGCTATGGGTTAAATAGTACCACTACTGTCCTTCGAAATAGGGAGGGATTTGGCATTAAATAATCCAAAAAGGTTGATATGCCATTAAAATTGCAAACAAACAAACAAACTGGAAAAATTAATATTTTTCTTGTTTTATAAGAAGTGATAGTGTGTCGCGTCGTCATAACAAAGCTGTTTATCAATTCTCGTCTTTCTAGTTGAAGCTAAGAACTTTTTAAACGATTTCCATATTCCCTAGCAAAATTTGAATGATCTGAGGAATAATATAGTGAGGTAATGGAAAAAAACAACAAAGTACTCGACTGCAGCTTCTATATAAACGAGTTCAAACACCAGTCCTGTTGTTACGTACACTTTCTATCAATTACCACTGGAAAAGTTATGAATCTTTTTATCTCCCGAGCAATGTGTTAGATAATTGTTGCGTTCTGGTTACTGAATGCTTTTAATATTAAATAAAGGACAACGATAGTATTGGCTTCCGTTGTTACGGTAGCAAGTATGGTGGTCGAGGGCGATCTCTAATCTCCAACGCTCTAATACTATTCCTATAAGAAGCTGCTCTTCACCTTCTAGTCTGCCTTGGTATCAGTAGCTACTGCTATATATGGCAGATGGACTAGTTCATTGTGTGGAAAAGGTGGGTGATACCCAACAATAATATCACTGCTGTTCTTCAAGGATGACTTCGGCATTAAATAACCCATAATAGTTGATATGTCATTAAACAAAGAAACCAAACTTTGTGAACCGTAAGAAATATTATAGAACTGATGTTTTGAGTTGATAAATTTACGCAGCAATGATCTTGCTTAGTGCTTAGATGAGTTGTTTTCAGGTTGGGAATTTTGTTTTACAGCGTATTAACTCTTTTAAACTTGTTAAACTCCGCTTAAAAATTGCCCTTGTGTCATATCCTGCCCGAACGAAGGGGTTGGGTAAATAGGATTAACCTTTTTCGCTGAATTGAATTTCAAACAATTCAGTTTTGTATAAGTATAGTTTTTGTTTCTTTATTTGATATGATTGGTTCTTACGGCGTTGTTTTGTGCTGCTATGAGGAGAGATTATGTTTCTCTCTTAAAAGTTTCCTTTTCTTAGCCAAGTGTAGGTTTTGTCGTGTGAGATGTTGTTTATTAGTCATTTAAAACGCCCATAGAGTTGTTTTTCTTCCCATTTTTTCCCTAGTTATTGTCGTTCTGTCGTCCATTGTTTGTTAGTATCGTTTCTGATATCTGTAATCAGTTCTCCTTCGTGTTTTTCTATGTAGTCTTCGAGTTGCTGTATCGATGTGTCAATGCTGTCTTCAGTGCTGGTAAGTCCTCTTCCTCCCTCTTTTTTTGATACATATAGTCTGTCAACGTTGTCTCTGGGATGTAATGCTTTATGCATGGTTATTAGTTTTCTTGATCATTGGTCCATTTGTTTAAGTTCATCTCTGGTCCACTTGAGAAAGTGTCCCGAATATCTAACGAGGAGTACAGTCAAGGTATTTATTCCTTTGATAAGGTTTCAGCTAGAGAGTTTTGTCTCGAGTAGATTTCTAGTTCTTCGGGGATATTCTTTTGGAATTTTGTCTTTCATTTCCACTTGTTTGATGGTGTCAGCCTCCAAGTTGCCAAAGTATTTGTAGGTTTCGTTTTCTGCGAGTGTTCTAATCTTATCTTGATTTGGTAGTTCCATTCCGTCAGTTAGATGTCGTTTGCCACTTTTCGTTACAAGCATGACACATTTTTCTATGTCAAATTCCATTCCTATGTCCTGACTGTATATTATAACTGCGTGTATTAGAGTTTCCAGTTCATTTTCATTTTTTCCAAATAGTTTGATGTCATCCATGTACATCAAGTGATTGATCTTTTCCCGCAATCTACTAAGTTTGTATCCGGCTGTGCATTTTCTGAGTATGTGGTTAAGTAGCATCATGGCAGTTATGAATAGTAACGGTGATAGAGCATCTCCTTGAAAAATACCTCTTTGGATCTTTGCTTCAGCTAAACTTCTCCCTCCTGCAGTCAATTCCACTCTCCAGGTTTTCATGGTTTTGTCGATAAAGTTTATGACATCATGCGATATTTCGTACATTTTGAGGCAGTTTAATATCCAGCTTTGCGGACCCATATCATATGCCTTTTTTAGTCAATCCAGGCCATAGCTAGATTTTTCCGTTTGGTTTTGCTCTCATTTAAGATGTGTTGATCTATGTAAAGTAACTCTGCTGTGCATCTGGATCCATTGCGGCATCCTTTCTGTTCCTCAGGGAACAATCTGCGGCTTGTTAGCTTATTAGAGCTGTTAATAGTTTCCACATCATCGGTAGGCAAGTTATAAGTCTGTAGTTGTTTGGGACACTTCCTTTGCTAGGGTCCTTTTGGATTAATGTGGTCCTTCCTTTGGTCATCCATTCGGGTACGTGTGACCTTTGTTAGCATTTGTTCATTTCTACAGCTAGTCTGTCGTGAATTTCTTGAACCAGAAACCACGTATTCAATCATGGCCTGGCATTTTCCAGTTTGATATTTTTTAAGTGTCATTTTGAGTAAATCGATGTGTATTTCCGCTTTCGAACCTTCTTCGAGTCCTAGTTCTCTTGTCGGATTGTTAATCCAATCAGCCTTTTCGCTATGTTTTTTGGTTGCTATATTTTAGTACAAGGTTGTTCGGTTTCTTCTGCATCCGCTTGTTGTTATATGTTTTTGTGTCATCTCTCGGTTGCTGATAGAATTTTATTTCGTTGTTTTGGAATGTCCTATTTTGTTTCTATTGTTTTACCCTTTGTCGATATCTCTTTAACCTTCCTTCTTTCGCCAGGACTTTCTGGTTTATTTCCCCAAGTTGTATTGTTATTTTTTCTTGTGTTGCCTTTTCCTTTCTGTTCCTAATTATTCCATCGTCTTTCCTTTGTTTTATCATTTTGGCCTGTTTTCGTAAATTTTATATTTGCGTTTCCAGTCGAAATTCCCATCCTGGTTTTGATTTTTCTTTCATGCTTTTTGAGGGGATCCGAATTTTCTTGCAAATTAATTTCCTTCATTTTTGTTGTTGTTGTCTTAGTCGTAGTAAGAAGAGGTATACTTGTTATCATTATTATTATTATTATTGGTGGTGTTTTTGCATTAGAAGTAGAAAGAGGTATACTTGACACTGAATGATTCTATGTAAATTCTGTATCAAATATAGTAATTTGGAGGTAGAATGTTTAACAAATCCATCATCTTCTTCTCGCTTCTTCTTCTTCTTCTTCTTCTTCTTTTTCTTCTTCTTCTTCTTCATTATTATTATTATTTGTTATTGTTGTTGATTTTGTTGTAGTAGTAGTTGTAGCAGGAAGAAGAATATTTGAACCTTTACGATGTTATATAAATTCTGTATCAAAAATAGTAATTTGAAGGTAAAATGTTTTTCAAATACTTCTTCTTCTTCTTCTTCTTCTTCTTCTTCTTCTTCTTCTTATTATTATTATTATTATTATTATTATTATTATTATTATTTGTTGTCGTTGTTGTTGTTGTTGTTGTTTTTGCAGTAGTAGTAATTTGAACCTATAAGATTCTATATAAATTCTGTATTAAAATTAATAATTTGAAGGAAGAACTTTTTATAGATGATTATGATAAAATTGGAATAACTGCATAACTACGTAAACTGCTTGTAAAAATGTTTCAACCTTAAGTAAACCAACAAAGATTGGCATGTCGTAAAACTAAAGAAAAAGAAAAACAATTAATGATAATAAATTCTTTGATGAAAGGGGACATTTTTTTTAAAATAGATTTTCATTTCAAATTTCATCAACATCATTTCTTAAATTGGCAAATCAAACTAAAATATTGCTAAGAGAAATATTTCACTTTTTCTTTTATAATTTTTTAATGTAAAACCTTTGTAAGGAGCCAGGCTTAACTTGGTTTTAAAAAAGTAAAAAAGAAAAAAGTATCAAGTGAATTGTTTTTCAAATGTATAAAAAAAGGTTTTTCCTCTTACAAATCAACAAAATGTATATCAGTGTGTATACGTTAACATACACACTAATACACACACACGCACACGCACACATTTATATCAGAGACAGATTACAGTCTGCTGAGGTTGAAGAATACACCAACTGCATCTCTGCAGAACGGTAAGACCTCTACCAATGTGTGTCCTGGTATGACACTAAACAATCAGAGTGTGGCTCCAGGAATGCTTTGGGGAATACGGAGTACCTCTTCATTGCCATAGCTTCCAGATCCACTTTGGCTTGCAGCAATAGCACCTGATGTGGGTCAAATTTAAACCGAGTGCAAACAAATGACTTATGCTAAGTTGAATTGTTAGAAATAGAACTGTTTGTACATTTAATTGTGTGTAAACAAATGACTGATTTTTAATTGAATAGATGTGATACAAAGCAATATTTGGAATAATTTAACTGTGTGCAAAAGAATAAGCTTAGGCTCGTTTAAAAACGTTATTAACAAAATGTAATTACAAATCATATATCTAATATATATTAGTGTTACATAGCAGTACTCTAAACCTCTTTAAAGTATGCAAAAAATGAGTTCTGATTTGTTTAAAAAGTTTCGTACAAACTATTAGTTTACAAATCATACACACACACACACACATATATATATATATATGAACCGAAAGGAAAAAACATTCAAACTGGGAACAAGAGTGAGTTCAAGTCTCATTAAGTGCCCCATTACCAAGACCTTGTGCTACATATATTCTCTGACGAAAGCAACAAGCTGGAAACATACACATATATAACATGTATATGAGAACAAACTGAATAAATTCAAAAGAAATACAAAGCTTTTCTTTTAATATATATATATATATATATATATATATATATATATATATATATATATATATATATATACCCAGTCGGCTGAGGCTGTAGAATACACCGACTTCATCTCATTAGAAGAGTGAGACGACCTGCCACGAAAGAATGTCATGGATATGATACTAAACAAATAATAGTTCTATTTGAAATCAATCATTTGTTGGCACGCTACTAAATGGTGTCAAGTATTACTATCGAACACTAATAATTCAATTTAATGTTAATTATTTGTTTGCACACTGTTTTCAAATATTTCTGATACTGATAGTTTTATTTGCATACAGTCAAATGGTTTCAAGTATTTCAATCTAATACAAATAATTTTATTCAGCACTTCATTCATTTGCATGCAGTAAACTGGCTTCATGTATTTGCTTTGTAATACCAATTATTCAGTTGTTGAAAACAGTTAGTTACAAATATTCCGATGTGGCTCTAATAATTTAATTTAACATGAGTTATTTGTTTGCACACAGTCAAATAGTCAAACGGAAAGGCCACACACAAACGCCCCAGAGCGTCCGCGGGGACTATTTGCCAATGTCTCCCACCAGACAAGGCTTGACACAAGGTCAAAAGCCCGAAGGCCGATTAAAGTGGGGATAAAGGGGAGGGGAAGGTCGGGAACGAGCCGAGACTCGAACCCTGCTGGTCTATGCTGCTCATTGGCCCACTTGGTGCCATGTGAGCCTGATGAGGCAAGCAGTTTCACGAACCCAAACGTGGGTCCGGGCACGTTTGGCAAATTAATGTGATCCATACAGATACTTCCATTCCTTGTCAGGGTGGAACTGGGAGTAAGGGCAACGTGCAAAAAGCTTTCGTTCTGAATTATCACCACCAGAAACAGTTGTCATACAGAGGACACTAATTCTGTTTGACCCATCGGTTTTACCTAAATAATTACAAATACTCTGGGTCAGGGAATACCTCTGAGTAATGTAAATGCAGGGGTACTCCACATTCCCCAAAACTCAAGAACCAGAGCCTCACCATCAGATTGTTTAGTGTCATAATCAGGACATTTGTTGGTGAGGGTATTATCTCACAGCAGTGATGAAATCGGCGTATTTTACAGCCCTACAGGTGACTGGGCTTTTAGAATTCAGTATTTTTATATAATTTTGTTAGAGTTGTTTTATATGATAATTTTGTTATAGTTGTTATAAAATGCTCCCTCTTGTTTATAGAAATAGTTTATGAGGATTAAAAGATCTGGATCTTTTTCATCAGTGCTATGTCGTGCGTTCATTCCAATGACCCATGTGTTTTCCATTGGTCTTATGTGAACAACACACTTTTAGAGGCCATTTCAACCCAGTCAAGCAGTCTGTTTGGTTTACGATATATGTCAACTAGTCTTGATCCCGCGATTTTTTCTCCTGCTAATACACCTGACCAAGCCGAAACACTTCTGCATAGTTTGGAACGAGCAGCAGCAAGCATAGGCACACAAAACGGAATATATGTGCTATAACCAAACGGGGGACATCTCCACTCTAGAAGGAACCCCACTTAAACTAGTAGACAAATTCACATACCTAGGAAGCAGCGTCGAATCAACTGAAAAGGACATCGAAACGAGGTTAACGAAAGCATGGACAGCTATCAATAGGCTATCGATTATATGGAAATCAGACCTAACCGATAAAATGAAACGCAGTTTCTTCCAGGCAGCGGTCACATCGATACTGCTATATGGATGCACTACATGGACGCTAACAAAACGGCTGGAGAAGAAACTAGATGGTAATTACACAAGAATGCTGCGTGCAATCCTGAACAAGTCCTGGCAGCAACACCCCACAAGACACCAACTGTACGGCCACCTGCCCCCTATCACGAAAACTATTCAAGTTAGACGAACCAGACATGCAGGACACTGCTGGAGAAGCAGAGATGAACTCATAAGAGATGTACTCTTATGGATCCCCACACATGGCCGCGCAAAAGCAGGACGACCAGCTCGAACGTACATTCAGCAGCTATGTGAGGATACAGGTTGTTGTCCTGAAGACCTACCTAGGGCGATGAACGATAGGGAGGAGTGGCGAGAGAGGGTCAGGGATATCCGTGCTGCCAGCACGATATGATGATGATGATGATGATTAAGGGATTTATAAATACAAACTTGTAAGTTCGTCCGTATGATCTCTTATGCTTTTATTCACCTGGTAAAAATTTTATTCTCTTCCACATGTTTATATTGACCACTTTGAGAAGTCCTGGTGTAAAGTTGGTTGGTTGGTTGGTTCTTTAGTTTTACAGTATATCAACCGTTTTCGGGTCATTTAACGCCGATTTAAGCCATTTTGGTTTTGTTTGGTTTTATGGCGTATCAACAGTTGTCGGTTATTCAATGCCAAATCCATTTTCATACATATCATCATCATCATCATGTCGTGCCGCCAGCACGGATATCCCTGACCCTCTCTCGCCACTTCTCCCTATCGTTCATCGTCTCTGGCAGGTCTTCAGGGCTACAACACGTATCCTCACAGAGCTACTGTATGTATGTGTGTTCGAGCCGGTCGTCCGGCTTTTGAACGGCCATATATGGGGGTCCATAGGAGTACATCACTTATGAGCTCGTCCCTGCTTCTCCAGCAGTGTCGTGCATGTCTGGTTCGTCTAGCTTGGATAGTTTTCATGATAGGAGGTAGGTGGCCGTATAGTTGGTGTCTTGTGGGGTGTTGCCTCCAGGACTTGTTCAATATTGCTAGCAGCATTCTTGTGTAATTGCCGTCTAGCTTTTTCTCCAGCCGTTTAGTTAGCGTCCAGGTAGTGCATCTATTAAGCAGTATCTATACGACCGCAGCCTGGAAGAAATTTTATCGGTCTGGTCTGACTTCCATATGTTCGATAGCTTATCGATAGCTGTCCATGCCTTCGTTAGCCGCGTGTCGATGTCTTTTTCGGTTGATGAGACACTGCTTCCTCGGTAGGTGAACTTGTCTACTAGTTTCAGAGAGGTTCCGTCAAGTGTGGAAATGTCGCCTGTTTGATTAACGCACATGTATTCAGTTTTGTGTGCATTGACATGGAGGCCAATGCCTACAGTGGCTTGTTCCAAACTATGCAGTAGTGTTTCGGCTTGGTTGGGTGTATTTGCCAGAATCGCTATGTCATTGGTCGTAATCGGCGTTGGTAATTGTTTTTGCGGTGTACCTTCTGCTTCTTTTCTTTGTCAGTTTGAAGCTGTTTTCTTGGGTTTTATCAATGGATGTTCTAAACTCTATAAACAGTTCTATTTCAAACAAATCAGTTTTGCATAAGTATACTGTTTACTGCTATTTAACCCAATTATGGTAGCACCCTATCAGGTGCTACCACTCCGGGCCAGAGTGGACCTGGAAACGATATCCTTAAAGAAATACTCCGCATTCCCCAAGCTCCAGCATTACTGGAGCCACACCATCAGATTGTTTAGTGTTATATCTAGGACACTAGTTGGAGGAGTCTTACCCCTCTGCAGAGATGCAGTCGGTGTATTCTACAGCCCCAGCTGACTGAACAACCTGATGTAAGGCAATTACATTCATCTGCTTCATCTACTATTGAAGACAATATTCCTTGCCTTAAATCTAACTGACGATGCAAATCTCGTGATATAGCTATGGAACGAGAAGTTGGGATATCGGAAACTGAAATCTCATCAGGTCTCAAGCAGCTGATTGAATGACACTAATTCCAGCCGATGGATTTATATGGTTTGGGTGTTTTACAGCATCTACCTCAAAGATCTGGCCTTACTCCATCAGCTTATCTATTTGTACCCTTTGAATAACATTTAACCGGGTAACGGTTCTAGACTGAATATGTGCAAGAATGGCTTGATTTCACGTTCTTCTAGGAAGATATTTTTGTCTCCATGTACCGGAAGGACATAGGCATCAATCTGCTGAAAGTAGTATAGTAGTGCTGGAATTATGTCGATGTTTTATTTACAAAGTATCAGAAATTTTATCTCTTATAAAATTCAAGTCGTGTCAGTACAATTGGATGGTTGCACCACGTAGACTTTAGCGAAACGACTGAAGAAAAAATCAGAGAGGAACAGCACAAGGATGTTGGGAGTTATTTTACGAAAATCCAGGAAGCAGCACCCTACAAAACGGCAGCTTTATGGCTACTTACATCGTATCTCAAAAACCATCTAAGTAAAACAAGCAAGAGAATGCTGGACATTGCTAGAAGAGGAGGGATAAACTCATACTGGGTAGTTTCTTTGGACTTATACGCAAGAACATACCCGTATTGGTCGACAAGTTCTACGCGGACATTGGGTGTTGTCTAGAAGACTTAAAAAGAGCGAAGGTTGATAGAGACAGATAGTGAAAGTGTGTGTGTGTGTGTGTGTGTGTATGTGTGTATCTGTGTGTGAGTGTCAAAGAGTGACAGAGAGAGAGAGAGAGAGAGAGAGGAGGGAATCTGTACTGATGACATCCCTTGATAATGATGATGATTAAGAAAAAGAAGACATTTGTATCTTTCTTTTTTAAGCATCTCTTTTAGTATAGCGAATTTCGTATTTACTTTGTAAATATTTCGATAACTATTCACATCATCTTCAGGTAATAACTGTTGTGAGATTTGTGTGAATAACAAGGCTAGGGACAAGATTACTGGCTATTGGACCGGATATGGCTTCATGTCTTTCTAAATGCTTCGATCAAAACCCAGAACGTCACGAATGTGTACGAATATGTATTATACACAAGCGACATATATATCTTAAGTTTTATCTCATTTTTTAACACAAGTTTGTTTTTTCGTCTTTTGGTAGCGGAGTGGGCGAAAATATTTCTCATAGCTGGAGGAATTTAGATGGACTCGGCAGCGTAAAAAACAGAAGCATTCAAAGCTAAGTTGGCTCTGAGGAGAGAAAGCCCGTCAACGTTGTCGACAGGCAGATAAGTGTTTGGCGAGTCGTAAAGTGTCGTGAGTCTTGCTCGGTCGAAAGGCACGTAGAAAGAAAAGTAATTGAAACAGAACGCGCCGACTGACACAAATAGATCAGCTTTCGTTTAATTCTGAAATACACAGTGATACTATTTACCAACCCCTCCGCTCGGGCAGGATATGACACAAGGTCAATTCTTTAAGCGGAGTTTAACAGGTTTGAATTCAGAGTTTTCCTTCTCCTAGACTAGTTGCCTCACCAAGGCTGAAGAACCTAGTCCGTCCTACTATTTACCCATAGCTGGAGGGAGAATAAGGGTATTTGGCCGAAAGTGAACGTAATAGCGCGACTGGAGCACGAACTCGCTTACTACGATTCCGCAGTTCATCGCTTTAACCATTACACCACGAGGACAACCCATAATACACAGTGATTAAGAAAGAAATCTAGTTTTAAAGTTGCCACTGATTGACCTTCACCTTGCTTTGACGCGCATACACTTTCGCACAACCAAATGCATTTGCACACACACACACACAAGCACACACATATAGCCACATACACACTCGCAGATATATATGTACACACACACACACACAAGCACACAAGCACACACATATAGCCACATACACACTCGCAGATATATATGTACACACACACACACACACACACACACACACACACACACACACACAAGCACACAAGAAAACACATATAGCCACATACACACTCGCAGATATATATGCACACACACACACACACACACACACATACACACACACAAGCACACAAGCACACACATATAGCCACATACACACTCGCAGATATATATGCACACACACACACACACACACACACGCACACACACACAAGCACACAAGCAAACACATATAACCACATACACACTCGCAGATATATATGTACACACACACACACACACACACCTACACAGAAGCACACAAGAAAACACATATAGCCACATACACACTCGCAGATATATATGTACACACACACACACACACACACACTTAAGCACACAAGCACACAAGCACACACATATAGCCACATACACACTCGCAGATATATATGTACACACGCACACACACACACACTTAAGCACACAAGCACACACATATAGCCACATACACACTCGCAGATATATATGTACACACGCACACACACACACACTCACAAACCATGTTGGCCAAGGCTGTAGAATACACCAACTGCATCCCTGCAGAGGGGTAAGACTCTCTTCCGATGAATGTCCTGTATAACACTAAACAATCTGATGATAAGGCTCTAGTAATGCTGGACCTTTGGGAATACGTAATAACCCATTAGTGCCGTCGTTTCCACGTCTACTCTGACCTGGAGTGGTAGCACGTGATAGGGTCCTATCAATGGGTCAAATAGAACAGTGTAACTTTCAAACAGAGAGCAAACGAATGACTTATGTGAAACTGAATTGCTTCATATAGAACCGATTGATAATTTAAATGTGTGTAAACAAATGACTGATGTTTAATTAGATAGTTAGTGATACTTAGCAATACTTGGAACGATTTAACTATTTGCATACGAATGAGTAATGTTGAATAGAATTATAAGTGTTAGATAGCAATAATTGAAACAATTTAACAGTGCTGAATGAACAGCAATACTAATGTGCAAACTAAACTCTAACATATTATGTATATATATTTACATGTGTGCCAAAAAAACGACTAATGTTAAATAGTTAGTGTTACATAGCAATAATTGAAACCATTTAACGGTGTGCAAGCAAATCTATAATAGTAAATAGAATCATTCGAATGAAATAGCAGTACTAGAAATCATTTAACCACGTGCAGAAAAACTGTGTCCTGGCTTGTTCAAAAATCATATATATATTTAATATATATGTATAAAAGAACTTGGCATTAAATAACCATATGCCATAAAACCAAACCAAACAAATTAAATAACCTACAAAGGTTGATATGCCATTGAACCCAAGCAAACTAATTTATATATATTTAAAAACTTCAAACACGAGTAAGTTCAAGTCACATTGAGTACACCATTCAAAATGCCTTGCGCTGCCATATAGGTTCTCTGACAAAAGCAATCAGCTGGAAACATACATGCATGTAAAAACGAAATAAATAAGTATCAAAAATACTAATCTCTTCGCGGATCTATTCATTTAAAAATATTTCTTTCTTTCTTTTGGATGAAATTTTTTAAAACCTTATATTTGATATATATATATATATATATATATATATATATATATATATATACCATAAATTGAACTGTACTCATCGATATGGCATATGAGTCGGCCTCAAGAATTTTCAACGCAAAATTCTTGTTTAGACCTATACCTGGTGTATAGGTCGACCACGATACATTAGGCTATTGGTAGAATATATGAAACACGCATATCTAGAACATTAGAGCTTACGTTTATATTAATTCACAAGCATTTGTGGTATCGTGAAAGTGAACGGATAAACTATATAGCATAGTTGTCTGACTGGCTGCCGGTGTGCTGTGACGTTATTGTTTTTGTTTACAATCAGAGACCTAGTTTTTGGAAACAGCGTGTGATATAGCATCAATATAATACTCACATTGTATTACAGTTTTATAATGTTTCATATTAATCTCTGAGTTCAGTTGTTAAATATGTTCAGTCTCGTTTAAGTGGTAAATGTTTGTGGCATTCGGCTGGAATCGCGGGAAGTAATGCATATCGATTGTTAGGGGTACTATTCCACTGTTTGACCATTTTGTATAGAATGATTTGTATTTTAGCCCTACTCATTAGTCTGGTGGGTAGAGTGTTCGCCAATGGTCCAGAAGACCTGGGTTCAATCCTAGGTCGCGTCATACCAAAGACTTTTAAAATGGTACTTGATACCTCCTTGCTTAACACTTAGCAATATAAGGTACGTATCAAGGGTAAAGTTGAGCAATCCAGAAAAAGGAGTAGCGCCCTCCCCTACATCTCGGTGTAGTAGCTATTGAAAAGGGAGACTTCGGGTCATCCTCGACTACGGTCGCCAACTTACTTATGATCTTAGCCCTGCGGTATAACACAACCCCTTGTTTTTTCAAGCTTAAAAAGTCGACTTGTCCATAGCAATATATATATATATATATATATATATATAAGCCATGGAAAATAGTCTGCGATCTTGGGTTTCAAGGAGAGTTTTTGCAAAACAACAATCATCAGGCAGTTAAGAAGATAGTGACAACCAACACTCTTATAATATATATATATATATATATATGTGTGTGTGTGTGTGTGTGTGTGTGTGTGTGTTGAATACTACTTCACTCCAGGATCAAGAATATGAAACGCTGAGTCTTGAATTTTAATCTGTTTTATAATAATCTTATAGTAGAGTATACTATACGATATTATATAAGATATATTGACTTATGATAATATACATTATAAGAGTATGATATATATTTTGATATGATAATATTAATATGATAATATTTCAGCCCTATGATATGATATTACTCTATCGGCTGGGGCTTTAGAATACACCAACTGCATATCTGCTGAGGAGTAAGCCCCCACTCCCAACGAAGGGCCTGGATATAACACTAAACAATCTGATGATGAGGTTCCAGTAATGTTGGAGTTTTGGAGAATGTGGAATACCTCTTTATTGCCATCACTCACAGGTCCACTCTGGACCGGAGTGGTAGCAACAGATAGGACGTGAGTGTGTATTATTTCTATTAAGAAATAAACAGTGTACTTATGCTAACCTGAATTGTTTGAAATAGAACTGTTTTGACATTTAACTGGACTGTTTTGACATTTAACTGTTTGTGAACAAAAACTATAATTATACTAAACTGAATTGTTTGAAAATCAATTCGGTGTTAAATGGCGCGAAAAGGGTTGATTCGCCATAAAAACCAACCAACCAACCAACCAACTATGATATGATAATATCATATATTAACTAATACATTAACTTACGATATAGCTTAGTATACTATAGAGTATTGTATACTAACAGAATATTAAGTTTTATCACACCCATCCCATAGTCCTAACATCGTTCCGTCAGATTATCAGTATACACATATACATACGTGTTGCACATACACACATACACACACAAACACACGCGTGCATTCATATATATATATATATATATATGCATTTATCCAAGATGTGACACAAGGTCAATTTCTAATTGAAGTTTAACAGGCTTGAATTTAGAGTTTCCCTTCTCCAAGATCAGTGGCCATACCAAGGGTAAAGAGCCAAGTCTGCCCTGCTAGTTACACAAAGCTAAAGGGAAACTAGTTAGATTTATTGCTTTTCCAAGGGTCTAATACAATGTGAAATGCAAACAGTATCACCCAGGATTCGAACTCGGCGACACGAGTTCAAATCCTGGACGAATCTCATTGCATTTTCACATAGCACTAATACCCTTGGGAAAGGTATGAATCCAATTATTCTCCCTCCAGCTATGGGTAAATAGTAGGACAGACTAGGTTCTTCAGCCTTGGTGAGGCAACTAGTCTAGGAGAAGGAAAAGTCTGAAATCAAACCTGTTAAACTCCGCTTAAAGAATTGACCTTGTGTCATATTCTGCCTGAGCGGAGGGGTTGGTAAATAGGATCACCCAGGATTCGAACTCGGATCACCGAGCCTATTTCCCATCAAGATAGCAATTACATCACGAGCACCTCAATGTTAAATTTTTAGCCTGATAAAGTAAAACAGGAATTCTTCCAAGCTTCAGCTGTGTCATTACTACTATATGGTTGCACCATTTGGACTATCGAAGGAAATCGAGAAAAGAGTGAAGTGCACAACACATGGATGCTAAGTGCTGTTTTGAAGAAAACCTAAAAGCAACACCCAGCAAAACAACAGTGGTAAGTCTATTTACCTCCCATCTCACAAATCATCCAAGTAAGATGAACAAGAAATTCTGGGCACAGCTGAAGAAGGCATGAACTCAGAAGCAATGTTCTCTTATGGACCTCTACATATGAACACACCAGTGTTTGCTGACCAGCAAGAACTTAACATTCATCAGCTCTGTGCAGACGCCATGTGCCGTCTAGAAAACTTAACTAGAGCACCATTTTGTCGGTTAGGGTTATATAATACGCCTGCTGTACCTCTGCAGAGGGGTAAGACGCCCACACCAAACGAGAGTCCAGGATATGACACTAAACTATTTTATGATAAGCATTAGAGTTTTGAGGGATATGAAGTACCCCTTCATTGCCAATACTCCCCAGTGCACCTTAAGCTCGCATAGTAATACATGTAAGGGTCCTCTCTATGGTTAAATCATCATCATCATCATCATCATCATCATCATGTCGAGCCGCCAGTACGGATATCCCTGACCCTCTCTCGCCACTTCTCCCTATCGTTCATCGCCTCTGGTAGGTCTTCAGGGCTACATCCCGTATCCTCACATAGCTGCTGTATGTATGTTCGAGCTGGTTGTCCTGCTTTTGCTCGTCCATATGTGGGGGTCCATAGGAGTACATCACTTATGAGCTCGTCCCTGCTTCTCGAGCAGTGTCGTGCATGTCTGACTAGGATAGTTTTCGTGATGGAAGGTAGGTGGCCGAATAGTTGGTGCTTTGTGGGGTGTTGCTGCCAGGACTTGTTCAATATTGCTAGTAGCATTCTTGTGTAATTGCCGTCTAGCTTTTTCTCCAGCCGTTTAGTTAGCGTCCAAGTAGTGCATCCATACAGCAGTATCGATACTGCGTTTCATTTTATCGGCCAGGTCTGACTTCTATAATTTCGATAGCCAATCGATTGCTGTCCATGCCTTCGTTAGCTGCGTGTCGATATCCTTTTCGGTTGATGAGACGCTGTTTCCTAGGCAGGTGAATTTGTCGACTAGTTTCTGAGGGGTTCTGTCTAGTGTGGTGATGTCACCTGTTTGATTATAGCACATATATTCCGTTTTGTGTGCATTGACATGGAGGCCAAAAGTGTTCAATCATTTACAAAAGACTATTATTATCAGTTTCTTGAAGCCATTTTACTGTGTGCAAACAAATGTATAATATCAAATGAAATTATTAGTGTTACATAGGAATACTTCTAACTATTTAACTTTGAGGAATCAAATGAGGTCTATAAACACGTTTAAAAATGATTTTCCCATAAATTATTCGCTTATCCATAAAATATATCTACAAAAACAGTTGACCTTAAATAACCCACAAGGGTTTATATGCCATAAAACAACAAGTAACTAACCTTATCAAGATCTATGGCCGATAGGGACGGATGGCGAGAGAGAGAGAGAGAGAGAGAGAGAGAGAGAGAGTGTGTGTGTGTGTGTGTGAGTGTGAGAGAGAGAGAGAGAGAGAGAGAGGAGAGAGAAAAGGGAATCCGAACTGCCGGTTCTTTTTGCTGACCATAGATAGATGTGTGTGTATGTCGAAGGAGAATCCCCGACGTTTTTTTTCCCTGTTTTTTGTTACTTACGTTTATCTATTTATTTAGTTTATCATTAAGCGCCCCCTTTTTTTTCTCCAGCAACACTGTTGTTTGGCCCGTCCCCCCACACACAAAAAAAGGTAAAAGCAAGAATAGTTTCCCCGCATCTCAGCGACGATGGATCTTTTTATGACATCTTGAAACCATTCTCCACTTGTCTACATCTTGTTCACGTCCTAACTAGGCGTTGACACACACGTGATGGCGTGTGGAGCGGGGATCCAAGGAAAATAAAAATAAATAAATAAGGTGAGAAAAACCGAAAAATAATGAAAAATATCATTTGTATTGGAAAGGAGAAATTTGAAAATTTAAAAAAGAATTGAAAAAAAGAAATTTGTAAAATAATGTATGATTAAGGATAATTGGAAAATGATAAAATTTGAAGATAATGTTAGATTAAGTGATTGATAAATTTTAAAGTCATGTACACCTGTCTAGGGTCATTTTATGCCTAGAGGTTAGAGAATCGTGTTCATTGAGTAGTGTTTGCAGAGATTTTATTGTCTAGCAAAACTATTCGCATACAAAGCGTATATATAAAAAAAATAATGGGCATTGAATTATCTTAAATAACACATTGACAATTGGATATCACCATTCGGTTACAGAACTTCTGAATGAAAAATATCTGGAGGCTGCAAATTCAGTCCTGACTACAGGTAAAATGACAATGAATACTTACAATAGCTTAACACTTTGTCTGAAGTAAGAGACAAAAAAAAACAAACAAAAAAACAAACTCTAAAGCCTTTTATAAGGGTTTTAAAAGGCTGTTCGTCCGGCGAGAAATCGAATATCTCCTGTACTTTCTTTTGAAGGTCAGGTTCCTATTTGTAACTAGAAAGATATTCTATCCTGCTTAAAGGAGCATTTTGAAGTGATTTTGAAATCCACCTTCCATTCCCCAAATTTCTGAAACACACACACACACACACACACACACACACACACATATATATATATATATTTAATGTGGAGGTTAGTGGTGTTCACGTATATATATACATATATGAAGAAAAGTTGAAAAAACAAAATTATCCAAAAGTTGATGAATTTATGAAAGTCGACTTTCAACGTTTCGAGTAAAATAACCAAGTTCAGGACTTTAAATTCATGAAAGATTTTGTTAAAATAGCGATGGATACTTGATAAAATAATAGGAGAAAGAAAGTGTGTATTAAAAAGAACGATTCATTACAGCATATTCAGCGTTCTTATTTTGGAAAATACGTGGTCCATTCAATAAGTTGAAAATTGTCGTAGACTCTTGAAAATTCAGTATGTTATTGCTATACATCTTATGAGATACTTACGATAGCTTAACACTTTGGAGGTGCCCGTGGTGTAATGGTTATCGTCGTAGGAAATGGACACGGCGACACGAGTTCAAATCCTGGACGAGACTGATTGCATTTCACATAGCACTAATACCCTTAGGAAAGGTATGAATCCAATTATTCTCCCTGCAGCTATGTGTAGGGCAGACTGAGTTCTTCAGCCTTGGTGAGGCAACTAGTCTAGGAGAAGGAAAACTCCGAATTCAAACCTATTAAACTCCGCTTAAAAATTGACCTTGTCTCATATCCAGCCCGAGCGGAGGGGTTGGGTAAATATGTATAGCTTAACACTTGTACTCTGAAATGGCTAACGAAATTAAAACAATTTACCCGTGTCGATTAGATAAATGGTTCAGTTCGAAGTTCTGTATAGGCTCCCGAGTTCGACGTGAAAAATTTAAAGAAGGCCGAAGAACGCATGGGTTAACACATTGTGAATATCTCAATAAAGTTGAAGGTAATAGTCCAAATATTCTAAATGATAAAAATAGGTTGGTGTAATCAATTGTTCCATTTCTGCTTACGAATTCCAAAACAGTAGAAGTGACATAGATGATATAAAGTGTTTTGTGTCCGAATTATTTGTCATCTAAGCTCCGAGAACCGAAAACAATGGGGGTTGCCAAAACGAATAGAGAGACACAAAGACGACTGAATGACGGACGACAAGGAGATACAACTAGAATTACACCACGGAAGATCAAGGTAAGAAGATGGGCGCTGACTGGCTGGACAATCGAAACAAAGAAGCAGATATGGTATGTAACGTATACCCTACAAGGGTATGCAACAATAACCCACAAGAGTTTGTAGATTTTTTAAAATGGCCTATCAATCTTCGTTCGTTATTTAATACCAGAACAATCCTTGAAAGAGATAAAGGGGTTCATACATTTCCTAAGGGCATTAGTCCAAAAGTGAACGTTACAGCATGACTGGTGTTCGAAGTTAATTACAACGATGTCGCAATCTAGCAGGTTAGGAACTACGCCACGGAGACACAAAGATTGATATGCCACTAAAAAAACCAACAATCCAAACAATCAATTAAAAGTTATTGTCAAAATATCCGAGAAAAAAGTATTTTTATTACTTCATAATCTGTTAAGTCAAGTATCTTCATCTTCATGGTTGTTATTATAACATTTAAAATTTCACTTATTCCTATACAGAGGGAAAGGTATGAATCCAATTATTCTCCCTCCAGCTATGGGGAAATAGTAGGGCAGACTAGGTTCTTCAGCCTTGGTGAGGCAACTAGTCTAGGAGAAGGAAAACTCTGAATTCAAACCTGTTAAACTCCGCTTAAAAATTGACCTTGTGTCATATCCTGCCCGAGAGGAGAGGTTGGGTAAATATGTATACGGAATGATTCACATGTAAATGATGGTAGCAAATATCTTATATAGATTAGATTATCATATTTACCCAACCCCTCCGCTCGGGCAGGATATGACACAAGGTCAATTTTTAAGCGCAGTTTAACAGCTTTGAATTCAGAGTTTTACTTCTCCTAGACTAGTTGCCTCACCGAGGCTGAAGAACCTATTCTGCCCTCCTATTTACCCATAGCTGCAGGGAGAATAATCGGATTCATAGCTTTCCTAAGGGTATTAGTGCTATGTGAAATGCCATTAGTCTCGTCCAGGATTTGAACTCGTGTCGCCGTGTCCATTTCCTACGACGATAACCATTACACTACGAGCACCTCCTATATAGATTAGATTATGTAATATGATGGTATCATGTGAATATTAAAATTTACGAACATAATAACATTTGGAGACTCTGTTATTCTGATATACGAAAAAGTCCTTTTTTTTGACTGCATATAATTTTTTAGCAGATATCGAAGTACGAGAGAGAGGGAGAGAGAGAGAGAGAGGGTGGGTAGGAACTTGTTAGGATCTATGAACAGAGATACGCTTGCCGCTACACAGAGATATCCACCTCCTTCCGTCGCTGCCCCGAAGGGCTCTATAGATCCAAACTCAACTCACAGCTGACAACTGCTTCTCAACGGAATCTCAACTCAACTTTTTAATTTCTAAATTCATTATATTTTTATATAATGTAAAATTAAGTATTTCGTTGGAGTGACGTCATCATTGCATCATACCATCATGATCATCACACGTGTCCCTAACTTTCATTATGTTTTTATTTAATTCCCATCAAACTTATGACTCGACAGAATCCATTTTATTTACATTTGAACTTCCTGTCTTCCCCAACGTTATTTTGATGTGAAATGTTAAACCTCAGCCCCTCTGTGCACGTGTTTGACCTTTCCAATTTGACATACATTTCCACTCAAAGATTTTAGCTAACTTAAAATTTTACTAAACTAAAATAAAATGATAAACATAATCAATAATCAATAGAATAATTAATATGATTAATTACCACCCGGATTATTTTACAATCAGTACGCATAATCAGAAGAAACATTCTCTTAAGTTTAGTTTGGTTTGGTCGCCTTTTATGGTATATCAACACTTGTGGGTTATTTAATGCCGAATCCTGATAATATATATATATATATATATATATAAGTGAATAGTAAATAGGTATCATTATTTTAAACGAGCCGGCATTCATTTGTTTGCATACAGTTAAATGGTTTCAAGTAATCAAGTATTGCTATCTAATACTAATAATTTTTTTTCAACATTATTCATTCCCTAGTACACAGTTTAATGTTTTCGACAATTGCAAATCGACATTAATAATTCTTTGTAATTCTATTTGATATCAATCATTTGTTTTCACACAATGAAATGGTTTCGATTATAGTATATGATTGAATAGTTCTGTTTGACTTATAAAAGGCACTCTAACGGGTACAACTACTGTGGGTAAGAATGGATGTGGTAGTCATGGCAATGAAGAGGTGCTTCACATTCCCTCACCATCAGCTGGTTTAGTGTCATGAACAGGACACTCGTTGGGGGGAAGGTCTTACCATACTGCAGATGTGCACTCAGTGCATTCTTCAGCCCCAGCTGACAAGGTGGGAATGTTCTTTCTTTATATAAAGAGAAAAATATTCGGACATTTAAGTATATATATATATATAAATATATATATATTTCAACGCAGCGTTTTTGTATTATTTTCCCTTTACTTCTCTGTCTCCGTCTGTCTGTCTGTCTGTCTGTCTGTCTCTCTCTCTCTATATATATATATATATATATATTGGTTTGTTTTGGTTTCTTTATATAAAGAGAAAAATATCCGGACATTTAAGTATATATATATATATATATATATATATCAACGCAACGTTTGAGTATTTCTTTCCTATCACTTCTCTGTCTCTGTCAGTCTGTCTGTCTGCCTGTATCTGTCTCTGTCTCTGTCTCTCTTTCTCTCTCTGTATGTATAAATATATACGTAGATAGATATTGGTTTGTTTTGGTTTCTTTACATAAAGAGAAAAATAGCCAGACATTTAAGTATATATATATATATATATATATATTGTCATCCACAGACAGACTGTTTCGTTCTATCAGAACTTTTCAGTGTGGCTAGACACGTAGAACGCTTGAAGCCTGGATGGAAACCCATCCAACTTTACGTTAGACTAAGTATCAGACCGCTCTTCAACACAACGTTAATGTATTACTTTCCCTTCACTTCTCTCTCTCTTTCTCTCTCTCTCTCTCTCTCTCTCTCTCTCTCTCTGTATATATATATAGATAGATAGATATTGGTTTGTTTTGGTTTCTTTGTTCACTGGTATATCAATGTTCTTGAGTTATTTCGAAACCATTCTTCAACAGTTGTACTCGTTTATCAACAACTGAGGTTATCAGCGGTTTCATACTTTTCCCAAGTGTATTAGCCTGAAAGTGAACATGAGAGCGGGAATGGGGTTCGAACTCAGTTACTACGATGCTGAAATCCAGCACGTTAATCACTACGCGACGGAGAATTCTCTCTCTCTCTCTCTCTCTCTCTCTCTCTCTCTCTCTCTCTACACACATATATATATATATATATATATATATATGTGCGTGTGTGTGTGTGTGCGCGCGCATGTGTGGTATCATGATAATACCTTTAAGAATCACAAATGACAGGAAGAACATTTTGGGAAATTTTTCGATAAACTTGAAGTCGACAAGAAAAAAAAGACAAAAATAATTTAAAAGAACCTTTTCTGTGTTTTTTCATTACCCCTTAAACACACACACGCACACACACGCACAAACATATATATATATATATATATATATATATATATATATGTATATATAGGGTGACTGTATGGAGGATATTAACCCCCTTATCATCTCCAGCTATCGGTTAAATAGTACCAATTTTGTTCTACACTGATGGTTTTGACATTTGATAACTCACGAATGTTAATATGCCAATAAAACAAAGAAAACAAACCAATTGACAGATAGATTATTAACGCTATAAAGATACCCAAAGTTTTATTCATAATGGCTTAAAAGTATTAAAAAACAAAAAAAAAAGTGACAAGCGAGCTGACTGGTTTTATCCTCGCTCAACAGAGCTAAATTGAAGAAGATATCGAGTAAAATAATAAAACAAAATACGAGAAATATTTATGATGGAAACACCCCCCCCCAAACACATATATATATATATATATATATATGTATATATATATATATATATTGTATTGGAGACTATATCGAATTATTATTAAGTCCAGCAGACATTTTCTCTTTTACTGAAAAACGATCCGCCGAACAAAATATGATTTGTCTCCAACACTTTCTGATGAAATGAAGAGTGGGACTTACTCAATATAGAGAAAAAAATCTGCACTAAACTTCTCAGCTCAATCATGACTATTATAAGTTGTCCTTCAATTGAAGATCCACCTGTATTCCTAAGGTTATCAGTCGTCAATCCAATGAAATTAAGTATTTTTCGTAGATTAATAGACGTTATTTCAACAGCACCATCTATCTCTCGATCTATCTGTTGTTGTGAAGAGATACTACCCCTCTGCACAGAATGAACTATTCTTTTTGAATAGGAGCTTTGACGGTGTTGGCTGATGTTCGCTCTTTCGAGTAAGAATAGCTAGTAATATACATCTGCTAACACATCCTTATATCTCCTGTAAAATAAACCCCGTTCATTGTAAGTTAGAATTCGAGCTATTATTCCAGTAACCCAACCAAGTGACATTACAATACAATCAATCTATCTATCTATCTGACCATGTATTCTTACGTAGTTCAATTTCAGTCAGACTTGCCCATAAGAAACGCCTCTAAAACACTTAAATCCTTAAGTGCATTGATGTTTCCCTTTTGAAACCTAATGACCGGGGGCAAGAGTTATCCGATCGGCTTAAAACGGCTAACGACGCAGAGCGCATTCCTGAGTACATTGAATCATCTTCGAAATCCCTCAATGAGGTCACTTATGGTACCTCTTTGAAGATGCTAGATCACTCTGTCTGTCAACACCTGGATTGGTTTGATGACAATAACACCGACATTCAACTTCTTATCAAGAAAAATCCATGATTTGCAAAAAAAAAAAAAAAAAAAAAACCTGGATCATTGGCAAAAAAATCTAACACCAACAGTATGCACACAACGAGTGTCAGGAGGCAGGTCGAAACTGTTCTTAGAAGAATGAAAGAATCTTGGTAGTTTTTGTAAGGCTACCGAACTCCAGGAAGTAACAGACAAAAAAAAACCCAACTCTAAAGTCATTTATAAGGATTTTAAAAAACTGTTCGTCCCGCGAGAAAATCGAATATCTCCTGTACTTTCTTCTGAAGGTTGGGTTCCTCTTTGTAACTTGAAAGATATTCTATCCTGATTAAAGGAGCCTTTTCAAGTGGTTTTGAACTCCACCTCTGTGAGTAAAGAAGGAAGTTACTTACAAAGTAACAGAAACTCACCAAAAAGTGAGCGGGTAGAAAACGCTCACCTTTTTGGTGAGTTTCATTTTGAAGTGATTTTGAACTCCACCTCTGTCAGTGAAAATGTTATCACTTCCATTCCCAAAATTCCTGAAGCACACACACATACACACACACACACACACACACACATATATATATATATATATATATATTGTGGAGGTTAGTGGTGTTCACGTATATATATACATATATGAAGAAAAGTTGAAAAAACAAAATTATCCAAAAGTTGATGAATTTATGAAAGTCGACTTTCAACGTCTCGAGTAAAATAACCAAGTTCAGGACTTTAAATTCATGAAAGATTTTGTTAAAATAGCGATGGATACTTAATAAAATAATAGGAGAAAGAAAGTGTGTATTAAAAAGAAAGATTCATTACAACATATTCAGCGTTCTTATTTTGGAAAATACGTGGTCCATTCAATAAGTTGAAAATTGTCGTAGACTCTTGAAAATTCAGTATGTTATTGCTATACATTTTATGAGATGACTGACCAATATTTATGATTTCAGCTTCAAATGAACAGCTACATTAGCAATTAGAATACACCCTATTAAAGCCTGAGTGTCACAGCTGGTGAACTTCAAAAATGTAATCTGGGCGTCAGGACACTTTAGAAGATCGATATGCAATAAAATTCTGTTTTAAACTTAGAAAAAATACCACGGAAACGTATGGAATGCTTCAGACTGCTTTTAGACCATCTTGCATGAATCGAGCATCAGTTTTTGAGTGGGATAAGCGATTGAAGGAAGGTAAGGAGTCTGTGAGGGATGATGAAAGGTGTGGGAGTCAATACATCAGAGTTGATTGGCCAAAGGGTTAGGGTTAGGGTTACTATGTTGAGGTTTTAAGGGAGTTCAGGAAGAGATTCCGTCAGAAAAGGCCAGCCCTCTTCAAATCGGGTCAGTGGCATTTCCACCAGGACAATACACCAGTCCACAACTCCATCCTTGTCACAGACTATTTGACCAAGATGGGTATCAAGACAGTTACTCAGCTTCCCTCTAGTCTAGACTTTACTCCCTGTGACTTTTGGTTATTCCCTAAGCTCAGAGGCTGTCGTTATGAGAGAATTGAGGAGATGAAATAGGCTATGACGAAAGTCATTGACCCGGTCACACAAGAGGACTTCCATGGGTCCTTCCAGAAGTTATTGGAAGGGTACAACAAGTGCATTGCAGCTGGAAGAGAGTACTTCGAAGGGGGCTAGAGTTTCATGTGTGTACTATCAATAAAAGTGCCCATACGAAAAAATTCTTGAAACTTATTTGATGATCCTCGTATTATTACGTTATTCTCACATGGACTAATGATTCAAATTTGTTGGGTTTCTAAGGGATATAACGGAAGATGATGAAAGTAATGATAATTTGAATATATCATTTAAAAAGTGGAGGAAAGGAAGAGAAAATGAATATGAGCGTATTGTTCATGAAGATAAATTCAGATTTAATATATGGGGCTCAAGGAAGTATAAATATGTGAAGAAAAAAAATTAATTAAAATTAGATATTATTGTAGCTATTCAGAACCAATTTACCTAAGAAAGGGGATAGATTGAAAAACCTAGGACGGGTATTAACGGAGAATAAAAGTGAAATAGCACTGGCTTTAAAAATTAGTCTTAATCTTTTATTAAGGATATGAGCTAACATTGTAGCTGCATGGAAATTGAACTTATCGTTTGTTTTAGATATATGTTGGAAGATCACATTATAAGAATTGCTTTATCTAATCTCACATTTGTGCTCACATAGACGCTTTTTTAAATGTTTCTGGCAATCTCACCAATATATTCAATTTTACTGTTATTGCCAGGAATAGAATAGAAGCCAGCATTAGATTTACTACTATGTTGATGAGATTTCGTTTTAAATAAGTTACGAATAGTTTTAGAGGATAAAGTAGCAGTTTTAATACCAAGGTTATTTAAGTTATTCTTTATAATATTAATGGGAGAATTACTTGGTAAAATAATGTGTTTATTAAAACTGCTACTTTATCCTCTAAAACTATTCGTACCTTACTATCTGACGTCTATATAACTTTGCTCGATCTTCCACGTTCTTGCAGCCGGAGCGAAATTTATTGAGTCATCTGTTTATTGTACTATGATCAACTGCACCTTCAACTTTTATACAACGAATGTTTTTGCTTACTTCAGTAGCGTTATAGTCATATTCGAACACGTAAGACAAAAGTTCGTGAAGTAGACTACATTGCACGTTCATCTGGGCTGCTTTCAGATTACACACATAGTGAAGCAATGCATGACGTGTTAGCGCACTACCTACCACGGCTTAAACTATTTTGGTTACGTGATAGACGCATCACGAATTCGCATGTACCAAAATATTGGAAAACATTTTCCTCACCCAAGTATTTTCTATGTGTTTATTTGAATCAAGAAAATATTTCAAAAGGCTTCTTATGGAGATGCATGCTTATTTAAAAACATTGAAGGAATTGAAAAAAAAATGTGCTGATAGTGTGAAGAGTATTTAATTTTTTTCATGACCAATTTAATTTTCAGGGAATCGATTAAAATTTTTGAAGAGTCAAATGTCTATGAAGTGTGAAAAAGTTGCAATTTTTAAATTTCGATTTGGAAATGTGGTAGACAAAAATACTTTTAAATATGAAGATATTTGAGGATCAGTGAAGAAGCAAAAAAGGTTTCAAGTCTGTACAATACTTTTTGAAATAATGTCTTTAATATTATGTTTTCATTGTAACCTAAGAAAAGATAGCTGGGTGAGAAAGAACCAAAACGGAATTTGGAAATAAAATGGAAATCTTAATAACATTAACAAAATACATTACTTGCCAGTGGCGTGAAGAAGGTACCCACTGCTAGTGGTGACAATTTAGCAAAAATATTCTCCTCACAATAGTCTCCAACGTATTTTTGAGGAATGGGATATACCCATTAATGGTTTGTTGATTGGGTTTTATGGCATAGCAACCTTTGTAGGTTATTTAACGCCAAATCCATTTTTATACTAATATTCTGTTCTATTTCAAACAATTCAGTTTCGCATAAATAAACAGTTTTAATTTAGCTAATTCAGTTTAGTATAACTGCAGAAGTTCAATATTAAACAATTCAGTTTTGTGTAAGTACAGTTTCAATGTCAAAAACAGTTCCAATGTACAGTTCAATGTCAAAAACAGTTCCATGTTTATATTTTAGGTAGACGACCTAAAATCCATCAGTTTCTCATTATAACAGCTATCCATGATGATACTGGTGCTTCTGTTTTGGAAGGAGAGATAGATTTTTAGAATTATTTAATGATTATATATGCTATGTGGAGAATGAGGAAGATGACTTTCTGCACGGTCGCCAAACCCACACAATTATCATTCATTTGCAAATTGAACTGCAAATTGTTTTATCCTATTCGAGCACTTTTTGTGATTTGTATCGTTCCTAACCAAATGATTGTGTTGTATATTGACCTTCGACCCGGCCAACATGCCATTCCAAAGACGGCGGAAGTGACACATTCCGATGGCCAGTTATGGGGAGAGATCGCGTAGGCGGGCTTGGCTGACAATATGGGACAAGGTAAAATCCCGCGTTACAGTCACAGACTGATACACCGGAAGAGAGTGACCTGTGAACTGCATGACAGTTATTTCCGTTTGATGACGATGAAACATGCCATTCCAGGGACGGCGGAAGTGACACATTCCGATGGCCAGTTATGGGGAGATAGTGAGTGGGCGATTTAACTATTATATAACTCGGTGAAGACAGGAAGTCAGTTAGCTTTGGAGATCAGACCCGTTGGTGACAAGATGCGGTAGAGGAACCCAGTACCCAGCAGAGTGGGCCCCGGGCCTCCGGTTGAGCAGCATCAGGAGAACGGGAAAGAAACAATGATGGCCATAAGAGTGGGGGTCAATATGTTGCAGTTCTGTTCAGTCTCCAACTCCATCTCACAGTAAAACCTTGAGTAACCCTTTCGAACCCTTTCTAATAATGTGAAAGGTATATTTTTCTAAAAGACTGTGTCGCTCGTCTTCATTGTGTTGTTATGATTATGTATCGTGTTTGTATAGTTAATCATGGTCATGGCTATACAACAATTGATACTGCCTATTATTGAGTACACAAACATCATTCTTTTTATTGAAAAAAAATTATTTTCTTCTAACCCAAGAAAAAAAATCAACTTTGGTTTTTACATCAAATTTTGTGTAGGGGTTTAGAGTTTTGATACAGTAGAGTTTGGTCATAAATAATTCTTAATGATATCTGTTACAATTGTACTTAATTTGGACTGATACATATTCACATTTTTTACAGAGTTTCAATGCAAAAGAGTTTGGAATCGGCTCATTGGTCTAGTGGGTAGTGTGTTCGCCAATGGTCCAGGAGACCTCAGTTCAATCCCAGGTCGCGTCATACCAAAGACTTTAAAAAATTGTACTTGATACCTCCATGCTTAACACTCAACAATAAGGTACGTATCAAGGGTAAAGTGGAGCAAGCCAGGGAAAGGAGTTGTGCCTTTCCCTACACCTCGGTGTAGTAGCTATTGAAAAGGGAGCCTTCTGGTCGCCCTCGACAATAGTCGCCAACTTTACTTACTTTAATTATAAATCATACATAATCATATCCTTTTGATTATATGATTTTCCACAAGAAATAATAAAATCGTGGTATCTTTAGTTTAGTCGAAAATTAACTTTTCATTTTTAAAAATGACTGGGTTGTACTTATTCATATGCAATAATGTATATAATAATGGAAAGGCTCACGATGTAGTGGCTGACATGCTGGATTTTGGCATCGTACTAAGCAAGTTCGACCTGTAGTTGAGCAATTGCGTTCACTTTCGGACTAATACCCTTTGGAAAGGTATGAACATCCTTATACCCTAAGGGTTAAATAGTATCACTGCTGTTATTCTTCAACATGAGATTTGGCATTAGTTAACGCACGAAGGTTGATATGCCATTAAACAAACGAACCGAAACCAAATGTAAATAATTGATGTACAACAATAATGAATTCGTCGATTGTTTTTAGATGTAGGAAGCTTTCGAGTGAAAAGCTTTCAAAAAATATACTCTAATAAACTACAACTACTACTACTAAGGCATTACATCCCAGAGATGATGTAGACAGACTGTATGTATCAAGAAAAGAGGGAGGAAGAGAACTTGCCGGCATTCAAGATAGCGTCGGTGCATTGATACAACTATAAGACTGCATAAAAAAAAACTGTAGGAAGATTGATTACCCTATTTACCCAACCCCTCCGCTCGGGCAGGATATACACAAGGTCAATTTTTTAAGCAGAGTTTAACAGGTTTCAATTCAGAGTTTTCCTTTTCTGAGACTAGTTGCCTCACCAAGGTTGAAGAACCTAATTTGCCCTACTATTTACCCATAGCTGGAGGGAGAATTATTGGATTCATACCTTTCCCAAGGGTATTAGTGATATGTGAAATGCAATTAGTCTCGTCCAGGTTTTGAACTCGTGTCGTCGTGTCCATTTCCTACGACGATAACCATTATACCACGGGCACCTCCTCAAGGAAGATTGATTACAGTTACAAGAAATGATACAGACAACACAAGCATCAAGAGAATAAAAATGACCAGAAAACACAAATGGATAGAAAAAACATCAGTATAGATTATTTATGCGACGAACAAGCAAAATCTTACGCGAGAAAACTTGGATATGGCTAAGAAAGGGAAACCTTAAGAAAGATACAGAATCTCTTCTAACAGCAGTACAAAACAACGCCATAAGGACTAACTATGACAAAGAAAGAATAGACAAGACGCAAGAAAATAGCAGATGTAAATAATGTGGTGACAGAGAAGAAACGAGCAATCACATAATAAGCGAATGCAGTAAATTAGTGCAAAGCGAGTATAAGACAAGACACGACTGGGTAGGCAAGGTAATCCACTGAGAATTGCGCAAGAAATTTTAATTTGACCATGCGAAGAAATGGTATATGCACAACCCAGAATCCGTCCTTAAAAATGAGAGGCACAAAATTCTTTGGGATTTTGAGATAAAAATGGATCACCTAATCTCAGCCAGACGACCAGACTAAGTGATAGTCAACAAAATAAAGAGAACCTATCGAAATGTGGACATTGACATTCCGACTGATCACAGGATAAAACTGAAAGAAACCGAAAAGAAAGATAAGTACGAAGACCTTGCTAGAGAATTTGGTACAGTTTACGCTTGCGCGCAAAGAATATGACAATCACCATTGTCATAATAAACCCCAGGCAGGAAATGAGGCTGGAGTGTGGATGACGTCATACCCAGAAGAGATGGGCTGAGAATTTGGAAGATTTTGAAAAAGATCTAGTTGAGTTAAGACCATGGTGTTGAGAAGTTGGGGTCTGGACATGGTGTTGAGAAATTGAGATTGGACCACGAGATGTGCCGAGCGTTTGGGTGTTGTTAGCATGGTATGATACGAAAGACTTTTAAGAATTGTCTCTCTCTCCTCGTGTCGAAGAACCGAAGTCAGAAATTAATAAACGGTTCGTACTTGAACAATGGAGTCGCCTGTGTTTTATATTTGCATATGTATATGTGTAGTATACAACAATAATAGTTTTGAGACACAGATAGATTATCTGATTCAGGCCAGAAGATAAAACCGAGGATGGATTAACAAGAAAAAAGCTTGTCATCGAGTCGATTCGGCGTCACCCCGGGGCCTGTTCTGGACTTCGGTCCGGAGCGTGGCCCTGGAAAAGGAACAATGGCAGACTTGGGGCCTTTAATTAGGCAGCTAGTTTCGACTAGGCTACCTTCGGGTGGGCAAGCTGCATTTTTGTCTCCTTTGTCCCCCGTGCACGGCACTAGACCAAGCGTCTAGTTTAAGCCGTTAACTGGCATACGTGCCCGGACCCACATTTGGGTTCGTGAAACTGCTTGCCTCATCAGACTCACATTGCACTAAGTGAGCCGATGAGCAGTACAGAGCAGGGTTTCGAGTCTCGGCTCGTTCCCGACCTTCCCCTCCCCTTTATCCCCACTTTAATTGGCCTTTGGGCTTTTGACCTTGTGTCAAGTCGTGTCTGGTGGGAGGCAGCGACAAATACTCGGCGTCTCAGCAGATCACAGAATGAAAATCAAAAAGCAGCGAAAAGATAGACAAATATTTGGATCTTGCCAGAGAGCTGAAAAAACTGTGGAACGCGACGGTAACAGCCATACTAGTTGAAGTTATTGCTCTTGGGACGATCCCCAAAGGTTTGGCAAAATGACTGGAGGAACAGAAAATCAGAAGAAAACTCAAGACCATAATGCCCATAACATTGTAAAAGTCGGCTAAAATAATTAGAAAAGTTCCGGAGACCTAAGAAGACCTAAGATTAAAGAAAAGAAGAGAGACAAGTACGTGGACCTTGCTTGAGAACTGCCAAAGTTATGGAACATGAAAGGGGGGCGGTGATACTAAGTGTATTTTTTCGCGCTTGGAACGGTCCCCAAAAACTTGGTTAAGGGGACTGTAAGAATGGGAAATAAGCGGACATGCGGAGACTATCTCAACTACAACATTATTATGATCAGTCAGAATACTGAGAAGAGTCCTGGAGACCTGAGGAAACTTGTTGTCACTCCTGAGAAAGACCATCAGCTAACTCTGATGTGAAAAACTCATAAGGGGAAACACAATACTACTATTATTACTACTACTACTAATGATAATAATAATAATAATGAGAAGAAGAAGAAGAAGAAGAAGAAGAAGAAGAAGAAGAAGAAGAAGAAGAAGAAGAAATCCTGATAAAGTACCAATTGATAGTACGCAAAGTGTAGGTTATATAGTGACAGAGATGAGAGAGTTAATCTCATAATAAATGAATCTATTAAACTGGCACCAAAGTAATACAAAAGCAGACATGAGTGGGTAGGTAAGGTGGAAATTTAGGAATTGATCAAAATTTGACCATGTTCACAAATGATATATGCACAAACCAGAATCGGTCCAAGAAAAAGAGACGCATAAAATTTTCTGGGACGTCGAGATGCAAACGAAGCACATCCAACCAGAAGACTAGATCTTGTATTAATTACCTAGAAGAAGTGAACTTGTCATTTTATAAACTTTGATGTTCTGAAGGACCAGAGGCTGATAATGAAATAGCGAAACAAAAACACTATGGAATATGAAAGCGACGGTAATACCAGTCGCAGTCGGAGCCTTAAAAAGGTCCCTAAAAATCTGAAAAAGAGACTGTAAAAGCTGATGATCAGAAGAACCAAGACTATTAACGACACATCACATTTACGATCAGCTCAAATACTTTGGAGAGTCCCGAAAGCTTGAGGTGATATACTATTACTTAGCTTGAGGTGATATACTATTACTTAGAAAATATTTTTAAAATTAATATTTGGGGGCTAAAGATAATACCGAGCACGCTTTTCATGTCTTTTTGAGGGGAAAATGTCTATGAGATTATATGACCATATTTCAAATACTATATAGGGAGGTTGCAAACGCAGCGAGCTCTTTGCAAAGCAGTCAAAAGTGTGAGAAAAGTGATCCCACTGCTTGAAGAACCTTGTAGGAAGCTGCACTAAGAGCGGTGAATTCTAAAATAATCATAAAATATGCACAACCCAACAGACGTCCTAGAAAATGACACACATAAACCCCTATGGGGTTTTGACTTACAAACGGATCACCTAATCTGGGCCAGAAGACCAGACCTTACAATAATAATAATAAAAAAAAAGAGAACTTGCAAAAATGTCGACTTTGCTGTCCCGGTTGACCGCAGAATAAAACTGAAAGAAAGTCAAAAGAAGGATAAGTACCTCGACCTTGCTAGGGAATTGAAAAAATCATGGAACATGAAGGTGACAATTATACCAATTTTAATTGGTGCGTTTGGTACAGTCACCGAAGGATTAGTAAAAGGACTCGAAGACTTGTTGGTAGGAGGACGAGTGGAGACCATCCAAACTACAACATTATTTAGAACGGCCAGAATACTGAGAAGAGTCCTGGAGACTTGAGGAGACTTGCTCTCACTCAAACTCCTGTGAAAAACAATCAGCTAAAACTGGTGTGAAAAACTCTGAAGGATTAAATAATAATAATAATAATGATTATAATAATATTAGTCATATAATAAACGAATGCAGCAAATTAGCACAAAAAGAGTATAACTGCGTGGGGAAGATGATCTACTCGGAATTGTGCAAGAAATTTAAATCTGACCATACGAACAAGCAGTTGATGAGCAACCCAGAAAAATGAGACACAAAAACTTCTCTGAGATTTTGAGATACAAACGGATCATCTAATCTCAGCCAGATGACCAGACCGAGTGAGAGTCAACAACAACAAAAAAAAAAAGAACCTGCCAAATCGTGGATTTTGGCATTCCGGCTGATCACAGATTAAAACTGAAAGAAAGCGAAAAAGAAAATGATAAGTATCCGGACCTTGCTAGAGAGCTGAAAAAAACTATCGAACATGAATGTGACGGTGATACAAAATGTTGTTGGTGCGATCAGTACAGTCACCGATTGATATAGGGATTGGAGGACTTGGAACTAAGATCACGAGAGGAGGCCATTTAAAGGACAGCATTAATAAGATCGGCCAGAATACTGAGAAAAGTCCCGGAGACTTAAAGAGACTTGTTGTCATTCAGACTCCAGTGGAAAGCCATCAGCTAACGCTAGTGTGAAAAACTCTCAATGAAGTAAAATAATAATAATAATAATAATTACTAAATTTGACCCTACAAGCAAATGATATATACACAAAACAGAATACGTCCTGGAAAATTGCATGTATAAAATTCTCTGGGATTTTGAGATGCTAACAGATTACCAAATCCCGGCCAGAAGGCCAGACCTCATGTTAATTTGCACGTACACAATGAAAAAAAAAAAGAAAAAAAATTTGCAAGAATACTGAGAAGAGTCCTAGAAACCAGAGGAGACTTGCTGTCACTCCGACTCCAGTTATAGTAAGTATGTAAAGTTGGCGACCGTAGTCGATGGTGACTTCAAGGCTCCCTTTTCAATAGCTACAACACCGAGGTGTAGGGGAGGGCCCTACTCCATTCCCAGGACTGGCGCACTTTATCCTTGATCAATACCTTATAATGCTGAGTGTTATGCAAGGATGCATCAAGTACCATTTTTGGAATCTTTAGTATGACTCGACCTGTGATTGAACCCAGGTCTCCGGCTGGTGTGAAAAATTCGCATAGATTGAAATAATAGCGAATGCAGCAATCATACTCAAAATAAATACAAGACCATGCACAGTTGGGTGGGAAAAGGGATCTTCTGGGAATTGTGCAAGAGATTGAAATTCGATCATGCTATTAAATGTACAAACTATGTACAAACTAGAACCCATCCAAGAAAATTAAGCTCATGAATTCTCTAGGACTTTAAGATGCACACAGGTCCTCTTACCCCGACCAGACGACCAGACTTAGTATTGATAAAGAAAAAAAAATGAGAAATTGCCGTTTAGTAGATTTTGTTGTTCTGGCCGACCACAGTGTAAAAATAAAAGCAACAAGATAGACAAAGACTTGGACCTTACCAGCAGACTAAAAATCATGAGGGTGACGGTGCTATCATTTTTAATTGGTGCTCTTGGAACTGTTAAAAAAAATTGCAAAAAAACTTGAGTAATTGTAAATTAGATGAAGAATCGAAACTATCCAAACCGCATCATTGTTTAGTTCAGCCAAATTACTGGGAAGTGTCTTGGAAACATGAGGAGATTTGCTGTCACTCAGACTCCAGTGAAAGACCACTAGCTAACGCAGGTGTGAATAAATTGCAAATAGTCAGAAAAGTTGCTAGAATCTAGAAAAAAAGCCATGATTAACTGAAGATTAGAGGAAGAACTGAAATCATTCAGATCACAGGACAAGTAAAAATCTGCTAAAATAGATTGACGAGTACTGGAGAAATCAAACAGGCGACATTTCCACACTAAACGGTAGCTCTCTGAAACTAGCTGACAAGTTCACCTACCTAGGAAACAGTGTCTCATCGACCGGGACTGACATCGATGTGACTAACAAAGGCATGGACAGCTATCGATTGACAATCAGTCTTATGGAAGTCTGACCTAACCGATAAAATGAAATGCAGTTTCTTCCAAGCAGCAGTCGTGTCGATACTGCTATATGGATGCACTACATGGACACTAACAAAACGGATGGAGAAAAAGCTTGACAGCAACTACACAAGAATGCTGCGAGCAATATTGAACAAGTCCTGGAGGAAACAGCCCACAAAGCAGCAGCTATACGGCCACCAACCACCCATCGCAAAAACTATCAAATTTAGACGAACCAGACATGCAGGACACTGCTGGAGAAGTAGGAGCAAGCTCATAAGTGATGTACTCCTATGGACCCCCTCATATAGCCGAGTAAAAGCAGGGCGACCAGCTCGAAGGAGGCGTGGCCAGAGAGGGCCAGGGATATCCGTGCTGGTGGCACGACAAGATGATGATGATGACTGGAGACCGGAGGAGACTTACTGTTACTCAGACATCAGTGAAAAACTACGAGTTAAAGCTGGTGTGAAAAACTCAACAATGACGATGATAAGGATAATACTTGGACCTTACCTGAGAAATAAGAAAATTGTGGAGCGTGAGGATGACGTTGATACCAATTGCAGTTGGTGCACTTGGAACAAATCCCCAAAGGGCGGAAAAGCATTAAAAGTCATAGAACGACGCGAATTCAAACCATGCCAAAAGAGTCGTTTCATGGATGCTTCGACCAATAAAAATTTGCTGGAGTCAGTGTGCTTAAGTTTATAGGAACACTTTTGAAGCACATGAATGTTGCATATTTAATTCATATTAGTGGATACAACTTTATTCTTGATACTCTTTGAACATAACATATATATATATATAGAGAGAGAGAAAGATATAAATATGGGGAAGGAAATATAGTATATAATTAGACTATCACTTTATGCACGTTTAATTACCCATATTAACCTGATACCAAATGAGGAGGACTTCCCATGGTGTTGTGGTTAACGAGTTAGACTGTGACATCTTAGCAAATGAGTTTGAACCCAAATCACGCTTATTACCATATTTACCAATCCTTCCGCTCGGGCAGGATATGACAAAAGGTCAATTTTTAAGCGGAGTTTAACAGGTTTGAATTCAGATTTTTCCTTCTCCTAGACTAGTTGCCTCACCAAGGCTGAAGAACCCAGGCTGCCCTACTATTTACCCATAGCTTATTACGTTCACTTTCAGACTAATACCCTTGAGAAATGTATGAACCTCTTAAGCCGTCCAGCTAGTTCTTCAACAAGGGTAGTCTTGGCATTGAATAAATCACGAAAGTTGATATGCCATTAAAAAAAGGAAACCTAATCAAACTAAACTAAACTTGGTACTTGATAACCAAGGAATTGTGAATCTTAAAGTTATGATTTGGGTGGTTCTTTGTTATCATTTTTATATCACTCTACGGTATTTCATTTGCTGTTGTTGCCATTGCCAATTTAATTTTAAAACTAATGACTTCGGCTTTGAAACGACCGTTATTTTTTAAAAGCAAAACACATCCACACACACACACACACACACACACACACACACATATATATATATATATATATACAAACCAGTTCTGTAGTTTGGAAATATATCCCTTTTTTCTTATTTTAAAAACAAGATCTTAATCTTCACTTATTGCTTAATGAGAGTAGCTCGTTTATAAACATTTATGTGCGAGTATATATATATATATATAGTACAAAAATGATTTTGTACTTGATATATATATATATTGGTGTATAGTGGCTCGTACCACATGACTTCCGGTATCGTGGGTGAGTATAAAAGACGCCGGGTCTCTTAAGCATGGGGAAGCAGAAGCAGAAAGAGAAGCAGATAGATAGCTCTGAAGGACGTCGGTCAGTAGTAAAACCAACTTCAGACGTTACACCAACAGCGCGAGACTTATAATACTAGTGGAACTGTACCATTTGTGTTAATAAATAATTAACTCTATTTCACTCTGTATCTTTTCCTTACCACGATACAACATTTTATTTTCAGAATTTATTTTCAATAAGTGTAAACTCTACATTTTTGGGAATTGGTTTATAGCAAAAATAATTTTATTTGAAGGCGATAATTCAAAACAGATTCCGCCAGACTTGAATGAGATCTGTCATCAAGTTTTGTGGGCTGAGAGATGTAAACACAAAAATAACCTGCAATGTATTCGGAAAAGCATGTTCAGTCAAAAACGTTTACAGGTGGGCTAAACATGGGTTTGCTAGAACGAGCTCGAGTTTAAAATATAGTAAATCGAGGTGAAACGCATTGACCTTCCAGTAAAAAAAAGTTTCGGGAACAGTGGTCAATAGAAGAGGTCAATACTGACAGTCTTCTGGGGCATGAACGGGCCCATAATAATTGTTTTCCTTGAAAAATGTGCAACTGTAAACAAAATTTCCTCGTGCTAACTTCTTTCACGGAATTCACCTAATTTATTGAATGACCCTCGTATATATATATATATATATATATACACGAAATAGATAATCTCATAGAGATTAAGTCTACCAGTTTTGACATGAAATTTTATGAATCATAAACGCAGGATCTGAAATTCATAGATGACATATTGATATTAAATAAGCATATGTGTCATTAAACCTAAAAAAAAGTCTCGAACCTCAAAAACAACGATAATCACAATCTAGTAAACAACCTTCTGAGACCTGCTGAGCATCCCGCACTCCAGGGTAGTTTCTTAGCAAATAATAAAGACAGTATTTACTCATAGAAGTTTTCTTTTCAAAGAGGCCACGACAAACGACCCACCAACATGACAAGGGATATAAATCTTCATTCACTTTGGAATGATAGCGTCTTATCTTAATATGAAGGTAGCAAAAGAAGAAAAAAAAAGATATGAAACTGGCCCTAAGTTTTAAGAGTGATTTTCCCACGCACCAAAATCCGAATCGAAAGATGATCCAAGATTATTTTTGTGGGTGGTTCCTTTCTTATTACGCTCTATTCTGCGGGATCTTTATTCAGAACAGTTCACAAATGTTATCAGTTAAGGGGTTCGTGTTCGAGCAACTAGCGTCTTTTCTTTGATAGCAAATGGATTATTTTAAGCCGCAGTAGTTGAGTTCTTTATATGGGTTGGACTCGGAGGACAGGGCTTCCGAGTGGAGTGCGCTTTGGAACAGGTGCTTAAAATCATGTATTTATTCATCCATCACTTTCCCCACGGGTACGGTGCGTAACAATGTCAATTTCTAAGTGGATTAACCGGTTTGATTTCTGGAATTTTCATTTTTCTAAATTGGTTGCCTGAGTATTTACCTATTGTTCGATGAAGAAAAGATAAATTCATGCAGTTCCAAAAAGTTGACCTGGGAGTAATGGCAATGAATGGTACTCTACACTCCAGTAATCACCGAAACAGGAGCCTTGCCGTCAGATGCCGTTTTGTGTCATGTCAAGGACACCTTGTTTTTTTTTAGTGTCCGGACATATGAGTAAATTTTGTCTTTATTATTTGCTTGGAAACTATCATAGAGAGTAGGCTGTTCAGCGGGTGAGGTCCTTGAAGGTGGTTTACAGAATTGTAATCATCGATATTTTTGAGGTTTGAGACTGATATTTCTCAATGAATGAACTCTAATGACACATTTACTTATTTCGATTACGCTGTATCCCTTCTGGAGGTGCCTGTGATATAATGATTATCGTCCAAGGAAATGAACACAGCGACTCGAGTTCAAATCCTGGAAGAGACTGATTGCATTTTACAAAATACTAATACCCTTGGGAAAGGTATGAATCCTGTTGTTATCTCTCCAGCTCTAGGTAGATAGTTGGCCAAACTCTTCTTTAGCCTCGGTTAGGCCACCAGTCTAGGAAAAGAACAACTCTGAATTAAATCCTGTTAGACTCCGCTTAAAAATTAACCTTGAATCACATCTTTCCTGTGTGAAGGGGTTGGTTAATACAAACTGTATCCATTCTACAGGGGATACGATTAACTTATTCTAACGACGGTAAAATTGTTAAGATCGAAATTTAGAGAGTAAGTCTGGAACGATTTGTTGGGGAATCTTCTAAGTTTTTCAATCAATGTCTTCTCCTGTCTTTATCTTTTCAATTCATATTTCTTCTTCGGAATTTACTCTATGTTCTAAATAAGGCATAGGTAATCTTTTTCGAAATGCAGGCCGCATCAACATCGCACTGTATTAGGTAAACCGCTTTGAAAACAAGCAAAAACCTCTAGGTGATTTTTCCTTGACGATACCTCAACCATTTTCACTACAGAATACTATACGTGTAAGTATCTGTTTTAGAATTATGGGAAATCTGATTTTTTTTTTTGGCTTTTCAATAAAACGATCTTTTCAAAAATAAAAAGAAATCTCAGGTGGTCTGTTCAGAAAGCACCGCACTTTGCCCATGACTGTTATAAAATAACACTTTCACACAATGATTGACAAATGATACGTATAAACTGAGAAGAATTGTCGCCAAAATCAGAAAAGTATTAGAACTCTTGGAGAAAAAGAAAATTAGAAGAACTTGTGAATATAGGAAACGGAAAAAGATGAAAGGAAAAAAAAGAGAACCTCAGAATAACAAGAAACCGCATTCCGCAGCAGAAATCTCATCAAAGGAACAAACACTTGAGCAGTCCCCCTTGTAAGATACTCAGGTTCATTTTTAAAATGGACAAGAGAAAAACTCAGACAGCCGGGGGTAATCTCGAGGTGTAATGGTTAAAGCGCTGAACTGAAGAAGCGTAGTTAGCGATTTCGAAGTCAGGTCGCACTATTACGTTCACTTTTGGATAAATATCCTTGAGAAAGGTATGAACCCCCTTATCCTCCCGGCTATGGGTGAAATAGTACCACCACTGTTCTTCTAGAAGGATGGATTTGGCATTAAATAAACTAAAAACGTTGTTATGGCATCAAACAAACAAATAAGACAGATGGACCAAAATACAAGGACATTTGTTACGATATACAAAGCATTAAACTCGACGGATGATATTGATTGACTATATGAGCCAAGAAAAGACAGGAAGAGGATACGCGAGCATTGGACTTTGCGTAGATGCATCAAAAAATGTCTCGAGAAATTTACAAAAAAGAGTAAAGAAAAAATTTAATGCAGCAGACAGTAATAGAAATTTCCACCTAACGACAAACAGTAAAACAACAGAATCAAGAAAACAAAAATGGGAAAAACAACAGAATAGATACTTCAGGCAAGAAAATGGGAAAATGAATTAATTGCACATGAGATGAGCTGGACATGGCTAAGAAGGAGAAACCTCAAAAGAAAAAACTGAATCTCTTAAAGACCAATTATATCAAAGAACATTATGTGGAGACAGAGATGAGACGGTTAATAACATAAAAGTAAATTAAAGTTGTCTCCCTTAGTCGAGGGCAACCAGAAGGCTCCTTTTGCTCTAGCTACTACGCCGAGGTGTAAAGGAGTGCGCTACCCCTTTTCCTGGATTGCTCCACTTTACCCTTGACACGTACCTTATTTTGCTGAGTGTTAAGCAAGGAGGTAAGTAAATGCAACAAAACAGTGTACAAGTCTAAGACTGACTGGGTTAGAAAAGTGATGCACTGAGAATTGGACAAGAGATAAAAGTTTGACCTTACAAACGAGTGAAATGTGTGCAATCCAGAAATGACACATTAAATTCTCTGGGATTTTGAGATACAAACAGATCATTTAATCCTGGGCAGAAGGAGAGATCTTGGTTTAATTTACATGAAGAAACAAAGAAAACTAAGTAATCAAGTAGATTTTGTCGTTCCAGCGAAAAGATAGACAACTACTTGCATCTTGCAAGAGACCTAAATCAAACTGTGGAACGTTAGAGTGACAGTGATATCAATTGTAGGTTTGGCAAAAAGACTGGAAATTCTTTAAATCAGAAGAGGAATTGAGACCATTCAGACAACAGCCATAATCTCTTCTGTGGCATTAACATCGACTAGAAGAGTTCTGAAGATTTGATTTAGTTTCTTTGTTTAATGACATATCAACCTTTGCAGGTTATTTAATGCCAAAGCCATTCTCCTAGAAGAACAGTAGTGGTACTATTTAACCTATAGATGGGAGGATAAAGGGGTTTATACCTTTCCCAAGGGTATTTGTCCGAAAGTGAACGTAATAGCGCGACTGGAGTACGAACTCGCGTACTACGATTCCGCAGTCCATCGCTTTAACCATTACTCCGCGAGGACAACCTCCGGGAGATTTGAGGAGACATGAAGTCACTCAGACTCCAACGAAAGACTACAAATGAAACCTGTTGTGATGAACTTGCAAAGAGTAAAATAATAATTGTAATTCATATGCCAACAGTTTACCTTGTCCAAGCAGGAAGACCAGATGTAGTAATTATTAACAAGAAGAAAAGTACTTGTAATCACATGGATTTTGCCCTTCCAGCAAACCTTGACCAATCAGCTGGGGCTGTTCAACACATCGACTGCATCACTGTGGAGAGTTAAGACCCGCCCTAACGAGTGTCCAGGATATGACACTAAACAATCTTATGGTGAAGCCCAAGTAATGCTGGAGCTTCGGAGGATGCGATGTACCTCTTCATTGCCATCGTTATATATATATATATATATACAAAAGATTTGGCATTAAGTAACCTACAATGGTTAATATGCCATAAAACCCAACCAAACAAATCATATATATTTAATATATATGTATAAAGAGCATTTGGCATTAAATAACTTATAATGGTTGATATGCCATAAAACCCAAACTAAACCAAACCAAATCATAAATATTTGAATTATATATACGAAGAGGATTTGGCATTAAATAATATATAATGGTTGATATGCCATAAAAGCAAACCAAACCAAACCAAATCCAGCGAACCAGAAAGTAAAAATAAAGAAAAGTAAAAAGAAAACTCTTTAAAAAAAACTATGGAAGATGAAAGTGTGATGTTGGAACCTAAAAAAAAGAAATTGAGTGATTCGATTAAGTGGAAGAATCGAGACAATCTAGACCACAGCACGACCAAAATCTGCTTCGGAAACATTGATGAGTCCGGGAGAGCTGAGGAGACTTGTTGTTACTCTGATTCCATTGAAAAACCAACAGTCGGATCTGGTTTGGAAAATCTCCCAAGGAATAAAATAATTATAATCGTTTATATGAAGTGTCGCTTTAACTGTCAGGCAAGTACAATAAAAGAGAAGAAATAAACTTGATAGGTAATATATAGGCGCAACCATTTTAGTGCAAAGCCGTTCGTTTTATTCCCACCCCCCAACACACTTTTAAGTTAACAGCGATTTTTGATAAGACTTACATTTCTGCTTATGTTTCTATGCGGGGTGACGATATCCTTTGGTGTAATGTTGAGTCACTTCCCGCTGCTAAACATAGCAAAAAGCTTGCCGATAACAGAAACGTTATTCATAAACAGAATAAAACGCCAAGGCAGGGGTTTACCAACAGCTGGTCCGGACACAGGACACTTTTGGGGCTTGAGTTGCGACAACCAGCCCCTTCTTTGTCTGGGATCTCGCTGCTATGAAAAATAATTGAAGAATAGTTTCTCCATTTACCCACCAGGAAAATAAACTCGAAGAAAAAATAAAATGCATCCTTGTGTTGGAAACCAAGAGATACAAGGGCACCAAAGCGATCATGTAGAAGTCTTTGTTTCGCTATTTACACGTCGATTGTGATATAACAGCCACGGAGCCGTTTGTATAGATATCGCCGTGTAAATAAGCAAATTAGCAAAAGTTTTAGCGCGAAAACTTCTTCAGTTTCAATATTGTTTCTTTTATCTTTTTCTCTTCTTTCTTTCTTTCTTTCTTTCTTTCTTTCTTTCATGTTTTGTCTTTTTATCTTTCGTTCTTTTCCCTTTTTCTTCCTTCTGCCAAGTTTTATTCTTTCTCTATTTTCTGTTTTTTACAGTATTATTTTTCTTTTTCTTTTTTTCCATCTCTCTCTCTCTCTCTCTCTCTCTCTCTCTCTCTCTGACACACACACACACACACACACACATATATATATATATATATATATATATATATATATATATATATATATATATATATATATATATATATTCACAATTGTTGATCAAGTCAGGAAAATAAATTCTTGATTAATGTTAAATGTGGTTTGCTAAGTAAAATTAAGAGGTAATAAATAGCAAACAGAGGAACAATATAGGATCGAAAGAGCAACCGTTTAAGGAAAAATACATAAATTACCGGAGGACTCTTTGAGGCAGCGTGGCTTAGTGGCTAACGCGCTGAACTGCGACAATGCAGTACACGAGTTCGAACTTCAGTCGTGCAATAACATTCACTTTCAGATTAAAACTATTAAGTAAGTTATGAACCCCCTTATCCTTCTAGTTATGCTTTAAATAGGTTTAGCTTTGGTTGATTTTAAGGCATAACAACCATTGTAGGTTATTAAATGCCGAATCTTGTTTATTCATATATATGATTGTAAGCCTAAGTTAAACAGTTCCAAGTTCACTAACAATTCAATAAAACATCAGTCATCTGTTTGCACTCAGTTGAATGATCAAACAGTTCTATTTCAAGCAATTCAGTTAAGTATCAGTCAAACTTAAAAGGTTCCAAGTATTGCTATGTACCAATAATATCAGTCATTCATTTACACACAGTTAAATGATTAAATAATTCTATTTCAAACTATTCCATTAGCATAAGTCAACAAAGTTAAATGGTTCCAAATATTCCTATATATCACTAATAATTCAATTAAACATCAGTCATTTATTTACACATAGTTAAATGATCAAACATTTCTTTTTTAAGCAATTCAATTTAGCATAAGCCATTTTGCACTCATTTTAAATGTCAAACAGCTCGATTTAACCCGTAGTTAGAACCCTTTCAGTAGTAGACCTGGGAGTGATGGCAATGAAGGGGATACTCCGCATTCCCCCAAGCTTCTGGAATACTGGACCCTCACCATCAGATTGTTTAGTTTCCTATCCAGGGCACTCGTTGGAGGATCTTACCCCTCTTTGTAGATGCACTCAGTGTATTCTGCAGCCCTAGCCGATTAGGCTGAATGATTTAAATAGTACAGCTACTGTTCTTCAATAAGAATGATTTTGATATTAAATAAGCTACGAAGGATGATATGGAATTGAACAAAGAAACCAAACCTAACCAAACAAAAATTACAAAGACTCTTTCAAGAATTAACTCCATGCCAATAGCACAAGATTGTTAAAGTACACATCGGGATATATAAAGAAAAGTTGGTTGACGAACTAGAGGTTAAGGAGTCTATTTCTAAAAGAGCGAATACTTATCATGAGGGTTTGAAACATTCTAAATTTTACTTGGAAAAAATAATATCATATAGGTTCTCTGGATTCCAATAATCTGCTGAATAAAAGATCAGAATTAGTACCTAAATGCCAACAAAAAGGTGAGTATTTACTTTGTAATTTGGCACCAGATTGAGCCACGTGACTTAGTATGTTAGCCACTTCATAGTCAACTGCATCGAGAACAGATTTGAATTCCACAGACTTCTGAGATGTTGATACAGGCACACCTGAGAATCATTCACATGAAACTTAGTAAATTTTTACTGTTTTATTTTATTTTAAGATTGGAATATTTTTATATGTGTAATTACCAACACTTCCACCAGAACTTGATGCGACACGAGGTCAATTTTTAAGCGGAGTTTAATGGGTTTAAATTCAGAATTTTTCTTCTCCTAGATCGGTTGCCATACTAAGATTAAAGAGCCCAATCTTCCCTACTATTTGACACATAACTAGTGGGAGGATAATTCGATTCATATTTTTCCCAAGGGTATTAGTGCTATGTGAAATGCAAAAAGCTTCTTCCTGGAGTTGATCTCTGGTTGCCGTTACCATTTTCTGTGATGATAACCATAAAACCACGAGCTCTTCAATTTAATATGGTTCAGTACTACTGAACATTGTAGTTCATTGATTTAAACTCCGTTATTTTAAATTTGATGTGGTGTACACAGTCAGCAGACAGAAAAATTAGAAAAGTGTTCAATTATAATTACTATGTGGTGTAAAGTCACTTTAGATCGAAGTTCATGTGCTATTCACTCTCAGGGGGATAGATAGATAGATAGATAACAGTCCTCATAGGGAAGAATAATTATGGAATTTGTCAGGTGGTAAATGACACATGAGAAATTTATCACTATCTACATTTTGATATCAATTCGCGTTTTTTGTTTAGCAAACTATTTGCAGCATCTGATTACATTCTGACTTTTCCCTCACATTATAATGCGAGTATCAGGTAATTTAAAATAACGGACTTCTAATGTGCATAATTCGATATTTTTCTGTGTTCGTCAATGGTCCGGGAGACCTGGATTCAGTCCCAGGTCGCATCATACCAAAGACTTTTAAAAATGGTACTTGATAACTCCTTGCTTATCACTCAGCAATATAATATACGTATCAAGGGTGAAGTTGAGCAATCCAGGGAAAGGAGTAGCGCCTTCCCCAACACGTCGGCGTAGTAGCTATTGAAAAGGGAACCTTCGAGTCACCCTTGACCTCGGTTGCCAAATTTACTTATATATATATATATAATATCATTTTACTGACTTTAGATTCGTCTCGTACAATGTCAGGAGTGTGAGGCACTCAATGACAATTGGCCTTACAACGAGTATTCATAAAATCTGCCTTGCAAAAGATACACTAAATTGTGTTTTAAGCGAATATTTTTATAGTTGACAATGCGATTTTGTGACTAGTAGAAAGTATGATGATTGTATTTACAGACATATAAAGAATATGTTTGTATCTGTGTATATGTAAAGAAGGAGAGATGCTGTAAAACAGAAACAAAACGTTACAAAAGTATTATAAAGCACAGAAGATGTGGGAAGCCATCGAGGACAATCAGGTTTTGTTTCCCCAAATTGAGAAGGAAAAAAATCTTCCATGATTCTCCAACTGATATCAAAAGAGACAAGACGCTTCGTATTTGTCTTTGAAAGGTCAGTAAAAACATCCCAGGGGTTTTTGTTTGCTTTTTAATGCGAGACATTGCTTGTTCGTTACTTACAGGCAGCTTTTCTTTCGAGGTATTTTTTTTATTTTTAAAAAAGAAGAAGAAAAAGAAGGAAGGAAGGAAACCAGAAATTTAAAAAAATCTATCAAAAAAGAAAGAAAATTGCAAAAAGTATGACGGAAAGAAAAGAAAAAAGCTTGAAAAAAAAGAAAGAAAAAAGAAGACAGAAAGAATATTTGAAAAAAAAAGAAAAGAAAAGAAAGAAGAACTTAACAAATGAAGAAAAGAAAGGACAGTGACTAAGAAATTCATGAAAAAAAAAGGGGAAGTTTAGAAGGAAACCATGACAAAAAAGAAAATTCAGACTCAAAGAAAAAGAAATAAGAAAAAGAAAACGACGAAAAAAAACCGCTAAATAACTAAATGAATGAAATACACGCATAGAAAGAAAAAATGGACGAAAAGAAAAGAAAAATAAAGGAATGAAAAACAAAGAATATTTTTAAGGTGCAAGAAAAGCTGAGAAAAAATAGAAGAAAAGTTTTAAAAAAAAGGAGAGAAAATCTTTTTGTTTTAGAACGAATAAAAAAAAAAAAAAGAAAAGACAAAAAAAAGAAGATTTTTTTGCAAAGAAAGTAAAAAAATCCTTTTGTAAAATTTTTGAGCCCCTCTTGTCTTCCCAGTTATTGGTTCGATAGAACAATTACTATTCGTTTACAAGGACAGTTTTGGGATTGAATAACCCACGGAGTTTGATATGCCATTACACAAAGAAACCAAACCAACTCTTGAAAGAAAGAAAGAAAGAAAGAAAGAATTGGTAAGAAGGATAAAAATTTGTAAAGAAGAGTGTGAAAGAAAGAAAGAAAGAAAGAAAGAAAGAAAGAAAGAAAGAAAGAAAGAAAGACATTTTTCAATACAAATGAAAACAAAGGCGGATATTAGTTAGTTGTATTTTATGGCAACCCTTGCGGATTATTTAATGCAAAATTTTGTTGATACATTTAAATGATTTGTAAGCGATAGTTTATAGGTAACCTTTTTAAACGAGCCAGACCTCATTTGTTAGGTAACAAGTATAGGTAAAAAGTATTGTTATTTATTATTTGCACACAGTTTAATGACTACAAGTATTGTTTATCAACACTAATAATTCTTTTTAAAACTATTCATTTCTTTTAGTATATTTAAATAGTTTCAGGTATAGTAAATGATTTAATAGTTCTACTTGACCCATAGATGGGACTCTAACAGATACTAGCAGTTTGGGTCAGAGTGGACCTAGGTGTAATGACTATGGAAGGGTACTCCACATTCCCGAAAACTCCTGGAGTGTATCCTCACTATCTGATGGTTTAGTGTCATATACAGGATACTTGTTGGTGGGTGAGGGGTCTTACCTCTTTGCAGAGATTCAGTCGACGTATTCTACAACCCCAGCAAACGGGAGTGAATGAAGGAAAAAAATAAACTTTTTGAAAGAAAAACTAAAATGTTAACAGAGGACGCTGTCCTTGTGGTGTAATCGTAGTAAGCGAGTTCGAACTCTCGTCGCTCTATTAAGTTTACTTTCGGATAAATACCCCTGAGAAAGGTAGGAGCCCCCTTATCTTCCCAGTTATGGGTTAAATAGCATCAATGCTGTTTTTTTTTGGGGGGGGTGCTTTTTTTTCAGAAGGGTGGCTTTGGAATTAAATATCCCACGAGGTTTATATGCCATTTAAAAAAGAAACCAAATTAAAAAAAAAAAACTTTTGTAAAAGAAAGAAAAAAAAAAAAGAAAAGATAGAAATCTAGAAAGAAGTGTTTCTGATAAAGTAAACTTTTTCTTTGGGCTGTTTTTTCATGGGGAAACGAAGAAAAGAAGAACGAAAAAGAATATATTTTGTAAAAAAAGAAAAAACGAAAATAAATATATATTATCAAATGACTTTTAAAAAAAGAATGAAAGAAGAAGAAACTGAAAGAAAAAATAGTGAAGAAAGGTAAAAATATCTTGAAAAAAGAGTATCAAAGAATGAAAAAACGAAGAAAAATACAAGAAATACCGAGAGAAAAAAAGAGAAAGAAAGCTTAAAAGAGAAAGTTGAAAGGAATGAATAAAAATGAATTAGACAGAAAGAAAAGATTAAAGAAAAGATTAAAGAAAAGAAAATTAATGTAGAAAAGGAAAACAAAAATCTTACAAGATCTCTAGTCAAAAATAAATAATTCAAAAGAAATTTATTATTATGACAGTTTACCAACTTTTAAAAAATATTCTGAATCTCTCGAATTCTCTGGTAGCCTAATAAAACGATAGTGACGTAATAAGTCCATTTGAGACGATTTTATACTGCTTTCAATATATTCAATTTCTCTTTATTGGTTTCCTCTTCGTAGCCATATTCAGATAACTTTCGAATTAATTTCCTTACCTTGTCACTTGATTAATAATAATAAAAATAATAATGAGAAGCATAAAATTCTCTGGGATCATCTGATCCCAGTCAGAAGACCAGACCAAGTGATAATTATCAAAAAAAGAGAACTTGCCAACTTGTAGATTTAGCCGACGGTAATACCAGTTGTAATTGCAACACTTGGAACGGTCCCCAAAAGCTTGGAAAGAGGACTGGAAGAGTTGGAAATCGGAAGAAGGCACGAGACCATCAAAACTACAGTATTTTTAAGATCAGCCAGAATACTGAGAAGAGTTCTGGAAACTTAAGGCGGTCCAATGCAGTTATAGAGTGGTATCCGAGAGACCCTATATGAAAACTAAAAAAGTCTATAAGACGATGGGAAGATAAAATTGTCGACTGATTCTGGCCAAAATAGAGAAGAGCGATGTTCGGAAAGGAAGGGAAGCGCATTCGAATCAGCGATGTAGAAAACATCAGATAACCTTGCCAATAAAAATATCCTCCTTGGACTTTAACACAGGCTTATACTCTCACATATATACATTTCTACAGATGGCGAATACTGGGGGCGGTCCTCATGGTGTTGTGAGTAACGTGCTGAATGGTGACATCGTATTACGTTCACTTTCTGGCTTACAGTATTGGAGAAGGCATGAACCTCCTTATTCTCTTCATCTACGGTTTAAAAAGTACCTTGAAAGTTCTTCTAAAAGGATGGCTTTGGCATAAAATAACCTCATGGGTTGGGTAATCCCAGGGGTGTAGTGGCTAATGTGCAGCACTGTGAGAGTCACACTATTACATTCACTTTCAGATAAATACCCTTAAAAAAGGCATGAGCCCCTTTATTCCATCCACCAACAATGTGTTGAATAATGCCGTTACTATCTTGTATTTATCATCCGTCCTGCCAGCGAACGAATATGGCACAAGGCCTTTTTAAGGTGGGTCCGGTCGTAGGGCAAAGCCCACACGCGTCCGGCATTGCCAAAAATACCTACGGCCCCGTCGGCATTTTTGAAAAAATTACCCGGGAAGGTTTATATACCATTAAGCAAAGAAACCAAATCAGATTGTCACTAAGTGATGTACTCCTGTGGACCCCTTCACATGGACGAGCAAAAGCAGGACGACCAGCTCGAACCTACATACAGCAGCTCTGTGCCGATACTGAATGTAGCCCAGCCAGAAGCAATGAACGATTGGGAGGGGTGGCGAGAGAGGGTCAGGGATATCCGTGCTGATAGCATGACATGATGATGATAATGATTCTGCAGCACATTATTCCACTCCGCTTACACCTGTTGATTGAATTTAGAAAGTGAGCTAATTGAATATTCAATGGAGGACAGGTGTGGCAATTATACCGGCCAGAGAAGTTGCCAAACATCTGGAAGAGCACAAGAATTATGTGGGCGGGTATTATTCTGTTGGAACCGAACTTCACATACCTGTGGCAGAAATTACAGCAGAACAGGTAGAACAATGTCCTGCACGCACCTGGCACTGGCCAAGTTTTCCGACACAAACACCAAAGAGAGTTTAAAATTATGACCTCCCACGGCATCATGCCAGTGGGTCGTGGGTGAATATGCTTTGGAAGATGTCGCACCCCACGTCTACATCGAACACTCAAACGACCATCATTTTCAGGCAGGCAAAACTCGCTCTTATTATTTTACATAACGGAGTGAGATCCTTTCCCCTGGGGTAGATCCTATCGTACTGGAGAAATGTACCCCAGTATTTTGGCGTAAGTGGAAAATTGAATACAAGGACATTTTCTCGTACTCAAAACAGTGACTGTACAGCCACTTACCTTCCATCTAACAAACTATTCTAGTAAGATGAACCAGAAATTCTGGGCTCTGCTGGAAAATCAGGGACGGACTCATAAGTTAAGTTTTACGGTAGATTCGTGTGTATCGACAAACCAGCAAGAACTTATTTATATCAGCTCTGCGCGGATACTGGATAGTCTTGATGATCTGCTAGGAGTGGTAGACGATAAGGACAGATGGTGAAAAATAAACTAAACTTCTGAAAAGAATACAACACAACAAATTTAAAACCCTACGATAAAAAAATATTTTGTAAAACTTAATTCCTCTTTATTGTCCTGACTTTCTTCCATATAAAAGAAGTACAATTTGCTTATTAATAATTATATATATATATATATATAGAGAGAGAGAGAAGTAAATAATGGGGAGTAATCCGACAATATATAAAAAAATTGCTAACAAGGTAATCATAGTAGAAGGAGAGATTTATTGAGAAGCAAAGTCGACAAATTTCCTCTAGGTTTTTGTATTTTACTCATTTAAACATCCATCGTTGATTTAACATCACTAATATTATCCCTCATAGTCCTGATGATGGTTCATTAGAACCGAGACGTTATAGAGTCTACTTGGCTTCTCAATAAATGTCTCCTACTTGGATTACCTTGTTAACAATTTTTCTTTATATATATATATATATATATATATACAAGTGTACCTATTGTTGTAGGGGAGAATAGTTGAATTAACACCTTTCCCAAGAGAGCCGTAAAAGCCTCGTCGAGGTTTTGAATTCAGATCACTGGGTTCATTCCCAATGACGATAAGCGTTACGTTACGAGCGCCTTTGTATATGTTTCGTCCGTTTGTTTATTTCCGCCTCCGCATTTGATGTGGATAAGTTGCACGTTACTTACATTCAGTTTGTAAAAAACAAAAAAAACAAAACAAAACAAAACAAACAAAAATAACAATTTGCCTGTTAAAAAGTTTCGCAAAAATTAAAGAAAACTGAATTCGATGGTAAGAAAATCTTTTATCATTCAATACAGAAATTTGCATTTCAATCTCTCAGCACTGATGTCAAAGTTTAGTTGTTGTTGTTGGTTTTTTATACCATATCAATCTTTTGCGGGTTATTATCGCCAGGTTCTGTATATATATATATATTAATATATAGTCATCCACAGACAGATCTGTTTCGTTCTATCAGAACTCATCAGTGTGGCTAGACAGTATCTCCCCGTAGCTGGGATCGAAACCTAGTTGACTCAAACGCCATTTAGCCACGAGGAGATATTAGCTACGAAGTACATTTTAAACGGTTATGAATCACAATTACTATTGTTTACAAACATCTGTTCAACGGCCGCCGAGATCTCAATTCAAATACGAAGAGACTTGCAAAGGCGCTAATGGCAACATTATATATATATATATATATATAAATATATATATATATATATATATATATATATATATATATATATATATAATTAAGAAATAAGAAAATCAATAGTATCTTTTTTCTATTTCCTTGTTTCTCAATAATATTTGGCTCTATATAGGCTTATTTGTATATATCTACATATATTATAAACTTTACTTTGAGCACTCAATTTGGATAATTCCGTTTAACTATATGTATATCTCATTGTTCTACAGGGTAGAGTGTTCGCCAATGGTCTGGGAGACCTGGGTTCAATCCCAGGTCCCATCATACCAAAACCTTGAAAATAGTTCTGGATACCTTCTTGCTTAACACTCAATATAAAGTACGTATCAAGAGTAAAGTGGAGCAATCCAAGGAAAGGAGTAGTGCCCTCACCTACACCTTGGTGTAGTAGCTATTGTAAAGGGAGCCTTCGGGTCGCCCTCAACAACGGTCGCCAACTCTACTTTATATTCATATCTATATCTACATATATTATCATCATCATCGTGTCGTGGTTCTAGCACTGAATTCCCAGACTCTCCCACGCCAATCTTCTCTATTTTCTCTTCTAGGCTACATCCTGTGTCTGCACAGAGCTGCTGCAGATAAGTTCTAGCTGGTCGTTCAACACTTGCTCGTCCGTGTGAAGGGGTCCAGAGGAGCACGTCGCTTATATACACACACACACACACATATATATATATATATATGTGAGAAAAATAAATGGGAAAGTGGATAAACCAAAACTGACAACAGATTCAACAATGATATTTCGTCTTTATTTTAAAAAGACATCATCATAAAATAAAAAGAATTATCATGGTTGAATCCGTTGTCAGTTTTGGTTTATCCACTTTTCCTCTTATTTTTCTCATCTTGTCAGATTTACCAAAAATCTACCATTTCTGAATAAAATGCATATATATATATATATAGGATTACAAAGTGTGTGTGTGTGTGTGTGTGTGTGTGTGTGTGTGAATATATAATTTGTTAGCATATAGTTTGTAGGTAACTTTATTTTTTAATCGAGTCGTTAGAGCTCATTTGTTTGCAATATCGTTAAATGCTTTCCAGTATTTCCATCTAACAGTAATTGTTCTCTTCAATATCAATCATTTGTTTTCACACAGTAAAATTCTTTCAAGTGTTGTGATTGAACATTAGTAATTGTATTTATCAAGTATTCAAATGAAATATAAATAATTTGCTTGTAGCTCTATAGTTACAAATAACTGATTGTGATAAACCCTTAGGAAAAAGTTAAATAGTCCTATTTGATCCATAGATGTGATCTTATTAGGTACTACTAATCCAGGTTTGAATGAACCTTGAGCAATGGAGGAATACTCCCTATTCCCAAAGCTCTAGGACAGTAACTTCACAATTAAATTCCGAGGGAGAAAGACGAGGTGGAGATACCAATGCGTCCCCTGAGTTAACAATCTTACTGTAAATCAAAGAATAAGAAAGAAAACTGAAACGGTATTTTTTTCTAATTTGAAATAAAACATGGTTAACGATTAATTTGATTCGTAATTTAAAAGTAAAAATTAGAAAATAAATTAATTAGTAACCGATATTACAATCATTAAATACTTTTTTTCTTTGACTTGAGCTTACTCTCAGATGACTATCTTCAATTTCAGTCTTTCGTTTGTAACCGGATTTGTCTTCTATCATTGGTCACTATCTTTTTTGTCTTTATCCCTGTGTCTTCTCTCTTGGTCTTGTTCATTGTGGCAATACCAACTATCTAAGCCCTTCTTGGTTTAGCACAGTCGGTTGGGGCTGTAGAATACAGAGACTTCCCCTATAAGTGCCCTGAATATGAAACTAAACAATCTGATTGTGAAGCTCCAGTAATGCTGGAGCTTTGGGGAATGCACAGTACGACTTCATTGCCATCGCTCCCAGGTCCACTCTGGCCAGGAGTGGTAGCACCTGATATGGGTCCAATAGAACTTTGACGTTTAAACTGAGCGCAAATAAATGACTTATGTTAAATTGCTTGAAATAGAATTGCTTGATCATTTAAATGTGTGTAAACAAATGGCTGATGTTTAATTGAACTATTAGTGACCATAGCAATATCTGTAATTATTTAACTGTGTGTAAATAAATGATTAATTGTAGATAGAATTATTCGTATTAATAAGCAATACTTGAAACCATTTACCTGTGTGCCAAAATTAACTCAGATTAACTAAACCAAATCAATCTTTTGCTTTCCGAGATCTTGACGAAAGTTGCAGGAGATAAAGAGATAACGATATCACTCCCGGAAAAAGGAAAAAGATCAGACACGTGGTCACAAAGAATACTATTCACTTTTTTACTGTGCTTTAATTTCCATTTAAGATTGCTCTCATATCTGAAAGATATAAAGTGGTATATTTGATGCAACGACGTAATGGCTAAATTGTGACCCGCCCGCAATGGGATGAAGGCGTTTCTGCTTACTCTGAAATTTAAGTCGTTCCTTGTCCAGGGCCGGATACTAACTGACCGAATTACCGTTTTCAAAAATCTTCGCTTGGGATTGTTTCTCGCACCTACCTCGAGAGTTCCTATGATAGACCTCCAGCTGTCGGTTACACAAAGGGGATACCAAGTTCACTGGTGTTGAGAGATAGTTTCTACATTAAAATACTTGAAACAGTATAACTGCCCAAATTATTTGCTTGGTTTGGTTTTTTTGTTTAATGGCATATCAACCTTTGCAGGTTATTTAATGCCAATGCCATTCTCCTAGAAGAACAGTAGTGGTACTATTTAACAAATAGCTGGGAGGATAAAGGTGTTCATACCTTTCCCAAGGGTATTTGCCCGAAAGTGAACGTAATGTTATATACTCACATAATAAATATGCTTATATACACATATACATGTTCATGCAGCATCGTAACGACACAATAAATAATTAAACAGACACACAATAATAAAGTCGCAAGAATAAATGACGCACACAGAAAGACGCAGGAAGACTTCTTTATAAAATATTTTACCTCTCATCTTTATTTGTAAGTTTCGAAAGGGTTGTTCCAAGTTTGCGTGTGAGAGAGAGCTGGAGACCGAACATTACTGAAATATTTTGACCCCGAAATTATGGCCGTCAGCGTTGTGTCTTTCTCGTTCTCCATAGCTGCTCAACCGGAGCACTGGCTTTCCTTACTACATCTCGTCTACCACCTCAACTCTACTCACCTGTCTCCACTGGCTCGTTGAACTCAACGGACCGGAACTCAACTCGTCGGCCTTATATTACCTTCAAACTCCCACGCGCTGATATGGACACGCCTCCACGACTACTTCCGATATCTGGGGACCGGGATGTGTCACTTCCGCTTTCTTTGGAATGGCCTGTGTGATCGTCATCGAGCGGAAATAACTGTCATCCAGTTCAGAGGTCACTCTCTTCCGGTGCGTCAGTCTATGAGAGTATAATGGGATCATTTTTACCTCGTCCCATTTCATCAGCCAATTTCCGCCCACGCGATTTCCTCTCATAACTGCCACCAAAATGTGTCACCTCCTTCCGGTGCATTACCTTGAATGGCATTTTTGGCCGGGTCAACAGGTCAAAACATAACAGTAATAGCGCGACTGGAGTACGAACTCGCTTACTACGATTTCACAGACCATCGCTTTAACCATTACACCACGAGGACACCCCCCAAATTATTTGTATAAAGAATAGTTCATCATCATCATGTCGCGCCATCTGCCCGGATATCCCTGACCCTTTCCCGCCACCTTTCTCTATATTCCATTGCTTCCGGTAGGTCTTCAAGGTTAAATCCTGTATCGGCACAGAGCTACTGCATGTAGGTTCTAACTGGTCGTCCTGCCTTTGCTCATCCATGTGAAGTGGTCCACAGGAGTACATCACTTACGAGTTCGTCCCTACTTCTCCAGCAGAGTCCCGCATGTCTAGTTTGTCTAACTTGGATAGTTTTCATGATGGGGGTAAGTAGCCGTACAGCTGCTGCTTTTGGGGGTGCTGCCTCCAGGAATTGTTCAGTATTGTTCGTAGCATTCTTATATAGTTGCCGTCAAGCTTTTTCTCAAAACGTTCAGTTAGCGTCCATGTAAGGATCCATACAGCAGTATCGACACGATCGCTGCCTGGAAGAAATTGCGTTTTATTTTATCGGTCAGGTCTGACTTCCACATGACCGATAGTCTATCGATGACTCTCCTTGCCTTTGCTCGTCGCGTGTTGATGTCTGTCGCTGTTGATGAGACACTGCTTCCTAGGTTGGTAAACTTGTCTTATAGTTTCAGAGAGCTACCGTTTAGTGTGACGATGTCGTCCCTTTGATTATAGCACATATATTCCGTCTTGTCTGCATTGACATGGAGGCCTATGGCTGCAGCTGTTCATTACAGACTATGTAGCAGGGTTTCAGCTTGGGCGCGTGCATTTGCCTGAAGCGCTGTGTCATTTGCGTAGTCTGCGTCCATAATTGTTTGTTCAGGGTACCTTCTGCTTATTTCCTTTGTTAGCTTGAAACCGTTCTCTTTATTTTATCAATAGATGTTCTAAGCGCATAGTCTAAACAGATGATAAAGAGGCATGGGGCTAATGTGTCTCTTTGTAGTACACCTGCTACAATGTCGAAGTAGTCTGTGTCTCCAGCCGGGGAACGGACTTTTGTGTTTCTATATAGCATCATTATGGCAGCGACCGTTTCTTTGGGTAACCTGTAGGTGAGTAGTATTTGCTCCATCTTTCCTCTGTGTATGGAGTCAAAGGCCTTGGTAAAGTCGACTACTAATAAGGTTGCCTCTAGGATTTTTGCATGTACACCTTCAAGAATTCGACGGATAGTCAAAATTTGCGACGTCGTGGATTTATTCTTCCGAAAACCAGTATGTTCTCAATTTGGGATTCTTTGCGGTTGCGTTGTATAGCATTGTATATCTTGACCGCTATGGATGTACGGGTTATACCTCGGTAGTTCTTGGTTAATCAGAGGTCGCATCTTTTAGGGAATGGGAGGATGCATCCCTTCGTCCATCTATTGGGTTTTGATAATATACGGCATTACAGTGTCGGAGCAGTATGTCGTCGAATTGTCTGGTTTTCCATACTTCTGGAGGTATTTCATCAAGCCCTGCTGTTTTTCTCATTTTAATTTTTCTTAATACCGAGTTCTTCTGGTGTAAACTGTCGTAGTTTGATGTCTAATTGTTTACTTAAAATTCTCGTGATTTACTTTATGAATTACACTGGTTTACAAAAATGAATTTTTGGTCTGAGGCAAGAATGGGATAGGTGTTTTTTGTTAATTTGGGTGTGCTGAATTCAAATTTATAAATAATTTTGCTCTATCGCCTCTAGTTTTCTGGCTTTTAAATAGTCTGATTTTAGTATAAACAGAGAATATATGTGCATATTTCAAGAGTTGCAGCAGCTTATAACAGATAAAACAGGACAGAAAAAGAACACTGATTGAATCAATATACTTGGATGACACAATTATACAATTCATAGTACCACAGAGAGTCAAAAGTGTGTTTTCTTGGAAGATCTGGTGTATTTTGCCTCCGGGGTGTCACGCAAGAGCATCCAGCAGAAGTCTCCATCATGCCGGGGTTCCATTTGCCTTGATAGTTGCTCTCCATCTTCGTAATGTCTTGGTGGAATCTTTCTCCATGCTCATCACTCACTGCTCCAAGGTTTGGCGGGAAGAAGTTGAGGTGGGAATGGAGAAAATGAATCTTGAGTGACATTCAGCACCCCATATCATCGTAAGACTTTAGCAACTTCTCAATACAGGCTTGGTAATCTGGTACGCGTGTGTTATCTCGAGGCTGTGTTCGCCAGGAACAAAAGTGCTTCTAGACCCCCAGTCTTTCTGCTTGTAATGCTGGGATACAGCTCGACTATCCCAGAGACAGAGGAAACGACAGAACTTTGTGAAGCCCGCTTGCATACCCATAAGAAGACCAATGACCTTGAGGTCCACACGCAGACTCCATTGGTACTCGCTGTACTTAATAGCTTCTAAAAGAAGCTTCATATTGTCATAGGACTCCTTTAGATGGACAGAGTGTGCAATGGGAATGCTGGGATATTTATTCCCGTTGTGCAGAAGAACACCCTTGAGACTTCGCTTGGAAGAGCTTATGAAAAGACGCCAGTCTGAAGGATTATGTGTCAAACCAAGGGACGTAAACAAGCCATGTATGTTTGTGTATTAGCACAACTTGTCTTCCATGTCGAAAAAAGAGGCAAAGTATTTGTTCCGATTCCTGAAACTGGTGATCCTTACATCTTCCTGGACTAGGTTCCACTGTTTAAGCCGAGAAGCCAAGAGTTCTGACTGCTGTTTTGACGGATACAAATCACGAGCAAGATCATTCAAGTCTTCTTGCGTGATCCAGTTATTGTACCAAAAGCACCAATTACAATTGGTATAGTTGTCACCTGCATGTTCCACAGTTTTTTCAATTCCCTAGCAAGGTAGAGGTACTCGGGAACCTTCACGGAACTTCGAACTACGTCCTTTATTGAAACCACGGGGGTTCCCGAGTTCGACAAACACCTGAAGAAGACTGGAGGACATATCGGCCGAAACGTTGTGGAAATAACAATAAAGATGAAGACAATAGCCCGAAAACCCTTAATGATAAAAATCAATAAGCTTCGTTTCAGAAATTTAGACAACTTAAGAGTCTTTCTACGGTAGATTACTTCATTAGCATTAATTAGATCAGATATTTCTAGGACTACTCTATCTTTGGAACAACACGATCTTTATACATCAACTATGAGATACAAACTCATTGATAACGGCTTGCGATATGAACGCGCTAATCTACACACAATAACATTTACCCTTAATAGATATTTTTCATATGAAACTAATTTCAGAATTAATTATTCTTAGAACAAGCGAAAATCGCAACGAGCTTTCTTTGATCTATTTATTTCAATGACACATCAAAATTTGTGGGTTATTTAATGCTAAAACCAGCCATGTAAAAAGAGAGTAGTGGTGCTATTTAATCAATAGGTTGAGGAAATTCAGAGGTTTATGCCTTTCGAAAGGGCTTTTATCTGAAAGTGATCATAGTAGTTCGACTGGAGTTTGAACTCGCTAAAACAATAGTGTCTCAGTCCAGTACGTTAGCCACTACTCGACGGGCACTCCCCAGAGTATGTCTTCCTTTCTTTATGTTGCGTGAATATTGGACGAATCAAAAATCATATTCTTTTAACTTTTTTTTTTATTACAAAACTCAAACACGAGAGTTATTAAATAAATCTATCAATTTACAAAGGTTTTTTAAACTATGTATAAATTATTAAACCCATTAAATTCTTTAAAAATAAAGATAAAAAATTTTCACATCTGAAATTGAGAAAGTTGCTTTTAGAAGACCGGGTCTCATAGTGCGATCATGGCTTGATACTAAAATATTTATTGCTCTGGCGGCTGGGACTGTTGAATACAGTGTCTGCATCTTTGCGGATACCCCTACAATGTGGGCCAGCTGTTTCCCGAGGCTGGTGAACGGTGATGCCAGAATACAGAATCCTGTTTACTGAGTGGTCCGTGACCCCGATACTGAGTGACTAAATTATCTGCTACGGGCGGTCAAAGAGGTGTGATTAGATCAATCGGTTGGTCTTGCAAAGCCCTAGCGCCTATATGATTAAGTCTCGACCGAATACTACAAATTACTCTCAGTGCAAATAAACACTCAACCCTTTCATCTTAGAAGACGGAAGTTAAAAGAAACAGTTAATAAAAGTTATTTCAATCTATTTATCAATACATATGAATATATTGAAAAGTATTTCTACCAGTTTATTATTACATATGAAGTTAATAAAAGGTATTTCTACCAATATATTAATGCACATGAAATCAAGAATTAAAATAAAAAGATTTAGTATTAAATAGCCCACAAGGTTTTCTATGCAATTAAAGAAACAAACCACAAGCTAAAATATTTGATTTTGAAATTGGTTTCCTAAAATAAAAATCTGTCGATAGTGTTTGATTGTGTGTCCGCTGAGTTTGCGTGCCTCATGTTACCAAAATTGGTTTAGAATTCGCTGTTGTAGTCAACCAAACTTTTCCTAGTAAAAGGTAACGTGAGATTAAATCCAACCGAAATGTTATCTTTCGAAATCTTTCCTCGACACGCGGCTAACGAAGGCATGGACAGCTATCGATAAGCTATCGTTCATATGGAAGTCAGACCAGACCGATAAAATGAAACGCAGTTTCTTCCAAGCAGCGGTCGTATCGATACTGCTATATGGATACACTACTTGGACGCTAACTAAACGGCTGGAGAAAAAGCTAGACGGCAATTACACAAGAATGCTGCCAGCAATATTGAACAAGTCCTGGAGGCAACACCCAACAAAGCACCAACTATACGGCCACCTACCTCCCATCACGAAAACTATCCAAGTTAGACGAACCAGACATGCAGGACACTGCTGGAGAAGCAGGAACGAACTCATAAGTGATGTACTCCTATGGACCCCCACATATGGCCGAGCAAAAGTTTGACGGCCAGCTCGAACATACATACAGCAGCTCTGTGAGAATACGGGATGTAGCCCTGAAGACGTGCCAGAAGCGATGAACGATAGGGAGAAATGGCGTGAGGGGTTCAGAGATATCCGTGCTGTCGGCACGACATGATGATGATGATGACTATTATTGTTACCATTCGTTCTTGACGGTCCGAATGGACTGAAATAAAAAAATAAAGTAAAATTATGACGAAAGAGATGAGGAATTAACGTGGAGAAGTGGCTAAAGTGCTGGGCTTTGGTTTGGTTTATTCTATTTACCAACCTTTCCGCTCGGGCAGAATATGACACAAGGTCAATTTATAAGCGGAGTTTAACAGGTTTGAATACAGAGTTTTCCTTCTCCTAGACCATTTGTCTAACCAAGGCTGAAGAACCTAGACTGTCCTACTATTTACCCATAATAATCGGATTCATACCTTTCCCAAGGGTATTAGTGCTCTGTGAAATGCAATCAGTCTCGTCCAGGATTCGAACTCGTGTCGCCGTGTCCATTTCATACGACGATAACCATTACACCACGGGCACATCCATTGGTTTAGTTTATAACATATCAATCATTAAAGGTAATTTATGCCAAATCAGGTAGATACATATATATTAGATATGTTTGATTTGTAAACATAAGTCAACATAGTTAAATAGTTCTAACTATTGCTATATATAAAAAAACAATTCAAGTAAACAGACAGTTGTGAAATGATCAAAAAGTTATATTTCAAACAATTCAATTTCTCATCAAAGTTGATTGATTTCAAGTATTGCTATGTATCAGTAAAAATTCAATTGAAAATCAGACATTTGTTGGCACATATTTAAACGATGAAACAGTTCTATTTTAAACAATTTAATTTAGGGTAAGTTAATGAAGTTAAATGTTTCCAAGTATTGCTATGGATCAATTACAATTCAATTAAACATCAGTCATTAGTATACATAGTTTGCACACATTTCAAAGGTTGGTTTGGTTTGGCTTTATGGCATATCAAACATTGTAGGCTATTTAATACCGAATCCAGTTAATGCATATATTTTAGATCTATATAATTTGTAAACATAAGTCAACAAAGTTAAATAGTTGCAAGTATTACTATGTATCACTGACAATTCAATTAAACATCATTCATTTGTTTATACGCAGTTAAATGATCAAACAGTTCTATTTCTAAAAATTCCGTTTAGCAGAAGTCTAAGTTGAATGGTTCAAAGTGTTGGTATGTGTCCGTAACAATTTAATCAAAAATCAGTCATTTATTTACATCCATAGATAGGACCCTATCAGGTGCTACCACTCTGGGCCAGGGCGGACCTGGGAGAGATGACAATGAAGTGCTACTCAGCATTCCCCAAAGCTCCAGGGCTTGAGCCTCCCCATCAGAATTTTTAGTGTCATAACTAGGACACTCGTTGATGGGGGGACTTACCCTCTACAGAGATGCAGTCAGTGTATTCTACACCCCCCAAGCGACTGGGCTGAGTGCTGGGTAAAGAATCAAATATTTTTGAAACAAGCTTAAATGACAACGAGCTGAGTAGTTCCTTGGTTTCTTTGTTTTAATGGAGTATCAAACTTTTGGGGCAATCTAATGACAATGCCATATTTGCAGAAGAACATCAATGATAATATTTACCTGACAGCTTGGAGGATAAGGAGGTTCATAACTTTCTCCAGGGTATTTGTCTGAAAATGAACGTAACTAGCATTTGGGGAATTACACAGATTTTACGTTTATATTTACAGTACTTTGTGTTGTTCCTTAAGAGTATTTAGTGTACAGTTATATGGTTTCAAGTATTCCTATCTAATACAAATAACACTCATTTGTTTGCACACAGTTATATGGTTTCAAGTATTCCTATCTAATACAAACAACACTTATTTATTTGCACACAGTTATATGGTTTCAAGCATTCCTATCTAATACAAACAACATTTATTTATTTGCACACTGTTATATGGTTTCAAGTATTCCTATCCAATCCAAACAACACTTTTTTATTTGCACACAGTTTTATGGTTTCAAGTATTCCTATCCAATACAAATAACAGTCATATATTTACACAAATTTATATGGTTTAAAGTAATTCATAAAACTCATTTATTTGCACACAGTTATAGGTTTTCAATCATCCAATAAAAATCCTTACTAAACAATTGTAGCTTCAAGTAAATATTCTTAATACAAATAATTTACAGCAATAAGATATTGTGTATTTCTATTGAACATGAATATTTTTTAATTGATCAATTTAGATTATAGATAGGACCTTAATAGCTAATATCACTCTGAGTAATTGTGGACCTGGGGGTAATGGTTATGAAGCGGGTACTCTAATATCCGCAGATTCTAGAATTATAGCTTAACTACTAGACGTACTTTACCGTAATACCTTGTAAACCTTTTTGGTGTTTTTTTTATTACCCTTCTGCAGGAAATACAGTCGGCTCATTCTAAGCACCGTTGACAGGGTAACTAAGACACATTGAATCAGGTGAAGATGATCTGCAGCTACAATATTGTAATCTCAGTCCGATATGAGGGAGCATACGTTGCTTGTATACCCACGGAGTTATGGTACGTGGTGCATTCAATAAGTTTCCAGACTTTTTTGTACACGCATTTAAAATTGGCGTTGACTCTTAACAATTCAGTATGTTATAACTGTACATCTTATGAGATGACTGACCAATTTTTATGATTTCAGCTTCAAATGAACAACTACGGCAGCAATTGGAATACACCCTACTAATGCCTGATTGTCATAGCTGGTGAATTTCAAAAATGCAATCTGGACGTGAGGACACTTTAGACGAACGATATGCGATAAAATTGTGTTTTAAACTTGGAAAAAATGCCACAGAATGCCACGTATGGAATGCTTCAGACTGCTTTTCGACCATCTTGCATGAATTGAGCATCAGTTTTTGAGTGGCATAAGAGATTCAAGGAAAGCAGGGAGTGTGTGAGGGATGATGAGAGGTGTGGGAGGAGTAAGGAAGTCAATACACCAGAGTTGATTGGCCAAAGGGTTAGGGTTAGGGTTACTATGTTTAGGTTTTGAGGGAGTTCAGGAAGAGATTCCTCGGGAAGAGGCCAGCACTCTTCAAATCGGCTCAGTGGCATTTCCACGGGTACAATGCACCAGTCTACAACTCCATCCTTGTCACAGACCTAGATGGGCATCAAGACAGTTCCTCAGCCTCCCTATAGTCGAGACCTTGCTCCCTGTGACTTTTGCTAATTCCCTAAGCTCACAGGCAGTCGTTATGGGACAATTGAGGAGATGAAAGAGGCTGTGACGAAGGTCATTGACACGCTCACACAAGAGGACTTCCATGGGGCCTTCCAGAAGTTGTTGGAACGGTACAAGTGCATTGCAGCCGGAGGAGATTACTTCAAAGAGAACTAGAGTTTCATGTGTGTACTATCAATAAAAGTGCCCATACGAAAAAAGTCAGGAAACTTATTTAATGATCCTCGTATGTCAATTTGCCAAAAAATAATCAATGTTTTGGAAATTTCGGAGAAATCTGGACGCACCGGAAATTGAACCGTGGCGGTTTTTTTTTTGGTTTTTTTTAACTGCCGGCTTACTAAATGAGCTACGTAATCTTACCAAACCAGGAGTAGACAAACAAACAAACAAACAAACATTTTAAACACAAAACCCAAATTCTTCCTCTAGTTTCTGCCCCTACTAAAAACGTACTCCTAAAATTTTAACTTATGCGATGAAAACATTAAAGTTCTTTTCAACAAGTCTGCCTATCTGTCATCTGCTTTTGGCAAAAACAGAGTGAAGAGACTGGCTGACAGAGGAAGGATGAAGATGCAAGTCCTTGTTATAACACCCCCGTTCCATTCCACACTAACGGCACAGTGTCACGCTCATCTCCATTCCTCTAACTGCAACCCCCCCGACCCTGCCTATCATGATGACTTTGATGTCAATATAAACTTCTTTATTACCTTTCTTATCCATTTCAACGTCAACACCTTCGTTGAATTTTATTTCCGTCTGCATCTGTAATTGTTTCGTTCGTTATCTTTGAATTAAAAGTGTTCTTGTTTTTCAATTTACGGAAGATTTCTTCCACAGAAATTTGATAGTTGGAAGATTAAAAGTGCTTTCCGATTTCTTTAATATTTTCCTTTCTTTCCCTAACATTTTTTCTTTTATTTTTTACTTTCTTTCCTTTCCAATATTCTTTCTTTCTTTCTTTCTTTCTTTCTTTGTATCGTTAATTATTTCTTCTTCTTCTTCTTCTTCTTCTTCTTCTTCTTCTTCTTGCGAAGACATAGATTCAGTAGCGCTGGGTAAAAATCAGTTTCTCCCTACTGCGATCATATATATATATATATATATATATATATATATATATATATATGTGTGTGTGTGTGTGTTTGTGTGTGTGTGTGTGTGTGTGTGTTTGTGTGTGTGTGTGTGTGTGTGTGTGTTGATTTATGTCTGTCCGTCTGCATGTGTGAGTGTTTAAAAAACGAATCATTTTGAAAACAATTTTCTTAAATTAAGAAGAATCTCAAATACTAAGCAATACATAGAGTAGAATACAACTTAAAATATATATATATATATATATATATATATTGTTATTTCAAAGAAAGTTGCTTTTGAATAACCGAAATATTAAACATTAGCATATTATTCATGTATATATATAAATAACTACATCTTCACAATATCTTGTATTCCATATATTCACACTCACACACACATACACACACACACACACACATATATATATATATATATTTGGAAACTCCAGAAAGAATAGATATTTTCAAAAATGTATTAAAAAAACATTCAAAGCTGGTTGGTTGTTTTTTTTATGGCATATCAACCATCGCAGGTTATTTAGTACCAATTCACACACACACACACACACACACACACACACACACACACATATATATATATATATATATATATATATATATATGTATATTCGTTCTCAAACCATATGTATATATATATATATGTGGTTTGAGAACGAATAATTTGTAGGCAACATTTTATACAATGCAGAATTTATTTGTTGGCACATAGTCAAATCGTTTCAATTATAACAATTTAACCCTAATATTTCTATTTAGCATAAATCATTTGTTTGCACACAGGTAAATGTTTTCAAGTATTGTTATGTAACACTAATATTTCTATTCAAGATTACTCATTCATTTGCCCAAAGTTAAATGGCTTCAAGTAATGCTAAAAATTCAATTCAATTACAGTTCTATTTGACCCATAGATGTTGGTACTACTACACCGATTCAGAGTGGACTTGGAAGTAATGGCAATAAAAAAGGTCTCCTCATTCCCCGAATCTCCAGAAAAAAAACTTACAACTTGATGTTGTTTAAAATCATTCCCAGGACATCATTTCACATTGACCAATAAATAGGACCCTTACAGGTTCTTCCAATCTGGGTCAGAGTGGACCTGGGAGTAATGATAATAAAGAGGTACTCCACATTCCGCAGAGCTCCAGGGCTGGAATATCTCCATCAGATTCAGTTTTGTTTCATATACAGGAGACTCATTTCGGGAGGTATCTTACCTCTCTGAAGTAGAGATGAAGTAGGCCAATTTAACAGCCCCAGCCGCCGAGTGCACTCAAATATTCAAGATATTGACACAGTCAGTTTTGAAGGGAAACACTTGTCTCATCGTTTAAAATCGAGAGCCCCATTAACCTATTTTCATCATCACAATGCTCCTGAATTTCTGTACTGATATTACGACATTTAATTTTCCCTGGTTACTTAAAATTGGCAATGACTACTGTTTTTAAAGGATCTTTTGAATTTCCAATATTCGATATGCTCTCCTTGTGTAGGTAAATAGCACGAACACGCTCCAATTGTTTTTCAAATATTGATGATTTCTTAGGGCTTCTAACTTTATTCAAATATTCTCTTATAGGAATCGAAGATAGATTGCCTAGTCGGCAGTGATTTTTCAAAATGCCATTGCTCAGCAATTACAAAACTTATCTTTCTTAATTTAGCAAAAAATACCTTCGCAACAGCTATCATTTTTTGTAATCATGACTATCAGCGAAAGACCTGGTGCTGTCGAAAGCCATTATATTCAATTTCAAATGCTTTTTCTCTTTCAAAGCTGTATGGGGTTAGTGACAATAATTTTTCAATACATTTTGCAACTGTCTATTTCTCAGACACCATAGACGAGGATCATTAAATAAGTTTCCAGACTTTTTTCGTATGGGCACTTTTATTGATAGTACAGCACATGAAACTCTAGTCCCCTTCGAAGTATTCTCCTCCAGCTGCAATGCATTTGTTGTACCGTTTCAACAACTTCTGGAAGGCCCCATGGAAGTCCTCTTGTGTGAGCGTGTCAATGACCTTCGTCACGGCCTCTTTCATCTCCTCAATTGTCTCATAACGACTGCATGTGAGCTTAGAGAATAAGCAAAAGTCACAGTGAGCAAGGTCTCGACTATAGGGAGGCTGAATAACTGTCTTGATGTCCATCTAGGTCTGTGACAAGGATGGAGTTGTAAACTGGTGCGTTGTCCTAGTGGAAATGCCACTGAGCCGATTTGAAGAGTGCTGGCCTCTTCCCGAGGAATCTCTTCCTGAACTCCCTTAAAACCTCAACATATTAACCCTAACCATACCCTTTGGCCAATCAACACTGGTGTATTGACTTCCTTACTCCCCCCACACCTTTCATCAGAGACTCCCTGCCTTCCTTGAATTTCTTATACCACTCAAAAACTGATGCTCGATTCATGCAAGATGGTCGAAAAGCAGTCTGAAGCATTCCATACGGGGCATTCTGTGGCATTTTTTCCAGGTTTAAAACAGAATTTTATTGCATATCGTTCTTTTAAAGTGTCCTGACGTCTAGATTGCATTTTTTGAAGTTCACCAGCAGTGACAATCAGGCTGCTGTAGCTGTTCATTTAAACCTGAAATCATAAAAATTGATCAGTCATCTCATAAGATGTTTAGCAATAACATAATGAATTTTCAAGAGTCTACAACAATTTTAAATGCCTGTACAAAAAAGTCTGGAAACTTAATTAAAGGCACAACTTATGTATACATTTACGACGGTCTTCTTACTCAAAAAGACGGGACATAGCTAAACATTTTTATGGTGACCACTCACTAATTTTTCTTATGACTCTAGAAAAACTAATTCAGATTTCTGTCTTAATTTTTGTATAGGTGAAACTTATTCAAAAATGAGAGGTGTGAGAAAAATCTAAAAATCCGAAGTCTAAACTGTCATAAAGTATCTGACAAAGAATTGTATGACATGTAAGGAAAATCATGAGGATATGGTATATATATTTGATAAGGATTGCCCTTCCTATGCAACTGTGCAAAAGAGGGCTGTGGAATCCAGACGGGACAGTAACAGCATAGAAGATGACTCTCGGTCAGGTTGTCCGAAAATCTCAATCTATTTGATGCCATTCACCGTTTCGTTTTCGATGACGGATGTCCTACTGTCCAGCGAATTGCTAAGTTCATAGGCATTGGTTTTGGTTCGGTCTTCATTGTTTTAATTGTGATCTTAGGATCCATAAGTTGTCTGCTAGATGGGTGTCAGAGTATAAAGGTTGACATTTCCAGGACAATTCTGACTTGCTTTCAGGCTAACCCTAAGACTTTCCACTGCAGATTAATTGCTCAAGATGAAACCTCTGTTTACCACTTCGAACCCGAATCAAAGAAACACTCTGGTTTTCTACCTCGAAGAAGTTTATCCAGGCAGCATCTGTTGTCAATGTGATGATAGCTTTTTTTTGGCGGGTATTCTAAAGAAGTGATCATGTTGTAACATATTGACCCTCGATCGAGCCGTCAATCAAGAAACAGGTGCATCCGGTCGAAGATATCGGAATATCACCTTGACCTTTGGACGTGATTGAATTCGGTGCAGATGTGTACGCGCACTGGAAGCAGGCAGACGTCAAACAATTATAAAACCAGGTGCCACAGACGGCTTGGATCAGTTGGAGTTCGAGGCAGAGTTCGAGCCAGTTTGAGTAAGAGTTCCAGTCGCAGTTAGAGATTGGATGCCCGCGGAGTGAGAACAAGCTCCAGACAGAGGGCTTGGGCCCTCAGTGACCCCAGTTGAACAGCCCAGCATATTGAGGAAGAAGTGCTGCTATGGTCAGAGGAACTTGGGGTAAATATGTGGCAGTCTCTCTCCGTCTCCAACACACCTTTCACACATAACCAATATCAACCCTTTCGCAACCCTTTCGAGAATAAAGTGTGAGAGGTATATTTTTCTAAAGAAGTGTGTTCGTTCGTCATTATTGTTGATTATATTTCGGCATGTATATGTATACGTATAGTTGTATCATGGTTATACAACAATGTTAGACTACCTGGACAAGGGGAAAATTATGAATGGACAATACTATGCATCAGAATTAAGAAAACTAAAAGAAACAACTAAGTTGAAACACAGATTCGGGGAGCTGAAGGGTTCTTTCTTCAGCATAAGGCGCCCATTCACAGTACTCAGGTTGTACTTGCTGAAGCAGTCAGTTTCTACCTATTCCACAAACTTATTAGAATTAGCCCCATCTGATTTCTTTCTGTTTTCAAAACTCAAATTCGACCTGCGTGGCCGCCATTTGAAAAAAAAGTAATTAGATTATATCATAATTAATTATATTATATATTTTATCTATTTGGTAAAATTGTAATTCAACTAAAAACTTGGGGTGTATGTGTAGTTCCTCGCACAGATCAAATGCTTGCATGTGTCCAAGGAATTGAGGTTAGCAGATTATTGATTTGACAGATTATTTTGTGGGTCACCGGGGTGATCAGGTTTGATACCTCAGGTCACAATAGTTCTTAACAGGAAGTTGAGCTTAAACAAATCAAGAGTTTGTCATCTGGGTAAGAAATACTGATGCAATAATAGATAATATAAGAAAATAATATTGAATTCAAGAGGTCGCCGTTGGGAAAGCGGTTGAGATTTGAAACTGTGTCCTTGAAGTATCAGTATGAATACAGCCGTATATATTTACGGAAATACAGACATTATCAGTTACCGGTGACCGTTAGAGTCTGTGTTTCCGTAAATATATTGTGCAATAAACCTTGCAGCTCTTTGTCTTATTCATTTCTGGCCCTTCAAGGCTACAACACTGGCGATGTGGAAACTAAAGGACTTACAAAGACCTTATACCACACACAAGGCATCACCTAACAGCAAAAAGAAAGTCCGCCACAAGAACAGAAAATAGGATTTTCTACAAAAAAAGGCCGTTTTGAAGGAGGAAAAATCTCAAGTCATTCTTCAAACACGAGGATAAAAACAGTCGACTTTATTCCTCACTTCAAGACGACACTTCAAAATATTTACATTAGTCGAACAAGCTTATTTTTCGCAAAGTTTAACGTCCAGTCGGAAAATCTACGTCCTACCACGTACTAAAAAATAGTACGTAAGCCTTTCGTATATTAAAAAGGACACAAATGGAGGAATCTAAAAGCGGTATGTTGGACTTGATTAAGTATCAACAAGTACAACAGCTTTTATTACAAAAATAGCAAATGGAAAATCAGAGAAGAATGGAAGAAATACGTACTAAAATTCAGAGACAAAAAATTTTAGTTGGATAAATCTGCCGAAATCAGGCAACAAGAAATCGAGGAAATGTTTCTTCGTTACCTACAATAAAAGGAAAAATTGTTCGAGCAATCCAATAGGGGTCAGAATGCTACAAATTAAAAAGCATTTTCTCAAAACGCTATTTGAAGCGTTGTCGATAATTTTACTTACGCTCCTGAAGACGAAATTACATTTGCTTCGTACTTTAGAAGATATGAAGATCTCAACAACACTGACTGCGCTAACTGGACCGATTTCAAGAAGGTTCCTTTGTTACTAAGTACAGTTGAACATACCAAATTCGTCAATTATATATTACCCCAACTCACAAAAAAAAAAAACAACAGTAACCTGATATTCACTGAAGCGGTACAATTGTTAACAAAATTATTCAACCCCAAAACATCTCTCTTCCATAAAAGATGGAAACGCTTGAATCTCACAAGGAAATACGACGAAGATTACACGACCTTCGCTAGCGTAATAAACAAACACTGCAATGATTTTAAATTATCGGAGCGCTAAAAATTCAAATGCTTAATATTCGTACAGGGTTTAGTATCCAACAAGGACGAAGGATTCTTAATAAACTCTAGAATGAACCTCATTTAACGCTCCAACAAATCGCCGAAGACAACCAACGTTTTGTTAGTGTTTGCCAAGACTCGAAAAACATCGAGGAAAGCGGCGTATCACATATAAAAAATACGCAACAAAAAATAAAACCAGTCACCAACTATTAACCAAGTATTTTGCCCGTTAAACCGTACTTTGGCTGCGGACAGTTGCATTGATATAAGGACTGCCCATACAGACTTAAAAAGTGTTTGACTTGTGACCAATTCGGGTACAAAAGCACACACTGCAGAGCTAAAAAGAAAATAGTTTTGTCAAAAGCGCTAAAACTGACGAATCAGAAGGCTGAAACATTAGGAAATTTATACAGCTTCAAATATTAAGATGTATCGATAATAAATTTGCATGCATGGAAGAAATATGATAAAAATTAACAAAATCGCGAGAAGTATGTCTGGAGAAAAAAATAAAATTTGTAGGCAAACTAATTACAAACGTCAAATTTAAAGAAAAACTTTGAAACTAGAAATGTTTGTGAAGAGAAACACAAACAAACTTTACAGTACTGACTGGATGGAACAATTCCAATCGTGGGATTTGCCCATAAATTCTTTCTGACAAAAAATACAAAACTTAACCACCGAAGCGGACAAGTTAAAAGAAGAATTAAAAGCAATGTTTCCGGTGGACTTGACAGATATAAGAAGATATCCGCCAAGTTTGAGTTGAAACCAAATATCGAACCAATTTTTTAAAAAGAAAAGAAAAGTGCCATTCGCATCGTTAAATCCGATCAACGAAGAATTAAATAGACTCAAACAAATAGGCGTCCACTCAAAAGTGGAGCACAGTGAGTGGGCTTCACCTACAGTCTATGTTCAGAAGAAAAGTAAAGAGATCCGTGTTTGTGCAGATTTTCTCCCCAGGATTGAACAGAGCTTTAAAAGATTACCACTACCCTCTCCCGAGTCAAGAAGAGACCTTTTCAAAACTCAGCGGCGGAATATTTTTTTTCAAAAATCGATTTGAGTGATTCATATCTCCAGATACCCGTGGACGAGGAGTGCTCGAAGCTGTTATGTATAAGCACCCATTGGGGTTTGTAAAAGTTTGAACGATTACCCTTCGAGGTTAAGGTTGCGCCAGCCATCTTGCAACAAGTCATGAACATCATGCTTCATCATCATCATCATCATATCGTGCTGGTAGCACGGATATCCCGGACCCTCTCTCGCCACTCCTCCCTATCGTTCATCGCCCTAGGTAGGTCTTCAGGACAACATCCTGTATCCTCACATAGCTGCTGAATGTACGTTCGAGCTGGTCGCCCTGCTTTTGCGCGGCCATGTGTGGGGATGATTGCGTACCTGGATGACATTCTCATGAATAGTCAAAGCGCCGAGTTACACAAAGCACACGTCTGCGAAGTTTTCAAGATAACCCAGAACTATAGATTAAAACTAAAAGAGGAAAGTGCGATTTTTTATGAAAAAATAAAATATCTTGGCCAAATTATAGACAAAGACGATAGAAAATCAGACCCAGAGCGAGGTAGTCTGATAAAGATCATGCCAGCGCCTGAAAACATGTCTTCACTTCAAAGTTTTCTTGGTCAAGCAAATTAATACAGTGAGTTTGTGTTTAACATGTACAGTTTGCGAACTTCTCTGAATGAATTACTAAAAAAAGAAAAAGATTGGTTTTTGGACTGAATGCCTGGAAGCATTCGAAAAAATAAAAGAATTTCTTACATCAGATTTATTCATTACACATTATAATCCAGACCTTAAAATCATTATGCCCAGTGCTGCTAGTTCGTACGGTACTGAAGCCTGAATATTACACAAAATAGAAGACGAAACACAAAATCCAATCACCCACACATCAAGGACACTGTTACTTGCAGAAAAAATCTACTCTCAGATCAAGAAGGAAGCACTGGGAATATCTTTTGTAATTACCAAATTCCATTGATTCATCCATAGAAGACATTTTATTTTGCAGACAGACCATAAACCACTACTTTCGATCTATGGTTAAAAAAAAAGGACTTACCAACTCATACTGCAAACAGACTGCAAAGATGGTGGATCATTCTCCTTAATTAAAATTTCAAAATGGAGTTTCTACCATCTTCAAAAATTAGTCATGCCGACAGATTGTCGAGACTTATCCCAAAACATACCGAATCCCTTAAAGACACAGTGATTGCCACCCAACGAACAGAAGTAGAGGTAAAAAAATACATTATGCAACAATGTTAGAGAGCTTCCTGTAACACTTGGTGAGATTAAACAAAAAGCGTTCGATGATGAATTTATAAAAGAAATGAAAAACAAAATAAAAGATAAAGACCGAAAAATTTCGGACGCTTACTCAATCTGTAATGAAGTAGTTATGTACAGTGATTGAGTTGTTATATCTGTAGCATTGCAGAAATGAATACAAAAAGAATTTCATGTCGGCCATCCCGGAATATCGAGGATAAAAAGCCTCATTAGAAGCTATGTCTATTGGACGAATATGGACAGGGACATCGAGAATACAGTAAAAACCAGCAAAGGTTGTGCTTTGGCGGCAAAGGCACCTTCCATAGAACTCAGCCTCTGGCCAAAAACCGACTGACCATGGTCTAGGATCCACATCGATTTTGCTGGTCGACTGGATTGTTTCTACTACCTAATTGTCGTAGACAGCTTTTCAAAATGGCCGGAAACTTTTAGATATAAAAAGGCAACCAAGGAGGTTGTAACCAGCTTCTTACACGAGTTATTCGCCTGGTTTTGGGTCCTAGACGGCAGAGTTAGGGTTATTGTCTCAAATAATGGAAGTCAATTCATATCCAGTAAATTCAAAGAATTCTGTCAAACATTTTCAATGGAACATATCACGATCGCTCCGTATCATCGAAGAAGTAATGGTCAGACGGATCGTTTCGTCGATACCTTTAAGAGAGCTCTTAGGGAAGCGAGAGATAAAGCCATACAGCAATTTCTGCAGGTTTATAGGGTGACTCCTAATAAGAATGCTCCATCAGCCATGACGCCAGCTGAGGTAATGTTTGCAAGGATGATCAAGTCAGTTTTAGACAAACTCCTCCAAAACCAATCACAACCTGGATATACAAACAAACTGAATAGAAAACGATTCAAAATTGGCGAAAAATTTTTCTTTCGCATGTTTCAAAGCAACAAGTCCTATTGGGAGACAAGTACAGTAGAAAAACAGATTGGAAACATGATATACATAATTCGGAGCCCAGGTTCACCCATAAAATGCACCTGAAACAAATAAGGAAGCGCTATTTGAATACCGCCGAGAAGAACCCACGAGACCAATGGATGTTGTGTTCGACACATTCGAGGTTCCGATGACACAAACGGCAACAGAACAGAAGATCCAAAAGAAAAAAATAGCGGATTTAATTGAGATACCCCCCCTACAAAAATATTGACTCCATACAGAGCAAGCCTAAAAAGTGGGATGTTATGGTGATATGTCCCATGGCGTCATTGCATAAATAGAGACTGGCTCGATAAACGTGTCAAGGGAGTCTAATCAGTTACCGGTATCCGTTATTGTCTGTATTTGCGTAAATATATATTGCTTTAAACCTTACATCTCTTTGTGTTATTCATTTCTGGCCCTTCAAGACCACAATGGGAACCCAAAGCGACAACTTGGGTTAGATGTTGGTCTAGTCGGGGAGAGGATGGGTTTCTCTGTGTAGTGACAAGTGAGACTCTTACAAATTATTCTTCTCTCCCTCGTGTTTGCAGTGGAATGCTGGGATTGTAGACAATCTGAAATGAAAAGACTTTTCCGTATTTGATTAACGGAGACGCCTGTTGTTATTTTTGAATATTCAATATTCAGAATGATTCATCGTGTTACAATACATATTTGAGGAAAAGCTTTAGAGGACTGCAATACCGCCTTTTTCTGTGATAAGATTGAGTATCGTTCGAGCAAGTGTAGTTGATGTCAAAGGAAATTATACTGAAAAATAGAGAAAAACTGTCTTGTTTCTCTGAATCTTTTTGTGAGGCTTAGAACATTTTCTCCTAGGTCATCAACTTCCTGACAGATTCCATCTTCTATTTTCCTGTATTTAGACTTCTATAATACACACACACACACACACACACACACACACACACACACACACACACACATATATATATATATATATATATATAACTTCCTTTTGTGTGAGTGCAACGTGATTTAACATTTTCCCTTTTGACAAATACCACAGTCTATTAAAACGGTTGATAAACCACTTCTTCCCATATTTCCGTTTAATGACTGTGTGCTCCACATGAAACTTCAAGTAATGGATTTTAGAGCATATTATTCGAATATTTAAGTATATATCACGAGCAAGATTCAAATATGTATCTAACTTTTCACTGGAATGAATTCTTTTCTTGTTAATCAATACAAGGTCTGGTGTACTGGTCGGAATTTGGCGATCCTTTTGCTTCCCAAAATCCCAGAGGATTATCAGCATTTTATTTACCCGGACAGATTCTGGTTTCGTCATATACCCTTTGTCAGCATAGTCTAATTATTATCACTCTCGTAGTTCCCTTTCTACCTCGTCAGTTATATTGTTAAGCCAATATTCGGTATTCGCTTATTATGTGATTAACTGTTTAATATCTGTCACTACATAATCTACATTGCTAATCTTCCATATTTAATAATCAGCTTTACTTCCTGTTTTTACAATCCTTTACAGGGTCTTTACCTAAGACCTAGCTTAAGGGAATGTAGTGATTATATGCATTCTCTGTATTTATGTTTTTCATTGTGTTGTGTTCTGGTAAGTGAACACAAGTAGTAGTAATAATAAGACAAACCACGATATGTGAGGAAAATAGTTATATTTACAGGAAAGAGTATTTACAAGAGAGAGAGACTATTAGTAATAAGAACATAGGATTAGTGATAGAGTAATGATATACTTCAATAATAGGAACGGCTCTTCTGGTCTGACTTTTAGGCTTATTCCCAGATTGATCTCCGCTACTGGCAGATGGAACAGATCATTATGCTGAAATAGTAGGTGATACTCAACACATTGATAATATTCTTCTAATGAGATGAGCAGTTCAAAGTGCAATTTTTCTGTATTCCATATCGACTGTGACTACCAGCTACCTTATTTATGTGTTTATATCTTTCTTGCTCATACCTTGTGTTACAATTATAACTAGCTTTGTAGTTGTTTTAAAGAGCCACATTTTGATCAATTTCTGTTTGTATTTACTTATTTTATTATATTCTTTGACTGATATGTTATTATCTTTCAGTGGTAACATATTAATTAAATGGTAAGGTTTTATTTATAGTTCTTAGCCACTGTATTTGGTCAATTGATATTTATTGTTCTATCCTTCCGGATTGTAAATCCCAGAGAAGAGTAGCTCCTTTGGTCCTAGTCATTGGTTCTTGTAGGCGTTTATCATATTTACCAACCCCTCCGCTCGGGTAGGATATGACACAAGGTCAATTTTTAAGCGGAGTTTAACAGGTTTGAATTCAGAGTTTTCCTTCTCCTAGACTAGTTGCCTCACCAAGGCTGAAGAACCCAGTCTGACCTACTATTTACCCATTGCTGGAGGGAGAATAATTAGATTTATACCTTTCCCAAGGGTATTAGTGCTATGTGAAATGCAGTCAGTCTCGTCCAAGATTTGAACTCGTGTTGCCGTGTCCATTTCCTACGACGATAACCATTACACCACGGGCACCTACACCTCTTGTAGACGTTTATACCATTTTTCATAGTCTAACGTTTTCTAATTGATATAATGTCTATTTTGTTATACTTTTCTTTGTGCCCCAATCGGTTAGAACTGTAGAATACACCAACTACATCTCTGCAGCGCAGTAAAACTCCCCTAACGAGTGTCATGGATATAACACTAAACAATGTGATGGTGAGGGTCCAGTAATACTGAAGTTTTGGGGAATTTAGAGCACCCCTTCATTGCCATCGCTCCCAGGTCCACTCTGGCTGTGAGTGGTAGCACCTGATAGGGCCCTATCCATGGGTTAAATAGAACTGTTTGATATTTAAACTATGTACTTTAACATATAAATAAATTACTAATGCTAAATTGAATTGCTTGAAATCTAACTGTTTAATAGTTTAACTATGTTTAAACAAATGACTGATGCTTAATTGAATTGTTGGTGATTCATAGAAATACTTGAAATCATTTAACTGTGTGCAAGCAAATGATTAACAGTAAATAGAATTATTCGTATAGATAGAAATAAGTGAAACCATTTAACTATGCGCAAAAAATCAACTCAGGGTCGTTTCAAAAAGTAATCTACAAAATGTGTCTCGTATAATATATTCAGTATACAATGTATAAAAATGATTTGGCTTTAAATAACCTACAATGGTTGATAAACCATAAAAACAAACCAAATTCATAAATATTTAGTATATATGTATAAAAAGGATTTAGCGTTAAATAACCTACAATGATTGATATGCCATAAAACCAAACCAAACCAAACCAAACCAAATCATAAATATTTAGTATATATGTATAAAAAGATTTAGCATTGAATAACCTACAATAGTTGATATGCCACAAAACCAAACCCAACCAAATCATATGTATTTGATATATGTGTATATAAAGGATATAGCATTGAATAACGTAAAATAGTTGATACCCCATAAAACCAAACCAAACCAAACCTAGATCGAAATAAGTGAAACCATTTAACTGTGCAAAAAATGAGCTCATGCTCATTTTAAAATGTTATCTACAAAATGTGTTTAGAAGCATAAATCTAATATATACGTATAAATCGGGTTTGGCATTGAATAACGTACAATGGTTAATATTTCATAAAACCAAACCAAACCAAATCTTATATATTTGATATATATGTATAAATAGGATTTCGAATTAAATAACCTACAATGTTTGATATGCCATAAAACCCAACCAAACAAAATCATATATATTTAATATTTATGTATAAAGAGGATTTCGCATTAAATAACCTACAATGTTTGATATGCCATAAAACCCAACCAAACCAAATCATTTATATTTGATATGGAAAACATCCTTAGGAAAAACCAAAATGGCTTCCGGAGAAATAGATCCACAACCTCACAAATACTGACCATCCGTAGAATCCTGGAAGGCGTTCGGGCAAAAAACTTACAGGCGACATTACTATTTGTCGACTTTACCAAGGCCTTCGATTCTATACACAGAGGGAAGATGGAGCAAATCCTACTAGCTTACGGCCTACCAAAAGAAACCGTAGCAGCGATAATGATTCTCTACAGAAACACCAAAGTAAAAGTACGTTCACCAGATGGAGACACGGAATACTTTGACATTGTTGCAGGAGTACTACAAGGAGACACACTAGCCCCGTACCTCTTTATCATCTGTCTAGACTATGTGCTTAGGACTTCGATCGACAAAATCAGAGAAAATGGCTTTGAGCTGACTAAGAGAAGAAGCAAAAGGTACCCCGCAAAAACAATCACGGACGCCGACTACGCTGATGACTTGGCGTTACTAGCGAATACGCCTAATCAAGCAGAGACACTACTACATAGTCTGGAACGAGCTGCAGCTGGCATTGGCCTACATGTCAATGCAAACAAAACCGAATATATGTGTTACAACCAAACAGGCAACATTGCCACACTAGACGGAGCCTCTCTGAAACTAGTCGACAAATTCACCTACCTAGGAAGCAGCGTCTCATCAACCGAGAAGGACATCGACACACGACTGACGAAGGCATGGACAGCTATCGATAGGCTCTCGATCATATGGAAGTCGGACCTAACAGATAAAATGAAACGCAGTTTCTTCCAGGCAGCGGTTGTGTCGATACTGCTATATGGATGCACCACATGGACGCTTACGAAGCGGCTGGAGAGGAGGCTGGACGGAAATTACACAAGAATGTTGAGAGCAGTATTAAACAAGTCCTGGCGACAACACCCCACGAGACTCCAACTATACGGACACTTGCCCCCCATCACAAAAACTATACAAGTTCGACGAACCAGACACGCGGGACACTGCTGGAGAAGCAAGGACGAGCTCATAAGCGATGTACTCCTGTGGACCCCCACTCATGGATCTGCAAGTGTGGGACGACCAGCACGAACTTACATACAGCAGCTATGTGAGGACACGGGTTGTAATCCTGAAGACCTGCCGGAGGCGATGAGTGATAGGGAGAAATGGCGAGAGACGGTCAGGGATATCCGCGCAGACGGCGCGACATGATGATGATATGTATAAAGAGGATTTGGTGTTACTCTATAACGGCTGATAATACAAAAACCCCAACCAAACCAAATCATATGCATTAAATATTTATGTATAAATATGGTTTGATATTAAATAACCTTCAATAGTTGATAAGCCATAAAATCAAACCAAACCGAACCAAACCTGATTTTATATTCTCTTGGTTTTAGGATTGATCAATCGGACACTCTGTGATCAATTGATTCAATATTTTGCACAATCTACTATTGGGTTTGATCCACATAAAAAAATGTTTACTGATTGTTTCTTGTTGGTAGACTCTGTTTCAGTCCTGCCATTATTAACGTGCTTGCCTTCCGTCCAACTCTTTTCAACCATCGATTAGTTTTTACTATCCAGTATCGGTTAGTTTTACTATATCAGCATCGATTAGTTTTACTATATCAGCATCGATTAGTTTTACTATACCAGTATCAGTTAGTTTTTCATTATACAAGCATCGATTAGTTTTACTATACCAGTATCGATTAATTTTTACTATACCAGCATCGATTAGTTTTACTATACCAGTATCGATTAGTTTTACTATACCAATATCGATTAATTTTACTATACCATCGTCGATTAGTTTTTACCAAACCAATATTGATTAATTTTACTATACCATCATCGATTAGTTTTTATTATACCATCATTTCTAATCCATTGTCCATATCATCCATCTTGGGATTTTTGTTCGCAAGCATTTTTAATAAATTGAACTTTTACTTCTTTGTTTATGTTTTTACTGCCTCTGTTGCTTTATTTTTTATATGAATATCTTATAGTGTGAGGTCGAGTTTATTCGCAAATTTATTACTTTCTTTTCTAACTGATTATTTTCTCTTTTGCTTCTTGTTTGTGTTTTAATAACTGTAGCGAGTAGACTGTTGTCGTGTGTCAGTATTTCTTTAATCCTACAGTGGTTGTTTTATTGATCATTCCTAAAACTCTTCCATCATTTTCTCTCTTGACACAGAGACGTTCTATATCAGCTCTTGGATGATGCTTTCTATTTCAGGTTATTAGTTTCCTAATTTTAGTATCAATCATTTTTCATTTCAGCTAATGTCCACTTTATTATATTGAAAGTATATGTCATTACGGATATTCCCAGAGTGTTAATTGCTATAACTTTAATTTTTTGCATTCAGTTCTGTTCTTAAAATAGCTCTTATTCTCCTATAGAATTCTTTTCTGATTTTTTTCTTTGTTTATAGTATAATTGATACCATTCGCTTCATCGATTCCTAAATTGATTGACTTTAAGAATATACCTTCTCGTATTCATTAATTTATTTGAATGTTAATGGATATCTGCAAATTTAGTTCTTTCTCGCTATATTTTGTTGGTTTATAAGGATGGTTTCTTCCAAACGGTTTGCTAATTGCATAATCGAATGCATATGATATTTCTTTACATTTCTCTTTTGACTTTTTCTTACGTTTTCATGTTCTGTTGGTCGTTGTAAAGGTCTTGGTTAGTCAGGATTGCTATTATCCAGGCTCTCATAACCTCGAAAGTGAGTAGATGATTTTGTTCTAGTCGCTGATTTTTAAATCCCAACTTAGTTCATCAACAAGAACGAACTCTTTTTTCACTCGCGGAAAGACCGATGCAGAGTGTATTATAAAGATTGATTTTCATACATAGTTTTGGTACATTTTATTCTTACTGTCACGTGATGATTTTGTTTTTCTGACACCGTCAATAGAAAAATATTCAATCATCATATTTACAAGTATGTTATGTTATGAATTATATGCGTTTCCAGTTCAAAGGAGTGCAACGTGCCTTCTCGAAAGTCCGAAGAAAAATAAGAAATGGTTTATCTGTTTCAACAGCCTCCAACGTAACTTTGCCCAGTCGGCTAGGGCTGTAGAATACGTCGACTCCACCTCTGCAGAGGAGTAAGACCCCCAATGAGTGTCCTAGATATCACACTAAACAATCTGATAGTGAGGTTCCAGTGATACTGGAGCTTCGGGGAATGCAGAGTACCCCTTCATTGCCAGTGCTCCCAGGTCCAGTCTGACCTGGAATGGTAGCACCTGATAGGGCCCTATCTATGGGTTAAATACAACTAACTGCATACTTATTATATTTACCCAACCCCTCCGCTCGGGCAGGATATGACACAAGGTCAATTTTTTAAGCAGAGTTTAACAGGTTTGAATTCAGAGTTTTCCTTCTCCTAGACTAGTTGCCTCGCCAAGGCTGAAGAACCTAGTCTGCCCTACTATTTACCCATAGTTGGAGGGAGAATAATTGGATTCATACCTTTCCCAAGGGTATTAGAGCTATGTGAAATGATTTAAACTCGTGTCGCCGTGTCCAATTCCTGCGACGATAACCATTACACCACGGGCACCTCCCTAACTAACTGCATACTTATGTTAAACTGAATTGTTTGAATTAGAACTGTTTAACTAAACTGGATAGCTTGAAATAGAAATGTTTTTGACAATTAAACCGTACTTACATTTAAACTGCGTGTTGATGCTGAACTGAATTCTTTGAAATGGAACTGTTTTTTGACATTGAAACTGTGCTTACACTAAAATGAATTGTTTAATATAGAACTGTTTTGACGTTAGACTGTGTGTAAAGAAAATCCGAATTTATATTGAACTAAATTAGCAAAATTAGAACTGCTTGACGAAACTGAATAGCTTGAAATAGAAATGCTTTTCGCATTTAAACTGCGTACTTATGCTAAACCGAATTGTTTGAAATAGAACTATTCTCATAAAATGGATTTGACGTTAATTAACCTACAAAGGTTGATATGCCATAAAACCAAACAACCAGCCAACAACCAACATAACTATATTTCCCACCGGAAGTGTAGACGAGAACTTTCGATATATATTATTCAATCTTTAATAATACTAATTACTATTTTTCAAACATCTTCTATTTTGCTCAACTTAATATAAAAAAGATATTTACTCACACATACACAAAAAACAAGAAAATAAATTGGCATAAAAAATAGATTAATTAAAATTTGCTTTGAGAAATAGTATCATTTATTATTTACACACATACACACACACACTCATGCACACACACACACACACACACACACATATACCCATGCATACACACAAAAAACCCGGATGTAATGGTTAAAGCGTTGGACTGCGGAATCGTAATACGCGAGTTCGTACTCCAGTCGCGCTATTACGTTCACTTTCGGGCAAATACCCTTGAGAAAGGTATGAGCCTCCTTATCATCCCAGCTATGCGTTAAATAGTACCACTACTGTTCTTCTAGGAGAATGACTTTGGCATTAAATAACCTAAAAAGAGTTGATATGCCATTAAACAAACAAACACAAAAATCCATACACACTCAATTAATTAACACATTAAAAGTAGTTGATTTAAAGTGATTTTAAAAATTATCTTCATTCAGTTTTTAAATATGTAAAAAGAATTAATTAAAATGTATCTATTTATTTACTTATTCATTTCGATCGTTCGTATAGATATTTAAAAATCTATGGTTATGACCTTTAGTCTGGTTTCTTTGTTTAATGGTATATCAACCTTTGTTGGTTATTTAATGTCAAAGCTATTCTCCTAGAAGAACAGTAGTGGTACTATTCAACTCTTAGCTGGGAAGATAAGGGGGTTCATACCTTTCATAAGGGTATTTGTCCGAAAGTGAAAGCCCGATTGGAGTTTGAACTCGCTTACTACGATTTCGCAGTCCATCGCTTTAACCATTACACCACGAAGTTGTGTTTGTATCTAAAAAAGTATGAACAACAAGTTGTGTTTGTATCTAAAAAATTATGAACAACAATTGCCTTAAACTTATAAACAGCATTCCTGTATGAATAACCAAATGAGTAAAAACAAACAAATAAATAAGATGATTATTAACAAACTTATAATGCTAGTAATAGTTAAAAATAAATATATTTAAATCCCTCAAAAATCCCTTGAATGTTTATAGATGGTTAGAGTGTTCACCAATGCCCCAGGTGACCTGAGATCAATCCCAGGTCGAATCATACCAAAGACACAAAAATGGTACTTGATGCCTCCTTGCTTAACACTCAGCATTATAAGGTACGGATCAAGGGTGAAGTGGAACAATCCAGGGAAAAAAGTTGCGCACTCTCCGACAGCTTCGTGTAGTAGCTATCGAAAAGGGTCACCCTCGACTAAGATCATCAAATTTAGTTACTTATTTGTCTAAACAGATAATTATATTTCACATTTGATAATTATAATAATAAAATGAAAAATATTATTCTACTCATTCTTTAGAACGGATAACGGATAATGCATAGACCACTACTTTGTATGGTTAAAGGTTAGTTTCTTGCACGATTCCCAGTGGATTACTTTCTCCACCCAGTCGTGTCAAGTTTTATACGCTTTTTGCGCTAATTTTCTGCATTCACTTATTATATGATTGATTGTTTAGTCTTTATCATCTGGTCGTTGTAACTAGTCTTTGCTCTTTTTTATATAGTCTTCGAGACGTCAAATCGATGTATCAACGCTAACTTCAATGCTGGCGAGTCCTCTTCCTACTTCTTTTCTTGACACATATAGCTTGTCTATGTAATCTCTGGGATGTAAGGCCGTATGCATCTTCATGAGTTTTCTTGTTCTCTGGTTCATTTGCTGAAGTTCTTCCCTCGTCCATTTCAAGAATGGTCCCGTGTATCTCCCAAGGTGGACAGCCCAGTTGTTTATCCCTTTGATGAATTTTCTGCTCAATAGCTATGTTTCCAGTAGCTTTCTCGTTCTTTTTAAAAGACCCTGAGCTCTTTTTTGTGCACAGGTAAATGATTTCGAGTATTGCAATCTAATCCGAATAATTCTACTTCCTCGATGCACTTAATGATTTCGTTAGATATCTTGTATATTTTGAGACACACTTTTAAAATTTTTTTCTTTCATGTCCTCTTGTTTGATGGTGTCCACTTCCAATATTTCCAAGAACTTTTAAGTTTCTTTTTCTCCGAGCGTTCTGATTTTTTCTTGATTTGGTAGTTCTATTCCTTTCATAATTTGTCGGTTTCTCATTATTAGCACGGCAGATTTTTCTATGCCAAATTCTTTCCCTATATCCTAACAGTATATTCTCACTTCCTGTGCAAGGGTTTCCAATTATTTTTCATTTTTGCCAAATAGTTTAAAGTCGTCCATGTACACTAGGTGGTTATTTTTTTCTATTAATTTATGAAGTTTGTAGCTCTCTGAGCATTTTCTAAGAATGTAGTTAAGTGGCATCATCGCTATCACAAATAGTAATCGTCATAGCGCTTCTCCCTGGAATATACCTCTCTGGATTTTCACCTCAGCAAAATTTTTTCCCTCTGCTGTCAATTCTACCCACCAGTTTTTTATGGTTTCCTCGATGCACTTAATGACTTCTTTGTATATCTTGTATATTTTGAGACAGTCTATTATCCAGCTTTGCTTTGGTTTGGTTTATCTATATGGCATATCAACCATTTTTGGTTATTTAATGTTAAATCTTTATACGTATATACTGAATATATATGATTTATAAACATATTTTCTTGATAACATTTTTAAAAGAGTCTGAGCTCGTTTTTGTACACAGTTAAATGGTTTCAAGTATTCCTATCAAATCGGAATAATTCTACTTAGAATAAATCGATTATTTGCAAACGGATAATTTCAAGCATTGCTATGTGACAGGAATAATTTAACATCATTCATTTATTTTATCACTTCTAAATAGATATACATGATATGGAAGTATGGTGGTGCCCGTGGTGTAATGGTTATCGTCGTAGGAAATGGACAGGGCGACACGAGTTCAAATACTGGCCGAGACTGATTGCATTTCACATAGCACTAATACCCTTAGGAAAGGTATGAATCCAATTATTCTCCCTCCAGCTATGGGTAAAATAGTAGGACAGACTAGGTTTTTCAGCCTTGGTGAGGCAACTAGTCTAGGAGAAGGAAAACTCTGAATTCAAACCTGTTAAAATTCGCTTAAAAAACTGACCATGTGTCATATCCTGCCCGAGCGGAGGGGTTGGGTAAATATGATACATGATATGGAAGTGATTAGTTTGTCGGTAATTTCATTTTAAGTTTGCACTCTAGTATTAATATTGTTTCTACATATTTCTTTTTCAAACAATTCCATTTAGCATAAGTCATTTCTTTATACTCAGCTTAAATTTCAAACAATTCTGTTAGACGCATAGATAGGACCCTATCAGATACTACCATTCTGGGCCAGAGTGTACCAGAAAGCAATGGCAATGAAGGGGTACTCAGCATTCCCCAAACCTCAAACATTACTGGAGCCTCGTCATCAAATTGTTTAGTTTCATATCAAGGATACTCGTTGGGGAAGAGACTTACCCCTCTACAGAGAGGCAGTCGGTGTATTCAACTGGGTTGTATCCAACTTTATGGGACCATATCCTATGCCTTTTTGTCATCAATCCAAGCCCTTGCTACATTTTTGCGTCTCATTTTGCTTTTCTTGAGGATGTGTTGATCAATGTATAGTAGCTGTCCTGTCCCTCTTGTTCCCTTGTAGCATCCTTTCTGTTATTAGCTGATTATTAGCGAATAATAAATCTCCTTCCCAATTTTTGCCATTGGTATTTTCCACATCCTCGGTAGGCAACGTTATGGGTCTGTAGTTGTTGGGGTGATCCGTTTTGAAGGGCTCTTTTTGGATGAAGCTGATCTTCCCTTTGGTCATCACTTCCGGTATGTTTGTTTCTTCTAAGCATCTATTCTATTCGTGAGTCAGCCTGTCGTGGATGAAAGTGAATTTTAAAACCAGTATGCCATCATGGCCTGGCGTTTTCGAATTTGGTACTTTTTAAGTGTTACTCTGAGTGAATCAATATGTATCTTCGCCTTAGGTCTACGAGTCCTTGAAGCTCCTTTTCGATGTTGTTTATCCATTTGACTTTTCTATTAGGATCTTTCCGTTCTCATATTTTGCTCCCAAATTGTTTTACTTCCTTTGCACCCGGTTATTGGTATATCTTCGTGCATTCTCCCTCTACTAACTGGTAAAATATTTTTTGTTGGTGTTGTTTTGGAATGTACTAATTTGTCTGTATTGTTTAAAAATGTTTCGGTATCATTTTAGTCTTCCTTTTAACGCAAATATCTTCTGATTTATTTTCTCGGGTTGTATCATTTGTTTTAATTGCGTTACCTTTCGTCCCGACATATTCTAGCGTTTTTTCTCTGTCAAAGTATTTTGGCTTGTTGACGTAGTTTCTTATTTATGTTTGCAGTCTAATTTCTCATCCATATGTTGATTTTCTCTTTTTGTTCTTTAGGGAACACTTATTTTAGTACATTATTAATATTATTATTATTATTATTAGAATTAGAGTTTTTCACATCAGCGTTAGCTGATGTTCTTTCTCTGAAGTTTGAGTGATATCAAGTCTCCTCAGGTCTCCAGGACTCTTCTCAGTATTCTGGCCCTTCTCAATAAAGCTGTAGTTTGGATGGTCTCCACTCGCCCAGCAACTTCAAATTCCGCCAGTCCCTTTAGTAATCCTTTAATTACTGGACTAAAACCACCAATTACAATTGGTATAATTGTCACCTGCATGTTCCACAGTTTTTCAATTCTCTAGCAAGGTCGAGGTACTTATCTTTCTTTTTACATTCTCTCAGTTTTATTCGGTGGTCAGCCGGGACAACAAAGTCGACAATTTTGCAATTTCTCTCTTTTTTTTTTTTTTTTTTTGTTGTTGATTATTATTAAGTCTGGTCTTCTGGCCGGGACCAGGTGATCCGTTTGTATTGTCAAAGTCTCATAGGAGTTTATGTGTGTCATTTTCTGGGACAGGTGCTGGGTTGTGCATATATCATTTGTCACTGTGGTAAAATTTAAATTCTTGCACATTTCCTAGTGGATCACCTTGCCGACCCAGGCGTGTCTCGACTTATACGTCTTATGCTAATTTGCTGCATTTGCTTATTATTTGATTGATCGTTTCGTCTTTGTCACCGCATAGTCAGCATTTGCAATTTTGTTGAGTCTTGTCTATTCTTCTTCTTCTTCTTCTTCTTCTTCTTCTTCTTCTTCTTCTTCTTCTTCTTCTTCTTCTTCTTCTTCTCATTATTATTATTATTATTATTAACCATTCTTCTTTTTAGGCTAAAAGGAAGTAACCTGATCCTTCAATGAAAAAAATGAATGATTT
>OY757914.1:16672622-16800122 GCA_963585895.1 Sepioteuthis lessoniana
CGGACTCAATCAAGTGTTTTAATTCAATAGGTATCAAGTAGCTACGCACATTTTTAAATATTCTTTCAGTTTTTTATTGCTTTATAATTTAAAGAATGTTACCAAATACATTTTGATTGTAGATTGAATTAAGCAGAGATTGTGTTATATTCTACATGAAATCTAAAATTGTTAACTTTGATTAGGTTTGTCCTGGTGAGTATAGTGTTCGCCAATGGTCCTGGAGACCTGGGTTCAATCCCAAGTCGCGCTATACCAAAGACTTTTAAAATGTTACTTGATACCTCCCTGCTTAACACTCAGCAATATAAGGTACGTATCGAGGAGCAATCCAGGGAAAGGTGTAGCGCCTTCCCCTACACCTCGGTGTAGTAGCTATTGAAAAGGGATCCTTCTGGTCACCCTTAGCTACGGTCGCCAACTTTACTTTTATATATATATATATATATATATATATATATGTGTGTGTGTGTGTGTATCCTTGTAGAACAGTAGTGGTACTATTTAACCTATGACGTGGGCCATAAGAGGGTTCATGCCTTTCCAAAGAACGAAAGTGAACGCGATTGGAATGTTACCTCATTTATTACCTTGACGCAGTCTAATACTTTAACTACAACACCACGGAGACTCTCCCATGTTAGTTACCAGATTCGCTTATTTATCAGATTAACTGTTTCATTTTCTATCACCACATGGCCTACAATTGCTTTTCCCAGGTGTATTATTATTATTTTACTCTTTTGATGGTTTAGTGTGGTTTATTTGTTTTAATGGCATATCAACCTTTTTAGGTTATTTAATGTCAAAGCCATTCTCCTAGAAGCACAGTAGTGGTACTATTTAACCCATAGCTTGGAGGATAAGGGGGTTCATACCTTTCCCAAGGGTATTTGCCCGAAAGTGAATGCAATAGCGCGAGTGGAGTACGAACTCGCTTACAACGATTCCGGAGTCCATCGCTTTAACCATTACACCACGAGGACATCCCTTACCTTTTTGATAGTCGACTGGAGTTTGAGTGACAGCAAGTCTGCACGGGTCTTCTCAGTATTCTTGCCAATCACAGTAATGCTTTTGTGGGATGGTCTCCGCTCGCCCTCTTATTTCCAAGACCTCCAGTCCCTGCACCGATTCTTTGGTCTCTCTACCGAGCGTACTGTTTATAAATGGTATCACCATTATTTTCATGTTCCATAGCTTTTTTCAATTCTCTAGCAAAGTCTGGGTACTTATCCTTCTTTTTTTTTTTTTTTTTTTTTTTTTCAATTCTACTTTGTGGTCTGCCAGGTTAGTATAGTACACTATTCAGCAGGTTCTCTTTTTTTGTTGACTATTATAAGGTCTGGTCGTCTAGCTGAGATTAGGTGATCCGTTTGTATCTCAAAATCCCAGAGAAATTTGTGCGTCTCATTCTCTTGAACGGATTCTAGTTTGTGCATATAAGCTCAAATTTCTATTATTTGCACAATTCCCAGTGAATTATCTTTTCTACCAGCAAACTAGTACAAAAAGAATACAAAATTTGGCACAACTATGCCGAATATTGTATTCTTTTTCTGCTAGGTTTCTGCATCCGCTTACTATGAGATTAATCGTTTTATATCTTTCACTCTGTACTTGCTATTCTATTGTATATTATTGATTTTCGCATGAATATTATTGGTCCTTATGGCGTCGTTTTGTGCTGCTGTTAGAAGAGATTCAGTTTCTCGCCAGGGATTTCCATTTCTAAGCCATTTCTAGGTCTTCTTGAGTGCAGTCTTACTGCTTTGTTGCTTGAAATATTTGTACAGTTGTTTTTCGGCTCATTTTTGCTTCCTAATTTTTGTTGTTAGTTTATTATCTGGTCAATGTTGTGATTAGCTGCTTTAATAATTCCTCTTTACTCCTTTTAATGTTACTCTCAAGTCGTATTGATGCATCTACATAATTCTTAATACTGGCGGGTCGTCTTTCTCCTTATCAGTCTTTATCATATCTCGGATTTAATACCTTGTGCATCCATATCAACTTTCTTGTTCTCGGGTCTATTTGTCTGAGTTCCTCCCTTGTCTATTTTAAGAATGGTCCTCAGTATGTTACAAAGGACACTGCCCATGTATTTATTCTTTTGATGAGATTTCTTCTGTGGATCCTAGTTTCAAGGAACTTTCTCGTCCGTCAAAGGTTCTCTCCTTAGTTTTCCTTTCATCTCGGTTTGTTTGATCGTATCTACTTCCATTATTCCTAGGTACTTGTAATTTTCCTTTTCTCCAATGGGAGGGGGTTGATACTGATTTATTTTATGTATTACCTTTTACACATGATCGTTTTCAAACATGTGTTTTGAAATGCTGGAAAAGTTCCTGATACGGTTTCTCTACTTAACATATTTAACATATTTTCGTAACATTCCCGTAACATATTCACGTAACATCATTGCAGAATCAGAATGTTTTCAGCGCTCCAAAACCCTTCAATTGTTGTATAAAAATGCTTGAATGATTAAGAGAGAGATGTTACACCGAAAATAAAACAATTGTGACACCAACTTCAGATTTTACCCTTGGAGAGGTTTTCACACTTAAAGAATAGTTTCTTACTGACATTTGAGAGACGCAAGTCTCATCAGGTCTTCAGGACTCTCTAAAGTATTCTATCTGATCTGAACAAATGTTGTGATGTGGATTGCCTCCATTCTTCCTCTGAGATCCAGTTCTTTCAGTTTTTTTTTATTGAAGACCGTTGGTATCACCGCCACCTTCATATTCCACAGCTTTTATAGCTCTCAGGATCCAGGTATTTGTAATGAAGTATCTTTTAATTTAGAATATTGAGTTACTTATTATAATTTACTTATTAGAGTTTTTCACAAGAGCGTTAGCTGATGGTTTTTCACAGAAGTCTGAGTGAGAGCAAGTCACCTCAAGTCTCCAGGACTCTTCTCAGTATTCTGGTCCTTCTCAATAATGTAGTAGTTTGGATGGTCTCCACTCGTCCGCCAACTTCCAAGTCCTTCAGTCCCGTTTGTAATCCTTTTGTTACTGTTTCAAACGCACCAATTAAAATTGGTGTAATTGTCACCAGCATGTTCAATAGTTTTTTCAATTCCATAGCAAGGTCGAGGTACTTATCCTTCTTTTCATTATTATTTACACATTAGAGTTTTTCACATCAGCGAAAGCTGATGGTCTGTCACTGGAGATTGAATGACAGCAAGTCTCCTCAAGTCTCCAGGACTCTTCTCAGTATTCTGGCCGTTTTCAATAATGCTGTTGTTTGGATGGTCTCCACTCGGCCACCAACTTTCAAATCCTCCAGGCCCTTTAATAATCCTTTAGTTACCGTGCCAAAAGCACCAATCACAATTGGTATAATTGTCACCTTCATGTTCCATAGTTTTTTTTTCAATTCTCTAGCAAGGTCGAGGTACTTATCCTTCTTTTCACATTCTATCAGTTTTATTCTGAGGTCAGCCGGGACAGCAAAGTCGACAATTCTACAGGTTATCTTTTTTTTTGTTGATTATTATAAGGTCTGGTCTTCTGGGCGAGATTAGGTGATCCGTTTGTATGTCAAAGTCCCATAGGAGTTTTTGCGTGTCATTTTCTAGGACAGGTGCTGGGTTGTGCATATACCATTCGTTGGCATAGTCAAATTTACATTTCTTGCACATTTCCTAGTGGATCACCTTGCCCACCCAGTCGAGTCTATCCTTGTACTCCTTCTATGCCAATTTGCTGCATTCGCTTATTATGTGATTGATGGTTTTATCTCTGTCACCGCATAGCCTACATTTGCTATTTTGTTGCGTCATATCTATCCTCGCCTTGAAATGATTGGTTCTTATGGCGCTGTTTTTGCTGCCATTATAAGAGGTTCTGTTTCCCTCTTAAGGTTTCCTTTTCTTTGCCATGTCCAGGTGTTGTATAGTCACAACTATCTTTACAAACACATAATACATATACATCTACATATGCATTATCCAGGGAAGGAGTAGCGCCCTCCCCTATACCTTGATGTAGTAGCTATCGAAAAGGGAGCCTTCGGGTTACCCTCGACTATGGTCGCCAACTTTACTTAACTTACATATGCATGCAGAATCATAATAACGACACAATAAAGACGAGCGACACAGTTCTTAAAAAAATATACCTCTCACTTTATTTGAAAGGGTTGTGTGTGAGAGGGAGTTGGAGAGCGAACAGAACTGCAACATATTGACCCCCACTCTTATGGCCAACAGCGTTTCTTTCCCGTTCTCCTGGCTGCTCAACCGGGTTCCTGGGGATCCAGTCTCTCTGGGTGCTAGTTTTCTCTACCGAATCTTATCTCTAACTCGTCTGATCTCCAAACTCGTCTGATCCCCAACTGATTAATCGGGGGCCTGAGGGCTCCCTCTGCTGGGTGCTGGCTTTCTCTACCGCATCTTGTCTCCAACTGATTGAATTTCCTGTGCACTGAGTTATATAATAGTTCAATGCCCACCTTCTTCTTGTGGGTATTACAAATTTCACACATTCAACCCATCCACGGTCAAGGTTATACTCTGCTATTCCTCGACCGGATGCAGCTGTTATTTACACTGGTGCATTTCCTATTTTGACAGCCCGGACGGGTCGTAGGTCGAAATACAACACAGGTTTTGTCGTGTGAGATGTTGTTTATTAGTCGTTTAAAACGCCCATGGAGTTGTTTTCCTTCCCATTTTTGTTTCCTAGTTTTTGTCATTCTGTTATCTATCGTGTTGTCAGTATTGTTTCTGATGGCCGTATCCAGCCAGCATTGGCTGTTAGTCTTTCACTGTATTCTTAGTGACATCAAGTCTCCTCGGTTCTCCAGGACTCTTCTCGGTATTCTAGTCGATCTCATCAATGCTGTTGTCTGGAGGGTTTCGATTCTCCCACTGATTTCCACTTCCTCTTGTCCTTTCTTCATTGCTTTCATGTTTCATTATTGTTTTTTTTTTTTAGTTCTTTTTCAAAGTCTAGGCACATATCTTTCTTTTCGCTTTCTTTCAATTTGACTCTGTGGTCAGCTGGGACAGCAAAATCCACAATTCGGCAAGTTCTCTCTTTTTTTTGTTGTTGTTGTTGTTGATTATTAGAAGGTCTGGTCATCTGGCTGAGATTAGGTGATCTGTTTGTATCTCATTCCTCAGGACAGAGTCTGGTTTGTGCATATAACTTCACTTTCTTGCACAATTCCCAATGCCAATATTATTATTCTGTACGAGTTTTTCACTGGTAGTCTTTCACTGGGGTCTGAGTGACAGCAAGTTTCCTCGGGTCTCGAGAATTCTTCTGAGTATCTCAGTTGATCTTAACAGTGCCGTGGTTTGGAAGGTCTCGAGTCTTCCTTTGTTCTTCAATTCCTCCGATAGGTCCATGGAATTTCCCTACAGCAGAAATGTTCCCTTCGACAATGTGAGCAAAAGAGCACTACCGCGTTTCAAATATTACCCACAATCTATTTGCTCTCAAATCATATATACTTTATATACATATGAACAGGATTTGGTGTTAAATGAACACGGCGATACGAGTTCAAATCTTGGAAAAGACTGATTGAATTTCACGTAGCACTAATACCCTTGGGAAAGGTATGAATGCAATTATTCTCCCTCCAGCTATGGGCAAATAGTAGGGCAGACTTTGTTCTTCAGCTTTGGTGAGGCAACTAGTCTAGGAAAAGGAATACTCTGAATTCAAACCTGTTAAACTCCGCTTAAAAATTGACCTTGTGTCATATCCTGTCCGAGCGGATGGGTTGGTAAATATGATTTGGCGTTAAATTACCTAAAAAGGTTGATATGCCATAAAATCCAACTAACTAACTAATTCCTACAGCCTCCTTCCCGACCTTTTAGGGACCGTTCCAAGGGAGGAAACATTCATCCAGTTGTACATTGTGTGTCATGTATTATGATAGTGAATAGAAGTACTGCGGTTGTGATGATAAAATAAGTAAGTAAAGTTGTCTCCCTTTAGTCCAAGGTAACCAGAAGGCTCCCTTTTCAATAGCTACTACACCGAGGTGTAGGAGAGGGCGCTACTCCTTTCCCTGGATTGCTCCACTTTACCCTTGATCCTTACCTTATAATACTGAGTGTTAAGCAAGGCTGTATCGAGTACCATTTTTAGAGTCTTTGGTATGACTCGACCTGGGATTGAACCCTGGTCTCCCGGCCCATTGGTGAACACTCTACTCATTAGGCCAAAAAAATTGTTGTGATAATAATAAACGAAAATACACACAGATATTATTTCTTCATATGACATTTTTTTTTTACCAAAATCAGTTAACGAGGCTGAATACTGCTCCGATGGACACTGACATAGATTTGTGTCTGGGAAGTTTAAAAAAAGAAAAGTGTGTGTGGGGGGGGATAATTTCAAAGTTGTCGAAATGACTGCAAATTTTGATGAGCTATGTCTTGAATGTAAAATATGTTACTCTTTGGGCGTTAGTATACTATCGTAGTAAATAAAAGACACATGTAACATATCAGGATATTTCGTTGGGCTAAGACATTTTATTTATTTTTTCCTTTTTTTTAAACGACGAGACGCTTTATCGGAGACACTCATTAGACCAGTCTAAATTGTGATAATTTAAAGAACGGGGTCAGAGGTAGCGCAAATAGGGAACGGAATTTGGCATCGACCTTTGACCTGCACTTGTTTACAGCCGAATTTGTAGATAAGACCGAACGACGTCGCTCCGTCTTACCTCTTTCTTTCTACTTTTCTCTCTTTCTTCCTTTTTTTACTTTCTTTTCTCCCCACCTCTCTCTATCTATCTATCTATCTATCTATCTATCTATCTATCTCTTATTAGAATTAGAAATCTCGCTAAGTTCAAACTAGGAGGAAATATATGTATTTTGACTTCTATTTTTAATCACTTCAGCAAGTGACAAGTACAAATTTCGGTCATACCAGAGACGGTAAGGAACAATGGGTCAGAGGACAAGACGGACTTGTATATATTTAATTAACATCACTCAATGAACCTTTTATGTATACATGTCTGAAGGATTTTACAAGTAGGAAACAGAACGATCAGGCATAGAATTTGAATCTTGAATTATATTGGAATATTCCAGCAATGCTCCAAAAATAATGATTACTATTTATTGTCCAGATGCGCTTGGTGTAACAGTTATCTTCGTAGGAAATGGAATCGGCAACACGAGTTCAAATCATAGACGAAGCTGTTTGCATTTTCCTTAGCGCTAATGCCCCTGAGAAAAATTTGAATCCATTTGTTCTCTTTCCAACTATGGGTAAATAGTAGGGCAGGCTGTATTCTTCAGCCTTGATAAGACAAAGAAAACTTATAGAAGAAAACCAGCTTGTCTCTTTTCGAAAATTGACCTTGTGTCACAATGTGAATAAGATAAATACATACAACTGATAGAGAGAGCACAATGCCACCGCTGGAGAAATAGCAAGTTTTCCATTTAAAAAAAAGCAAACATTTTCTCACATCGCTATTAGCCATGAATTTTCGTCAGCGATGAAAAAGAGCCTTTACATCCTACCAGTACAAATGGACAGCTGTGGTGGCAACACAATTTATTGTTGTCAGGAATATGCTGTTCACGTAGTCCACCTTTCTCCGGCCAGATTCGAGCGAATGAACCGATTTTCATTTCTTGCATTTCAGCAACTCTGCTGAACATGATTTACACACCACTGTCGCGATTTCTGAAAGGCATTTCCCGCTGTCTAACTGTGTTCACATGCAGTATTTGGTCTTCATAAATGTTCTGCAAGTATCAACCCATGTTAATAAGTGCATTTTTTCAGCGTGGAGGATACAGCTCTGCTTTCATGTCCGGCGCTATTTTGCCAGACGACAGGTTAGCTGCTATCATTGAGCAAATAGGCAAATAAATAATATAATAATAAAAGTAAAGTTGGCGGCTTTAGTCGAGAGTGACCCGAGGGCTCCCTTTTCAATAGCTACTGCACCAAGGGGAAGGGCAAGGCAGGGCGCTACTCCTTTCCCTAGATTCCTCGACTTTACCCTTGATACGTACCTTATAATGCTGAGTGTTAAGCAAGTAAGTATCAAGTACCATTTTAAAGTCTTTGGTATGATTTGACCTTGGATTGAACTCCTGTCTCCCGGACTATTAGCGAACACTCTACTCATTAGGCCAAAGGCCCATTATTAATTGTTATTAATCATTCAATGGTTGGTGATTCTCTTGAATCCCGGTCTCCCGGATCATTGGCGAACACTCTACCCACTGGTCCGGCGGAAATGTTAAACTTCTACTACCAACATCCACTTTCGATACAATTACTTTCGAAGCAATTTTCATTTGAGTATATCATGCGGGATCTTGTTCCTAGCCGGCGGAAATAAGTGACCAGTGATGGTGACCATATGAAAAAAAAATAGCGTTTCGTTGCCGAAAACTTGCTCAATCTAACGATTTTATTGTGTTCCGTGAATCGGTCGTTTCCGTAGAAATAAATCGGAGGTTTTACTTTCGTTGCGTCCCTCGTATATATGGTAACAAGCTGTCGAGGTTTTTGATTCTAGAATGTATTGGTATCGTCTGATGGAGTTCAAACTAACAGCCACGTCCACGATAACGTACTCTATATAAACGTGTAGAAGTTAACCTTGTATATAGACCAACTCTCAATTCTCGAAGGCACCTCGGGTGGTGTAATGGTTATCAAGCTAGACCAGCACACCTTTACAAGTGAGTTCGAGTTTCATTGAGTGCCCAATTCTTCTGTCCTTGTGCTAAATATAAGCAAAATGCTTAGTAAGTTACCGCTTTTAATTCATGAACACGCAATATATGGAATTCATTTTTGAAAGTAAACTCCTCGTTCTTCACATATTTTAATTTTATTTTAGCCTTATAAATCATTACTCATGGAGGTGCCCGTGGTATAATGGTTACCGTCGTAGGAAATGGACACGACGACACGAGTTCAAATCCTGGCTAAGACTAATTGCATTTCACATAGCACTAATACCCTCGGGAAAGGTATGAATCCAATTATTCTCCCTCCAGCTACGGGAAAAAGTAGGACAGACGAGATTCTTCAGCCTTGGTTAGGCAACTAGTCTAGGAGAAAGAAAACTCTGAATTCAAACCTGTTAAACTCCGCTTAAAAACTGACCTTGTGTCATATCCTGCTCAAGCGGATTGGTTGGTAAATATGATTAATCATTACTCATGGAACCAATTTTTTTGCTTCGAAATTAGATCTCAACTCGATAGTATACGTTAAACTGCATAATCCCAGAATGAATAAATAGCTTCTGACGAAATTCAGACAAACACGAACATCTGTTAAAATGTATAAGTTTACAGTGTGTATAGGTTTGGTTTGGTTTCTTTGTTTAATGGCATATCAAGCTACGCAGGTTATTTAATGTCAAGCCATCCTTGTTTGCCTAGCCGGCTGGGGCACTTGAATACATCAAATGCGCCTATGCAGATGAGTAAGATCCACCCAATGAGTGTCTTGGATATGACTCTAAATAATCTGATGAGCTTCCAGTTATGCTGGAGCTTTAGGGAATGCAGAGTACTCCTTCATTGCCATCGCTCCCAGATCCACTCTGCCCTGGAGTGGCAATACCTGGTAGGGCCCGATCTATGGGTCAAATAGAACTAAACTGTGTTGTTATGCTAGACTGAGCTGTTTGAAATAGAACTGTTTTGATATTTAAACTGTGTACTTATGCTAAATAAAATTGTTTGAAATGGAACTTTTCTTACATTTAACTGTGTTAGAACAAAATCTGCGTACTTATGCTAATCTGATTTGGATAAATAGAACTGTTAATATGTATAAAAATGGATTTAGCATTAATAACCAACAATGGTTGATATACCATAAAATCAAACCAAATGTAAGATGGACAGATATATGACGTCAACTTATAAACGAATATATACGGTATTTTTAACTGGGATGAGGCTGTTAGTTTCAATCTGGTCTGAAGCTATTTGTTTAATTATTTATTTATTCAGTCATCCCAAAGATTAACCTGTATCCTTGTGTAAAGGTCGAATTTCGAAGCAAAAAAAACGGTGTCAACCTATACGTGAACAATAATTTGTAAGGTTTAAACTAAAGTATGTGAAGGACTTGGAGCAACCTTTAGCTTTCAAAAATTATTTCTATATATTTCGTAATGATAAATCGAAGTTGGAACTATACACAAGGGGGAGGCTCCAATGACATTGTAGCTAACGTGCTGGACTGTAAATCGTAGTTAGCGAGTTCGAACTCCAGTCATGCCATTATGTTCATTTTCAGACTAATACCTTTGGGAAAAGCATGAATCCCCGTATACTTCCCAGCTTTGTGTTAAACAGCACCACAACTGTTTTATAAGAATGGCTGGTTGTTTTTTGGGGGGTATGGCATATCAACTTTTGTATGTTATATAATGCCAAATACATTTTTATATAAATAATCAGTTCTATTCCATATAATTCAGTTTAGCATGAATACAGATTGTTGACAACATTTCTATTTCAAGCTATTCAGTTTAGTCAAACAGTCCTAATTCAACTAATTCAGTTGAGAATAAGTAGAGATTTTGTTGACACAGTTAAATGTCAAAACTATTCTATTTCAAGCAGTTCAGTTTAGCATAAGTACGCAGTTTAAATGCAAAAAGAGTTAACACTCGATACAAGGGTTTAGTTCTATTTGACCCATATATAGGAGCCGAATAGGTGCTTTTAATCGCATCGTTTTTGTTTGATCCGTTCTTCCGTAGTTAAATTAAATATTCAGATTCACATCTTATTAATTACAATAAAACAGGCGCTCACTGTGGGACTGGTCAAAGGCACTCAATTTCTGAGCACCACCTATGTTGACTTGGCAGTCATTTAATTCCATATTGTTTCCATTTCTCACTTTTACAGAATTTTGTTGACAGTCGTCCGGCAAACACAAACTGACACAATCATAATTCCCGTATAATGAATCGGCAGCGGATGTCTTTTTTTAAAATAATTTTGATAACATTATTTACTAATCTTAAATTAGGATTGTATATGGTTAGATTACCGGGGAAAATAGAGTTAGGGATGTTAACTTACCAAATCATTCAACTGATAAGGGTCTAATTATTTTGAACTGAAGGTCCCAACCTTTTCATCCCAAGGTACACAAAGCTTAATTTAAAAAGCCCGATATCCGGACCTTAAAAGGAAAAAAAAACACACCACCATTGGTAACTTCTCAAGGTAAGACTCATAATTTATCAGTAAGATATCTAAAGTTGTTTGCCATCACACAGGGATGTTATATTAGGATTAAATGGTTAACTGAAGAAGCACATTAGACAAGTAATGATTTGATAGTTGCGAACCCAACGTATTCTCGGCATGCTTCATTTTGGAGAACAACTGTTCACAGCAGAATAAAGTGCCAAACATGCTGACCACTTGCTGCCAGTTTGGGATAAGGTTGGGGAATTGACCACCGAATGGAAATGTAATTTTTAGAGAAACTGAGGCTGTGGCCAGCAAGAAACTTGAAATTCAAATCTTCTGAACAATGAAGATCGATCGATGAGTTTCATCTGTAGTTGCAGTATTATTCCTTCACAATCAACATCAAAAAAGGAAAATAAAAATTTGAAAGTTGTATGAAAGGCTGCGTGTTTGTCTGAATTTCGTGGCCCGCAGGCCTAGGTTGGGTATCCTATACTATATATATATATATATATATATATATATATATATATCGTCATCATCATGTCGTGCCGCTTGCACGGATATTCCTGACCCTCTCTCACCACTTTTCCCTATCGTTCATCGCCTCTGGCAGGTCTTCAGGGCTACATCCCGTATCCCCACAGAGCTGCTGTATGTATGTTCTAGCTGGTCGTCCTGCCTTTGCTGACATATGTGGGGTCCATAGGAGTACATCACTTATGAGCTCGTCTCTGCTTCTCCAGCAGTGTCCTGCGTGTCTGGTTCGTCTAGCTTGGATAGTTTTCGTGATGGGAGGAAGGTGGCCGTATAGTTGGTGCCTTGTGGGGTGTTGCCGCCAGGACTTGTTCAATATTGCTCGCAACATTCCTGTGTGATTGCCGTCAAGCTTCTTCTCCGGCCGTTTTGTTAGTGTCCAAAGTCGTGCATCCTTACAGCAGTATCGATACGACCGCTGCCTGGAAGAAACTGTGTTTCATTTTATCGGTCAGGTCTGACTTCCATATGATCGATAGCTTATCGATAGCTGTCCATGCCTTCGTTAGCCGCGTGTCGATGTACTTTTCGGTTGATGAAACACTGCTTCCTAGGTAGGTGAATTTGTCTACCAGTTTCAGGGAGGTTCCCTCTAGTGTGGAAATGTTGCCTGCTTGATTAAAGCACATATATTCAGTTTTCTGTGCATTGACATGGAGGCCAATCCGTCGATAGAGATGAATTAAAAAAGGATTTCATACACAAACACTTTCTTTGCATCCCTGCTACTTTCATAAAGAGTCTTCAATCATCAAACGTGTAATATGATTCCTTATTTTTCTCATATTACGCGTCTGATGATTGAGAACAAATCGTAAAACTGGCAGTGACGCGAAAAAAGTATTTGTATATGCAAATCTTTCTTTTTTTATCCGTTTATATGGAGTTTTAAGATTTTAACATCTTTAACATCTTTACGTCGCTTCATCACACTGTAACGAAAAAACAGCAAATTGTTTTTAATCTTATATATATATATATATATATATATATATATATATATATATATAATAATAATAATAATAAATAAATATATATCTGATATATATATTTAATTCATGTAATTTAGATTGCAGCCCCTGGGTTTCATGGAGTTTTTTTTTTGCAAAACAACAATCATCAGGCAGATATATGTATAACTATTAAAAATAACCATCTCAACCGCTCAACTATTACCCATACCTCCCAAACCCGCCATCTATTTCCTTAATCAATTTCCTTAAATTTATAATGAAAGTACTTTGCTCTTCAGTTATAATCATCATCGTACATAGAAATACTATCTCTAATTGTAACCCCTTCATTATTTTCATTACGCAAGTACTATCAAAGATAAATATTGTATATATAACATTTACGCTACATTCCATCAATTTATCATTCTTATATCGTTGCCCAATTCTCTTCCCTAAATATAATACCAACATTGTACAATATTATATTGTAATTCCGTATATCCCTACTTATACCCATTGTGATTCTGGTCAACCATAATATAACCGTTTAAATGCACTTACAAATCAAATCTTTATTCATTCCCCTCAACATGTAATGATGATATTTTGTTCACTTACACATACAGAAATAAAATAATGTGGCAAAATTAAGATACACCGACGAATTTAAAACAACACGCTGCGTTTGTACCTTCACATTCTCTATATGCCACCCACACATACACAGAATAATACGAAACAATAACCCACACAAACACACGCACATACCCACACACACTCACACATTCACACGTAAAGATTCCTACAATATCCCAACGGTTTTCTGACTGTATTTTTTCGTTTTTTTTTTAAATTTCGATTCATTTCATTTTGTAACTGCCTGATGATTGTTGTTTCGTAAAAACCTCCGTGAAACCCAGGGGTCGCCACCATTATTGCATACTATAATTATATCAATCACAACAGTAATACATATACATATACAATACAGGCGGCTTCTGTTATTTCAGATTCGAACGAGTTTATTAATTTCTGGCTTCGGTCCATGGCGACACGAGGAGAGAGAAACAATTCTTAAAAGCCTATGCTAACCATACTATGCTGACCCCACCTCAACGTACCGCACATCTTGTGATGTTTAAGATATCTGTCGGTAGAGATCTGCAAAACTCAACCACACGCCTCAACGGCAGAAAACTCAACTCTCGCTACAACGGTCGAATCCACAACTATTGCCTTTTCAAAATCCTGAAATTCTCAGGACCATCTCTTCCGGGCATGAGGTCATCCACATTCCAGCCCCATTTCCTGTCTTGGGGTTTATAATGACAAATGGTGATTGTCACATCCTTTCCGCACGAGCGTAAAACTGCACTAAATGACTATGCACCAGAACTAAGAACCTGAGTGGTAAAAGCCTTACCAAACTGAATAATATAATATAGTTAACGAAAAATGATTTATATCAAAAATCATTCCTTAATTATATAAAACCGTATTTTCCAAATCTCTTATCAATCATTATTCCAAATATCTGGACTTTTTTTACGCTAAAGATATTCCCTTCCAAAGAAGAAGTCGAAACTACATTTAAAAATTTCTTGGCAAAAAATCTTTTAGAGTTTTATCCCACAGTTATAAATAACCTTGTTAATTGATGAGAGAAATTCATAGATTTCACGGATCTTATTTTGACCGAATATAGAGAGGTATATGTGTGTTTTTGTATGTTTATTTATACTCCCACACGCATGTGTGTGAGAGAGAGAGAAAGAGAAAGAGAAAGAGAGAGAAAGAGAGACAGAGAGGGTGAGCGCATGTTGTGTGTATGTATGTATGTGCGTGTGTTTAAGAATGTTTTTCCAAATACCGTAAACTAATTTACAGATGTTACGTTAAAATCTATTAATAAAAACGTAACACAGTTTAAATTCTTTAATTTTGAAATAATCATCATCATGTCACATCATCAACACGGATATCCCTGATCCTCTCTCATAACCCTACCCTATCGTCCATTGCTTCCAGCAGGTCTTCATGGCTACATCCTGTATCGGCACAGAGCTGCTGTTTGTAGATTCGGACTGGTCGTCCAGCATTTGCTCGCCCTTGTGAAGGGGTCAACAGGAGTACATCACTTATGAACTCGTCCCTACTTCTACAGCAGTGTCCTGCATGTCTGGTTCGTCTAACTTGGATAGTTTTCATGATGGCTGGTATGTAGCCGTACAGCTGCTGCTTTGTGGGATGCTACCTCCATGACTTGTTCAATATTGGTTGCGGCATTCTTGTGTAGTTGCCGTCAAGCTTTTTCTCCATCCATTTAGTTAGCATCCATGTAGAACATCCATATAGTAGGATCGATACAACTGCTGCTTGGAAGAAACTGCGTTTTATTTTATCGGTCAGGTTTGACTTCCATGAAACCCTGCTACATAGTCTGGAACGAGCCGCTGCTCGCATAGGCCTCCATGTCAATGCACACAAGACGGAATATATTTGCTTTAATCGGGAGGTGCCCTTGGTGTAATGGTTATCGTCGTAGGAAATGGACACGGCAACACGAGTTCAAAACCTGACCGAGACTGATTGCATTTCACATAGCACTAATACCCTTGGGAAATGTATGAATCCAATTATTCTCACCCCAGCTATGGGTAAATAGTAGGACAGACTAGGTTCTTTAGCCTTGGTGAGGCAACTAGTCTAGGAGAAGAAAAACTCTGAATTCAAACCTGTTAAACTCCGCTTAAAAATTGACCATGTGTCATATCCTGCCCGAGCGGAGGGGTTGGTAAATATGTATATGTGCTTTAACAGACGACATCTCCTCACTAAACAGTAGCTCTCAGACACTAGTAGACAAGTTCACCTACCTAGGAAGCAGTGTCTCATCAACCGAGACAGACATTGCTACGCGACTAGCAAAGGCATGGACAACTCTCGATAGGCTATCGGTCATATGAAAGACATAGTTGGAATAAGAGTTTATTCTAAAATCGGACAGTATTTTCCAAAAAGTAAAAAAAAAAAAAAATAGTTGAATTAATAAAACAAAACAGCCCACATATCTAACAAAAATAAATGAAATTACTTTTAAAAGATGAGAAAAAGAATAAACGTTCAATAGAAAAATTGAGGATTAGATTTTGTTAAGTTGAGTTTTGTAAGCATACATTTATCGTAATTTTAAGAAAAATTTTAAAAAATTATTTAAGGTTAGCGTTCACGAGAAGGCCAAGGTTATTGAAGACACAATCGAGCCGAGAATAATTTTTAAAATACAAACAAAACACTCATTTAATAAAAAAAGAAAAGAAATATTTTAAAAAAGCCGGTAATTTAAAAATCAAAACAATTGCTTTCTTCCACCCTAGACAGGTTTCTCGGTAACCTACTATATAATTTTACAAAGGGAGCGATTTTTTTTTCTTTATACGGTTTGCTAATTTACATATACTGCTTTAAAAATCCCCGATTAAAAAAAAAGGTTCATCAGAAAAATTGAATTGAAAATGAACAATAAAATATCAATCTTATTTTTCGAAAAATTTGATTTTCTTCGTTTATTTATTTATTTATTTGTTTGTTTGTTTGTTTGTTTATTTATATAATATTACTTTTAGATTAGCAACTTTCATGTAAGTTATGCGAATAGGTTATTCCCATTAGAAAAAAAATCGTTACTACAGTCAAGTGAGATAGCAGGCTTCTCAGATACCTTTCATATTAATTGATTGATTGATTTTAACTTATCGACCCGTCAAGAATTATTTTAAGCCTAGGGTTTCGGGAACCGCGTTAATTGCATGTTAATATTTATATTTTTAGGTTGATTCTGAAGATATTTTGGTTCGTTTTATTTTGTTGCACACAGTCCTATCAACTACGAATGATTTATAAGCAGACCAATTTTTCTACAAGTGCAAGAAAGAAAATTCTTCTCTGCTCAAAAAAAAAAAAAAAAAAAAAAGGAAGAGAGAACGCGCCGAAGAAAGGCAAACAAAAAATGGGAGGAGGAAAGGAGAAGGGAACGCACTGAAGAAAGGCAAACAAAAAAAGGGGAGGAGGAAAGAAAAAGTGAACACGCCGAAGAAAGGCAAACCAAAAAAAAAGGGGGGAGGAAGAAAGGAGGAGGGAACGCACTGAAGAAAGGCAAACAAAAAAGGGGAGGAAGAAAGAGGGAGGGAACGCATCGAAGAAAGGCAAGCAAAAAAAAAAAAAAAAATGGGGAGGAAAGAAAGAGCGAACGCACCGAAGAAAGGCAAACAAAAAAAATGGGGAGGAAGAAAGAACGAGCGAACGCACCGAAGAAAGGCAAACAAAAAAAAATGGGGTGGAGGAAAGGACGAGCGAACGCGCCGAAGAAATGCAAACAAAAATAAGGGAGGAGGAAAGGAAGAGCGAACGCACCAAAGAAAGGTAAACAATAAAAAAAATTGACCCATAGATGGAACCCTAACAGGTACTAACTCTCTGGGTTTAAGTGGACCTGGGAGTGATGGCCAGAATACTCCAAACTTCCCAGAGCTCCAGGACAAGAACCAACCAGGTGCAGTTTAGTGTCATATGCAGGACATTATTTGAAGGGAGTCTTACTCCTCTAAAGGGGAGATGGTCAGCGTAACCTCAGCGAAACATTTTCTAAGGTTGTTTTGGCAGCACAGTTTTTTTTTTAGAATCCCGACCTAAACTAACAGACAGACAGACAAACTCAGCAGCTTTTTATAGTATGTTTTTCTGCACTTTTGTGCATGCGCATATACTTACGCACACATGCACGCGCATGCGTGTGTGTGTGTGTTTTAAAATGTATAGTGAATAACATCAATGACATCATGTAACTGTGATGGAGACTAATTCATTAGACTTGCAAGCGGAAGTGTGTGCATTCGGCCGTGCAAAATATCGTCAAGTTTCAATGATCTAAAACAACACGTTTCGATGTCTATCGCTTTCATATCTAATGTTTTCAACAGTTGCTTTACTGTTCTGCGCGTGCGCATCAGACATCTGATAAAGATAGAAAAGAATGAAAAAGAAAAAGAAAAAGAAAGCTAGAGTGATAGAGAAAGAACAGACCTCCCGTTAAGTAAGGCCGAAAAACAGAAATAAAGGCATTTTCTTTTTAAATATCAAGATTATTTCTACATATAACAGAACCTTATGACGGATCTTTTTCTTTAAATCAGATTTTAGGCATCAATATATATACGAGGTTCACTCAGAAGGTAGAGGGCCCCACCACTTATAAATTGACTTCATGTCAATTATGACTAGGTGGGAAGTTGGAAAGATACCGTCTATATATAGTAGTAGTCGTAATCGAGGGCGACCCGAAGGCTCCTTTTTCAATAGCTACTACACCGAGGTATAGGGGAAAGCGCTACTCCTTTTCCTGGATTGATCAACTTTACCCTTGATCCATACCTTATGATGCTGAGTGTTAAGCAAAGAGGCATCAAGTACCATTTTTGAGTCTTTGGTGTGATTCGACCTGGGATTAAACCCCAGTCTCCCGGGTCATTGGCGAAAACTCTACCAATTAGGTCAATGGGCCGGTTATAATGGGCTATATATTTCGAGAAAAAAAAATTCAGAATTCTTTTTCATTAATGTAAATTCTGCGTTGTTTGTTCACAGAAAAATTTAATCTAATCGGGTAAAAATATTTGTTTTGAGTGTATTCAAAACGGCGGCAAATCAGTAAATTTTTAGCGGCTAAAAATTGCAAATAATGGGAAATTTACAGAAGAATGTGTGATGTTTACTGAGAAGTATGTCTTAGTAAAATAAAAATGTTTACAAAACGGCTAAACATGGATTTGTCACTACGAGCCTGAATCGAAGATAGTCCATAGTGAAGACACACACACTGACTCTTTGGTAAGTAAAAAGTTCCGGGCACAACCGTCGGTAAAGAAGGTAATGCTGACAGTCCCAGAGAACAGAAAAGGAACCATCACAATCGTAAACAATGCTTCCGTTGGCAACTCTTTTGTCAAAATTCACATTATTGTATGGCACTCGTAAATATATATATGTATATATAGATGTGTGTGTGTGTGTGTGTGTGTGTGTGTGTAGTTGGGCAGCAGTCCTTCATTTAAGCATATTTGATTAAGTAATAAAAAATATGGTATCTATATGATTTCATTAGGATCCTTTCAAGTTTTCTGACAAGTGTTTTGGTTTTAGGTTGGAGTTGGTAGAGGAATTTACCGAAATTGTCCCGAGCGCTTTTGGACCCTTCATAGGTAAGAGTTTACTCGGAAGGGATTTTTTTAGTTTGTTATGCATGTTATGTGCTTACATATTTTGGGTGTTTATTTTTTCTTTACTGTTGTTAATTTGTCTTTATACTAGACAACTTCAATATTTTCGTGTGTTAGCTTCATTGTGAGCTGCAGAATCATATATTTTAAAACATGTTTAGTTGGGGAGCAGTCCTTCATTCAAACAGGTAAAAAACTAAAAAAAATTCCCTCCCAAAACTTCCAACCTAATGATTTCCAATAGCTCTTCCCTTTCACTCTTCCCTTTCAGTCTTCCCTTTCACTGAACTTCATACGTAGACAAACGTCGTATATATGTTAAAATGTCTCTTGGGAAACTGTGTCTCCAACGAAAATACTACGTACGTTGGTTTTATCACTACGAATCTTTCAGACGTCTTATGAAGCACCTTAATAACTCTAATTCTATAGTCGTACATCTTAAAAACCACTCCCTCCCCAAATCAAGATTTCGAAAAATTCGAGTTGGAAATACAATTACAACAGTGCATGAAATTAATATGCCATAACTATAAATCCTGAAGCCTATGTTGCCCAGTCGGCTGGGGCTGTAGAATACACCGACTGCTTCTCTGCAGAGGGGTAAGACGCCCCCCCTAACGAGCGTCCTGGATATGACACTAAACAATCTGATGGTGAGGTTCCAGCAGTGCTGGAGCTTTGGGGAATGTTGAGTACCCCTTCATTGCCATCGCTCCCAGATCCACTCGGGCCCGGAATGGTAGCACCTGATAGGGCCCTATCTATGGGTTAAATAGAACTAACAGCATACTTATGCTAAAATGAATTGTTTGAGTAAACTGAATAGCTTGAAATGTTTTTGACAATTAAACCGTACTTACATTTAAACTATGTGCTTATGCTTAACTGAATTATTTGAAATGGAACTGTTTTTGACATTAAAACTGTATTTACACTTAACTGAATTGTTACATATAACTGCTTGAATAGTTTGAAATGGAAATATTTTTGACATTTAAACAGTGTACTTATGCTAAACTGAATTGTTTTAAATAGAACAGATTATTTACGTAAAAATGGATTTGGCATTAAATAACCTACAATGGTTGATATGCCATAAAACCCAACAAACCAAACCAACCAACCTGAAGCCTATGAAGAGTCCGAAAGCGCTTGGGTCAGTTTCGGTAAATTCATATACCAATTCCAACATAAAACCAAAGCACTTGCCAGGATACTGTGAAGGACCATAAAAAAATTATATAGACATCAAGTCATTATCATTTAATTAACCCTGCTTAAATGAAGGACTGCTTCCAAACTAAAGGCAAACACACACACACACACACACACACACACACACATATATATATATATATAAATATGTGCGTGTGTGTGTGTGTGTGTGTGTGTGTGTGTGTGTGTGTGTGTGTGTGTGTGTGTGTGTGTGTGTGTGTGTGTTGAATAATAAAAATCCGTCGATGAGGTTTAGAATTATGACAAAGGAAAAAATTAGAAATAAATAGTTGAGAAAAACAATTTATCGATTAAACATGTTTCGCTGTTACAGCTTTATCAAATTGTAGGAAACTTTCTTTTTAAAATGATGGAATTGTTGATGTCATCGTCATGGAATCAGGCGCCGAATATTAATTATTTAGGAAGTTTTGAAATTTAGAATTTAATAGAAAATCTGTTGGTAATTATTATTACCTCTCGTTTGTGATTTTTTACACCAGCGTTACAAATAGTTTCTCACTGGAGTCTGAGTGACAGCAAGTCTCCTCAAGTCTCCTGGACTCTTCTTAGTATTCTGGTCAATTTAAACACTACTATAGTTTGGATGGTCTCCACTCATCCTCTTAGTCCTCAAGTCTTTGTCCCAAACCTTTGGTGACTGTATTGAGCGCTCCAATAAAAATAGTATCACAATCACTTTCATATTTCATAGATTTTTCAGTTCTCAAGCAAAATCTTAGTACTTATCTTTATTTTAACTATCTTTCCGTTTTAACCTGTAGCATGACGGGACGGCAAAGTCCACTGTTCGGTCGGTTCTATTTTTTTTTTTTTTTGACTATCACTAGGTCTGGTCGTCAGGTCGAGATTAGGTGATCTGTTAGTATCTGAAAATCCGAGAGGAGTTTATGCGTCTCATATTCTAGGACGGATTCTGGGTTGTGCATATATTATTTGTTGTATGGTCAAATTTAAACTTCTTACTCAATTCCCAGCGAATCATCTTTCCCACCCAGTTATATATACTTTTGTGCTGATTTTCCTGTATTCACTTATAATATAATTGTTTCGTCTCTTTCAGTAAATAATCTACATCTGCTATTTTGTTGCATTTTGTCTCTTCTTGCTTTAATATAATTTTTATGGTGTTGTTTTGCGTTGCTATCAAAAGAGGTACAGTTTCTATTTTAAGGTTTTCATTTCCTAGCCATATACAATTTTTTCGTGAGAGATATCTCTTGTTTGTCGCTTGAAATATCCGTACAGTCGGTTTTCTTCAATTTTGCGGGGGGATTTTGTTCTGTTCCTTTTTGGGTTGTTTGTATTGTATCTTGTGGCTGTAATCAGTCTTATCTTTTGAGACAATCTACTTCCCACACATGGTCAGCATTGGTTGAAAGTAGCTAGAAAGCGTTAAAACGGGAATCTCTCCCGTTGTCCATATTCCGTTTACGTCTGGCTCAATGTAATGCTTGAGAATGGCCAGCAATGACTGAATACAGTTAAAATCTTTTCACAGGTAATCGCAATCAAAGTTCTATCGTTAATCATTTGAGTAAATGTAAAGCCCACAGATGGCAAAAAAGATATCTAAGCAACCAACCATTATTTCTAAGTTCCATTGTTTTTTCAATTATCAGCAGAGAAGTCGATGAAATGCCCAAAGACTACCAGCAATGTTTCAAAACATTTACAGAACCGTTAATCTGTCAATCTTTATCATTTTTGTACTTGTCTCTTTCTCTTATCACATGCCTCCATTAAATGTGCAAAGATGGCAAGAAATGATTGAAAACATCCAAACAACCGTTAATCCGGCATTCCGTAATCTTAATTTTCTTCTCTTACCATCTGCCTCAATGTAATATGCAAATATGGCCAGAAACGATTGTAAACCTCAAAAATACGTTTAATCCAGCATTCCGTAAACTTGTTCTATTTCTCTTCTCATTTGCAGCAATGAAATTCGCAAATGTGGCCAGAAAGGATTGAAAAAAAAATAAAACAAATGGTAATCAGGCATTCCCTAATCTTGATCTACTTCTCTTAATATCTGCCTCAATGTAATGTGCAAAGATGGCCCGAAACTAATGAAAACATCAAAACAACAGATAATCAATTCTAATCCCGCAAATCCTACTCTTTTTCTATTTCTCTTATCATCTGCCTTAATGTAATATGTAAATCTGGCCAGAAACGATAGAAAACATCAAAACAACAGATAATCAATTCTAATCCCTAATATTTTTCTGCTTCCCTGATATTTTACCAAAATGTAATGAGCAAACCGGATGAAAAACGATTGAAACATATAAAATAACCGTTAATCTGGCATTCTCGAACTTTAATCTGCTTCTCTTATCATCTGCCTCATCGAAATGCACAAAAATTGCCTAAAATGATTCAAAACACCAAACAACCGTTAATCAGACAATTCTAAATCTTGTTCTACTTCTCTTATTATCAGCCTAAATGTGATACGCAAACATGGCCGGAAACAATTGAAAACAAGAAAAAAAAAAAACGTAAATCCGGCGTTCCCTAATCTGGATCTACTTTCCATATCATCTTCCTAATGTGCAACGATGGCCAGAAAATATTAAAAACTACAAAACAACCGTTAAACCAGCGTTCGCTAATTTTGATCTACTTCTCTAATTATCTGACTTGGTGTAAATGTGCAAAGATGGCCAGGAACAATCGAACACATCAAAACAATCGTTAAATCGGCAATTCCTAATCTTTTTTGCTTCTCTTATCATATGCCTCAATGTAATGGGCAAAGTTGATCAGAAAGTTATGAAAGCATCAAAAGTAAGGTTATTCCGGCAATTCCCACTCATTTTCTATTTTCTTCTCATATGCTTCAATGTAACAGGAAAACTCAGTCCGTAGTAATGGAAAAAAGCAAAACAACCATTAATCCGGCAATTTCTACTCTTTTTCTACTTTTCTTATCATATGCTTCAATGTAATGGGCAAACCTGGATAAAAACGACTGAAAACATCAAAACAACCTATAGTCCGACATTGCCTAATCTTAATCTATTTCTCTGCCTCAACGTACAAACATGGCCAGGAACAATTTAACACATAAAACATCCGTTAAATCAGCAATTCCGACTATTTTCAACCTTTCTTATTGTATGCCTAAATGTAATGGGCAAACCTGGATAAAAACGATTGAAAACATCAAAACAACCGTTAGTCCGGCATTCCCTAATCTTGATCTACTTCTCTTATCATCTGACTCAATGTAATGTGCAATGATGGTAATATACTAAGCTTTTTGCTTAGATGTGGCACAAAGCCATATGAATGGGGTACCCAATGAGACTCGAACTCACTCGTGTAGGTTTGCTAGTCTAGCTTGCTAACCATTACGCTACCCGAGGCGCCCTTAATGTGCAATGATGGCTAGAAACGAATGAACACATCAAAAGAAGAGTTGATCCAGCAATTCTGACTCTTTTTCTAATTCTTTTATCATATGCCCCCATGGAATATGTAAACCTGGCAAGAGACGAGTGAATACATCAAAACAACCGTTTGTCCGGCAATTCCCATTCTTTTTCAATTTCTTTAATCATATGTCTCAATGTAATGGGTAAAGCTTGCCAGAAACGAATGAAAACTTGAAAAAAAGAACAAACTGTTGGCCGGATTCTTACTATTTTCCTACTTCTCTATTTGTTATTGGGACATATCCCACCATACCCCAAAGATGGACTCGTCCAACCTAAACATTCCCCGAGCTTAGCTCGCTCGGGGGAGACAACTTCTCGTTCCTTACCAGACATTTGACACACGGACTGTAAGCCGAGCACGGCTACTACTTCCTTTGTATGACTTCCTTTTTCTGCTAATACAATAACGTTTACCTATCACCCGTTGTTTGAATTGTTCTTCCACCAGTCTTATCTGAAGACCACAACACTTTTCATATATGTCTCACTGTAATGTGCAAAATTTGACTGAAACGAATGAAAATATCAAAACAGCTGCTAAACCGGCAATTTCTGCTCTATTTCAACTTCTCTTATATGCCTCTATGTAATGAGCAAAGTTGGCCAGAAACGAATGAAAACATCAAAACAAGCGTTAATACGGCAACTACTCTTTCTCTACTTCTCTTATCATGTCTCAATGTAATGGTCAAATCTGACCTGAAACGATTGAAAACATCAAAACAACCATTAAGTCCGACATTCCTTCATCAAGCAAATCCTAATCTTGATCTACTTGCCTCAATGTAATTTGCAAAGGTGGCCACTAACGTTTGAAAACATCAAACCAACTTTTAATCCGGGAATTCCTACACGTTTTTTCTTCTCTTATTATATACCTTAATGTAATGGCGAAACTTAGCCAGTTACGAGGTGCCTTCAATAAGTTTCCAGACTTTTTTTGTACAGGCATTTAAAATTGTCGTAGACTCTTAAAAATTCAGTATGTTATTGCTATACATTGTATGAGATGACTGGCCAATTTTTATGATTTCAGCTTCAAATGAACAGCTACAGCAGCAATTAGAATACACCCTACTAAAGCCTGATTATCACAGCTGGTGAATTTGTATAATGCAATCTGACACGTTAGAAAAACGATATGTAATAAAATTCTGTTTTAAACTTGGAAAAAAGGTCACAGAAACGTATGGAATGCTTCAGACTGCTTTTGGAGCATCTTGCATGAATCGAGCATCAGTTTTTGAATGGCATAAGAGATTCAAGAAAGGCAGGGAGTCTGTGAGTGATGATGTGGGAGGAGTAAGCAAATCAGAAAACCTGAGTTAATTGGCCATATAAAAAATTCCATGGATAAGGACGTCGTGAGTCTATAGAGATAATAAGTGCACAGTTTGATTTCAGTGTGGGAACTGTACACAAAATTATTATCGAGGAACAGAAGATCAGAAAAATAAGAATCCTAATCTTGATCTACTTCTCTTATTATCTGTCTCAATGTAATGTGCAAAGAAGGCCAGTAACGTTTAAGAAATCAAAACAATCGTTAATCCGTAAATATCCTAGTCTTGATCTACTTCTCTTATTATCTGTCTCAATGTTAAATGTTCAAAGAAAGCCATTAAAGTTTAAAACATAAAAACGACCATTAATCCGGCAATTCCTAGAAGGCCAGCAACGTTTAAAAACATTAAAATAACCATTAATCCGGCAATTCCAAATCGTGATCAACTTCTCTTATTATCTGTCGCAATGTAATGTGCTAAAAAGGCCAGTAATGTTTAAAAACATGAAAACAACCATTAATCAGGTAATTCCTCATATTGATCTATTTCCCTAATTATCTGTCCCAATGTAATTGTGAAAAGAAGACCAGTAAGGTTTTAAAAAATATGACAATCGTTCATCCGGCAATTTCTAATCTTGATCTACTTCTCTTATTTTCTGTCTCATTGTAATGTGAAAAGAAGGCCAGTAACGATTAAAAAGATCAAAACAACCGTTAATCCGTCAATTCTCAATCTTCATCCACTTCTCTTATTTTCTTTTTCAATGTAAATGAGCAAAGAAGGCCAGGAAATTTTTAAAAATGCTAAACAACCGTTAAACCTGAAATTCCTAATCTTGATCTACTTCCCTTATTGTATGTCTCAAAGTAAATGTGAAAGAAGGCCAGTAACGTTTAAAAACATCAAAACAACCATAAATCCGTAAAAATCCTAATCTTGATTTACTTCTCTTATTATCTGTCTCAATATAATGTGCAAAGAGTGTCAGTAACGTTTTAAAAAATGAAAACAACCGTTAATCTGTATATTCCTAATCTTGACCTACTTCTCTTATTTTCTGTCTCAATGCAAATGTGCTAAGGATTCCAGTAACTTTTTAAAATATCAAAACAACTGGTAATCCGGATTTCGTAATATTGATCTACTTCTCTTATTATCGGTCTCAATGTAATATGCAAAGAAGGCAAGTAAAGTTTAAAAACATGAAAGAACCGTAAATCCGTCAATTCCCAATCTTGATCTAATTCTCTTATTATCTATCGCAATGTAAATGTGCAAAGAAAGCCAGTAACGTTTAATAATATCAAAACAACTATCAATCCGTCAATTCCTAATCTTGATCTACATCTCTTAATATCTGTCTCAATGTAATGTGCAAAGAAGAACAGTAAAGTTTAAAAACATCAAAACACCGTTAATCCGACAATTCCTAATCTTCATCTACTTCTCTTATAAACTGTCTCAATGTAATGTTGAAAGAAGGCTAGTAACGTTTAAAAAAGTGAAAACTAATCTTGATCTTCTACTCAAACTTTCTGTCTCAATGTATTGAAAAGAAGGCCAGAAAAGTTTAAAACATAAAAAAAACCGTTAATCCGGTAATTACTAATCTTGTTCTACTTCTCGCATGATCTGTCTCAATATAAATGTGCAGAGATGGCCAGTAACGTATGAAAAAATAAAATAACATTTAATCAGGCAATTTCTAATCATGATCTACGTCTCTTGTTTTCTGACTCACAGTAATGTGCAAAGGCCAGTAACGTTTAAAAACATGAAAACAACAATTAATCCGGCAATTCCTTATCTTGATCTACTTCTCTTATTATCTGTCTCAATGTAATGAGCAATGGAGGGCAGTAGCGTTTTTTAAAAAAACATCCTTAATCAGGCAAATCCTAATCTTGATCTACTTCTCTTATTTGTCGTCTTAACATAAATGTGCAAAGAAAGCCAGGAACAATTAAAAGAATTGAACGACCATTAATCCGGCTATTCCTTACTTATATTATTTCTCTTATTATCTTTCTAAGTGTAATGTGAAAAAGAGCCAGTCACGTGTAAAGACATCAAAACAACCGATAATCCAGAAAAGCCTAATTTTATTCTACTTATCTTATAATCTGTCTCAATGTAATGTGCAAAGAAGGCCAATAAGGTTTAAAACAGGAAAACCCTTAATCCGTCAATTCCTAATCTTGAAGGTCAGAAACGTTTGAAAACTTAAAAAAAAACGTTAATCCGTCAATTCCTAATCTTGATCTACTTTACTTATTATCAGTCTCAATGTAATGTGCAAAAAGACAAGTAAAGTTTAAAAACTTTAAAAAACCGTTAATCCCTCTATTCCCAATATTGATCTAGTTCTCTTATTATCAGTCTCAATGTAATGAGCAAAGAAGGCCAGTAACGTTTAAAAGCTTCAAAAAACCGTTAATCCGTCAATTCCTAATCATGATCTACTTCTCTTATCTGTCTCAATGTAAGGTGCAAAGAAGGCCAGTAACGTTTAAAAACTTCCAAAAACCGTTAATCTGTCAATTCTTAATCTTGATTTACTTCTCTTATTATCCGTCTCAATGTAATGTGCAAAGAAGACAAGTAACGTTGAAGACTGTTAATCCGTCAATTCCTAATCATAATCTACTTCTCTTATAATCTGCTTCAATGTAAATATGCAAAGAAGGCCAGTAAAGTTTTAAAACTTCGAAAAACTGTTAATCCCTCAATTCCTAAACTTGATGTACTTCGCTTATTATCTTTCAAAATGTAATTTGCAAAGAAGGGAAGTAACGTATCAGTCCCAATGTAATGTGCAAAGAAGGCAAGTAACGTTTAAAAGCTTCAAAAAACCGTTAATCCGTCAGTTCCTAATCTTGATCTGCTTCTCATATTATCTGTCCCAATGTAATGTGCAAAGAAGGCCAGTAACGTCTAAAAACAGGAAAACCCTTAATCCGTGAATACCTAATCTTGATCTACTTCTCTTATTATCTATCTCAATGTAATGTGAAAGAAAGTAAGAAACGTTTGAAAACTTCAAAAAACCGTTAATCCGTCAATTCCTAATCTGATCTACTTCGCTTATTATCAGTCTCAGTGTAATGTGCAAAGAAGGCAAGTAACGTTTAAAAGCTTAAAAAAAACCGTTAATCTGTCAATTCCTAATCTCGATATACTTCTCTTATTATGTGTCTAAATGTAATATGAAAAGAAGTCAAATAAGGTTTTAAAAAATAAAAAAAACGTTAATCCGTCAATTCCTAATCTTGGTCTACTTCTCTTATTATATGTCTCAAAAGAAGGCCAGTAACGTTTAAAAACAGGAAAACAAGCGTTAATACGTCAATTCCTAATCTTGATCTACTTCTCGCATTATCTGTCTCTGTGTAATGTGCAAAGAAGCCAAGTAACATATAAAAATTTAAAAAAACGTTAATCTGTAAATTCCTAATCTTTATATACTTCTTTTATTATCCGTCTCGATGTAATATGCAAAGCCGTCAAATAACGTTTAAAAACATAAAAAAACCGTTAATACGTCAATTCCTAATCTTGATCCACTTCTCTTATTATCTGCCTCAATGGGCAAATGAGGCCAGTAAAACTTAAAAACTTTAAAAAACTGTTATTCCGTCAATTACAAATGTTAATATTCTTCTGTTATCATCAGTCTCAATGTAATGTGCAAAGAATGTCAGCAACGTTAAAACCTTCATAAAACTGTTAATCTTCTTCTCTTATTATCTTTCTCAATGTAAATGTGCAAAGAAGGTAAGTAACACTTAAAAAATTTAAAAAAAAAACGTTAATCCGTCAATTCCTAATCTTCATCTACATCTATTATTATCTGTCCCATATTGATGTGCAAAGAAGTCAAGTAACGTTTAAGAACTCCAGAAAACTTTAATTCGTCAATTTCTAATCTTGATCTACTTCTCTTATTATCTGTCTCAATGTAATGTGCAAAGAAAATCAGTGAAGTTGAAAACCTTCAAAAAACCATTAATCCTTCAATTCCTAATCTTGATCTACTTCTCCTATTATTTTTCTCAATGCAATGTGCAGAGAAGGCGAGTAACGTTTAAGAACTTCAAAAAACTGTTAAACCGTCAATTCCTAATCTTGATCTACTTCCCTTACTGTCTTTCACAATGTAATGTGCAAAAAACCGTTAATCCGTCAATTTCTAATCTAGATCATTTTCTCATTATCTGTCTCAATGTAATATGCAAAGAAGGCAAGTAACGTTTAAAAAATTAAAGAATCCGTTAATCCGTTAATTCCTAATCTTGATCTACTTCTCTTATTATCTGTCTCAATGTAATGTGCAAAAAGGCCAGTAACGTTTCAAAACTTTAAAAAAAAAACGTTAATCTGTCAATTCTTAATGTTGATCTACTTCATCTATTTTCTTTCTCAATGTAACGTGTAAAGAAGGCAAGAAACGTTTTAAAACTTCAAAAATCCATTAATCCTTCAATTCGTAATCTTGATCTTCGGCTCTTATTTTCTGTCTCAATGTAATGTCAAAAGAAGGTAAGTAACGTTTAAAAACATAAAAAAAACCGTTAATCCTGAATTTCCTAATCTTGATCTAGGTCTCTTCTTATCTGTCTCAATGCAATGTGCAAAGAAGGCCAGTAATGTTTAAAAACAGGAAAAAAACCGTTAATCCGTCAATTCCTAATATTGATCTACTTCTCTTATCTGTCTCAATGTAATTTACAAAGAAGGCAAGTAACGTTTAAAACCTTAAAAAAAAACTTAATCCGTCAATTCATAGACTTGATCTACTTCTCTTATTATCTGTCCCAATGTAATATGCAAAGAAGGCAAGTAACGATTAAAAATTTCAAAAAACCGTTAATCCGTCAGTTCCTGATCTTGATCCACTTCTCTTATTATCTGTCTAAATGTAATGTGCAAAGAGTATCAGTAAAGTTTAAAACCTTCGAAAAACCATTAATCCGTCAATTCCTAATCTTGATCTACTTCTCTTATTATCTGTCTCAATGTAATTTGCAAAGAACGTCAGTTAAAAGTAAACCTTTTAAAAACCATTAATCCGTGAATTCCTAATCTTGATCTACTTCTCTTATTATCCGTCTAAATGAAATGTGCAAAGAAGGCAAGTAACGTTTAAATACTTCAAAAAACCGTTATTCACTCAATTCCTGATCTTGATCTACTTCTCTTATTATCTGTCTCAATGTAATGTGCAAAGAATGTCAGTAAAGTTGAAAACCTTCAAAAAACCATTAATCCTTCAATTCCTAATCTTGATCTACTTCTCCTATTATTTTTCTCAATGCAATGTGCAGAGAAGGCGAGTAACGTTTAAGAACTTCAAAAAACTGTTAAACCGTCAATTCCTAATCTTGATCTACTTCCCTTACTGTCTTTCACAATGTAATGTGCAAAAAACTGTTAATCCGTCAATTTCTAATCTAGATCATTTTCTCATTATCTGTCTCAATGTAATATGCAAAGAAGGCAAGTAACGTTTAAAAAATTAAAGAATCCGTTAATCCGTTAATTCCTAATCTTGATCTACTTCTCTTATTATCTGTCTCAATGTAATGTGCAAAAAGGCCAGTAACGTTTAAAAACTTCCAAAAAACACTTGATCTGTCACTTTTTAATTTTGATCTACTTCACTTATTTTCTTTCTCAATGTAACGTGTAAAGAAGGCAAGTAACGTTTAAAAACTTCAAAAAAACCATTAATCCTGAAATTCCTAATCTTGATCTACTTCTCTTATTTTCTGTCCCAGTGTAATGTCCAGATAAGGTAAGTAACGTTTAAAGACCTCAAAAAACCGTTAATCCGTCAATTCCTTAGCTTGATCTACTTCTCTTCTTATCTGTTTCAATGTAATGTGCAAAGAAGACCAGTAACGTGTAAAAACAGAAAAATAAACGTTAATCCGTTAAATCTTAATCTTGATCTACTTCTCTCATTATCTGTCTTTTTGTAATGTACAAAGAAGGCAAGTAACGCTTAAAAACTTCAAAAACAGTTAATCCGTCAATTCCTAATATTGATCTAGGTCTCTTATTATCTGTCTCAATGTAATGGGCAAAGAAGGCCAGTAACGTTTAAAAACTTCAAAAAACCGTTAATCCGTCAATTCTTAATCTTGGTCTAGTTGTCTTATTATCTATCTAAATGTAATGTGCAAAGAAGGCCAGCAACGTTTAAAAACAGGAAAACAACCGGTAATCTGTTAATTCCTAATGTTGATCTACTTTTCTTATTATCTGTCTCAAAGTAATGTGCAAAGAAGGCTAGTTACGTTTAAAAAAGTAAAAAAAAAACAATAATCTGTCTATTCCTAATCTTGATCTACTTTTTTTATTATGTCTCAAAGTAATGTGAAAAAAAGGCCAGTAATATTAAAAACATCAAAACAACCATTAATCCGGCAATTCCTGATCTTGATCTACTTGTCTTATCATCTGTCTTAATGTAATGTGCAAAGAAGGCCAGTATCGTTTAAAAACAGGAAACAACCGCTAATCCGTAAATTCTTAATTTTCTTCTACTTCTCATATCATTTTTGTCAATGCAATGCGTAAAAAAGGCCAGTAACGTTTAAAAACATCAAAACAACCGTTTTTCCGTCAATTCTTAATCTACTTCTGTTATAATCTGTCTCAATGTAATGTGCAAAGAATGTCCGTAACGTTTAAAACCTTCAAAAAACACTTAACCCGTCAATTCCTAATCTTGATATACTTCTCTTATTATCTGTCTCAATATAATGTGCAAAGAAAGATAATAACGTTAAAAAAAGCAAATTATTATGTCTCAATATGATGTACAAAGAGGGTCAGTAATGTTTAAAAACAGGAAAACAACCGTTAATCCGTTAATTCCTAATTTTCTTCTACATCATCCTTAATCCAGCAATTCGTAATCTTGATGCACGCTTATTATTTGTCTCAATATAATGAGCAGAGAAGGCCAGTATCGTTAAAAACAGGTAAAAAAACGATTAATCTGGCAATTCGTAATCTTGATCTAATTTCTTTATTATTTGTCTCAATATAAATGTAAAAAAAATGCCAACAAGGTTTGAAAACACCAAAACATCCGTTATTCCGGCAATTTCTAATCTTGATCTATTCTTAATCTTTGTCTTAGTATGATGTGTAATAAATGCCAGAACCGTTTAAAAACAGGTAAACAACCGTTAATCTGGAAATGCGTAATCTTGATCTAATTTTCTAATTATCTTCTCAATAATTTGGAAAGAAGTTCAGTAAAATTTGAAAAAAGCAAAACAACTGTTATTCGGCAATATTATTTGTCTCGATATAAGGAGCAAAGAAGGCCACATACCGTTAATAAAACGTTAAACAACTGTTAACCCGGCAATTCCAAACCTTGATCACTTCTTATTATTTGTCTCAATATAAATGTGCAAAGAAGGCCAGTACAGTTTAAAAACAGGTAAAAACCGTTAATCCGACTATTCCTAATCTTGATCTATTCTTCTTATTATTTGTCTATATATAATGTGCAAAGAAGACCAGGACCGTTGAAAAACAGGTAAAAAAACCTTTAATGAAGCAATTCCTAATCTTGATCTAATTCCCTTACTATCTGTCTCAATATAAATGTGCAAAGAATGCCAGTAACATTTGAAAACGGGAAAACATCTGTTAATCCCGCAATTCGGAATCTTGATTTACTCTTCTTATTATTTGTCTCAATAGGCCAGTACCGTTTAAAAAGAGTTAAATAACCGTTAATCCAGCAATTCCTAATGTTGATCCAATATCCTTATTATCTGTCTCAATATAATTGTTCAAAGAATACCAATAACGTTTGAAAGCAGCCAAATATCCGTTAATCCGGCAATTCGTTATCTTGATCAACTGTATTTATTATTTGTCTCAATATAAATTTGCAAGGAAGGCCAGTACCGTTTAAAAAGAGTTAAATAAACGTTAATCCTGCAATTCGCAATCTTGATCTAATTTTCTAATTATCTGTCTCAATATGTATGTGCAATGAATGCCAGTAACATTTGAAGACAACAAAACATCCGTTAATCCTGCACTTCGTAATCTTGACCTACTCTTCTTCATCTTTGTCTTAATATAATGACCAAAGAAGGCTAGAACCGTATAAAAACTGGTAAATAAACATTAATCCGGCAATTCTTAATCTTGGTCTAATTCCCTTACTATCTGTCTCAATATAAATGTGCAAAGAATACTAGTAACGTTTGAAAAGAGACAAATATCCGTTAATCCGGCAATTCGTAAATTTGATCTATTCTTCTTATTTGTCTCAATAAAATGTCCAAAGAAGGCCAGAACCGTTTAAAAACAGGTAAACAACCGTTAATCCGGCAATTCCAAATCTTAATCTAATTTCCTTATTATCTATCTCAATATAAATGTGCAAAGAATGGCAGTTAGGTTTGAAAACAGCAAAACATCCGTTAATCTGGCAATTAGTAATCTTGATCTACTCTTTTTATTATTTGTCTCAATATAATGTGCAAAGAAGGGCAGTACCGTTTTAAAAAAGTTAAACAACCGTTAATCCCGCAATTTGTAATCTTGATCTATTTTCTTTGTTATTTCTTTCAATATAATGTTCAAAGAAGACAAGCATCGTTTAACAACAGGTAAATAACTGTTAATCCGGCAATTCCGAATTTTTATCTAATTTCCTTATTATCTGTCTCAATATAAATGTGCAAAGAATGCATGCAACGTTTGAAGACATCCAAAACCCTTCTTATTATTTGCCTCAATATAATGCATCAACGAAGGCCAGTACTGTATAAAAACAGAAAAAAAACCCTGTTAATCCAGCAATTCGTAATATTGATCTACTCTTCTTCTTATTTGTCTCAATATAATATGCAAAGAAGGCCAGAACCCACATAAAAACTGGTAAACAACCGTAATTCCGGCAATTTCTTATCTTGATCTAATTTCCTTATTTATATTTCTCAATATATATGGGCAAAAAATGCCAGGAATGTTTGAAAAAAGCAAAACATCCGTTAATCTGGCAATTCGTAATCTTGATCTGTTCTTCATCTTATTTTTCTCAATATTAATGAGCAGGAAGACCAATACCGTTTAAAAACAGGTGAACAACCGTTAATCCAGCAATTCGTAATCTTGATCTAATTTTCTTATAATCTGTCTCAATATAAATGTGCAAAGAATGCATGTAACGTTTGAAAACAGCAAAACACCTGTTAATCCGGCAATTTCTAATCTTGATCTAATCTTCTTATTATTTGTGTCAATATAATATGCAAAAAAGGCCAGTATCGCTTAAAACATGAATACAACCGTTAATCCGGAAATTCCTAATCTTGATCTAATTTCCTTATTATCTGTCTCGATATAAATGTGCAAAGAATGCCAGTAACGTTTGAAAACAGCAAAACATCCGTTAATCCAGCAATTCGTAATCTCGATCTATTCCTCTTATTATTTCTCCGAATATAATACGCAAAAAAGGCCAGGAACAGTTTAAAAATAGGTAAGCAACCGTTAATCCGGCATATATCAATATAAATGTGCAAAGAATGCATGTAACGTTTGAAAACAGCAAAACATCTGTTAATCCGGCAATTCCTAATCTTGATCTACTCTTTTTCTTATTTGTCTCAATATAATATGCAAAGAAGGCCAGTACCGTTTAACAAAAGATAAACAACCGTTAATCCAGCAATTTGTTAGCTTTATCTAATTTCTGTGCAAAGATTGCCAGTAACATTAGAAAACAGAAAAAACATCCGTTAATCCGGATATTTGCAATCTTGATCCAATCTTCTTATTGTTTGTCTCAATATAATGTGCAAAGAAGGCCAGTACCGTTTAAAAACAGTTAAGCAACCGTTAATCCAGCAAATCTTAATCTTGATCTACTCTTCTTATTATTTGTCTTAATATAATGTGAAAGGACGGTCAATACCGTTTACAAACAGTTAAAAAACCGTTAATTCGGCAATTCATAATCTTTTTCTACTATTATTATTTTTCTAAATATAGTGTGCAAAGAATGCCAGTAACGTTTGAAAACAGCAAAACATCCGTTAATCCGGCTCTTCCTAATCTTGATCTACTCTTCTTATTATTTGTCTCAATATTATGTTCAAAGATGGCTAGCAGCGTTTAAAAACAGTTGAACAACCGTTAATCCGGTAAGTCGTAATCTTGATCTATTCTTCTTATCATTTGTCTCAATATAATATGCAAAGAAGGCTACTTACCGTTTAAAAGCAGTTAAACAACCATTAACCCTGCAAATCGTAATCTTGATCTACTCTCCTTATTATTTGTCTCAATATAATGTTCAAAGAAGGTCAATATAGCTTTAAAACAGCAAAACCACCGTTAATCCGGCAATTTGTAATCTTTATCTACTCTTCTTATTATTTGTCTCAATATAATGCAAAAAGAATGCTAGTAACGTTTGAAAACAGCAAAACATCCGTTAATCCGACACTTCGTAATCTTGATCTACTTTTCTTATTATTTGTTTCAATATAATGTGCAAAGAAGGCCAGTACCGTTTAAAAACAGGTAAACAACCGTTAATCCGGCAGTTCGAAATCCTATCTATTCTTATTATTACTTGTCTCAATATAATATCCAAAGAATACCAGTACCGTTCAAAAACAGGTAAACAACCGTTAATCCGGCTATTTCTAAACTTTATCTATTTTCCTTATTATCTGTCTCAATATAAATGTGCAAAGGATGCCAGTAACGTTTGACAACAGCAAAACATCCGTTAAGCCGGCAATTCATTATCTCGATCTACTCTTTTTATTATTTGTCTCAATATAATGTGAAAGGAAGGCCAGTACCATTTAAAAAAATGTTATCAACCGTTACTCCGGCAATACATAATCTTTATCTACTCTTCTTATTATTTGTCTCAATATAATATGCAAAGAAGGCCAGTAACGTTTAAAAGCAGGTACACAACCGTTAATCCGGCAATTCGTAATCTTGATCTATTGTTTGTCTCAATATAATGTGCAAAGGAGGCCAGTATCACTTAAAAAAAGATAAACACCCGATAATCTGGCAATTATTAATCTTGATCTAATTTCTTTATTATCTGTCTCAATATAAATATGAAAAATGCCAGTAACGTTTGAAAACGGCAAAACAACCGTTAATCAGATTATTCGTATATTTGATCTATTCTAGAAGGCCAGTACCTTAACAACCGTTAATCCAGCAATTCGTAATCTTGATCCAATTTCCTTATTATCTGTCACAATATAAATGTGCAAAGAATGCATGTCACGTTTGAAAGCAGCAAAACATCGATTAATCCGGCAATTCGTAATCTTGATCTATTCTTATTATTTATTCAATATAGTATGCAAAGAAGGCCAGAATCGTTTAAAAATAGGTAAACAACCGTTAATCCGGCAATTCCTAATCTTTATCTAATTTCCTTATTATCTGTCTGAATATAAATGTGCAAAAAATGCCTGTAACGTTTGTAAACAGCAAAAATCTTTTAATCAGGCAAATAATAATCTTGATCTGATGTTTTTGTTATTTTCTAAATATAATGTGCAAAGAAGGCCAGTACCCATTAAAGAAAAGATAAGCAACCGTTAATCCTGCAATTCCTAATCTTGATCTAATTTCCTTATTATCTGTCTCAATATAAATGTGCAAAGAATGCCAGCAACGTTTTAAAAAATTCCGTTAATCCGGTAATTCGTAATCTTTATCAACTCTTCTTATTTGTCTCAATATAATGTGTAAAGAAGGCCAGTACCGATTAAAAACAGGTAAACAACCTTTTATCTGGAAATCTTTAATCTTGACCTAATTTCCATTTCATCTGTCTCAATATAAATGTGCAAAGAATAGCAGTAACGTTTGAAAAAAGCAAAACATCCGTTAATCCGGCAATTTGTAATCTTGATCTACTCTTTTTATTATTTGTCTCAATATAATGTGCAAAGAAGTCCAGTACCGTTTAAAAACAGGTTTACATACGGTTAATCCGGCAATTCGTAATCTTGATCTAATTTCCTTATTATCTGTCTCAGTATAAATGTGCAAAGAATGCATGTAAGGTTTGAAAACAGCAAAACATCCGTTAATCAGGCAGTTAATAATCTTGATCTAATCTTTTTGTTTTTTGTCTCAATATAATCTGCAAAGAAGGCCAGTAAGTACCCTTTTAAAAAAAAGATAAGCAACCGTTAATCCGGCAATTCCTAACCTTTATCTAATTTCCTTATTATCTGTCTCAATATAAATTGGCAATGAATGACAGTAACTTTTGAAAACAGCAAAACATCCGTTATTCCGGAAATTCGTAATCTTGATCTACTCTTCTTATTATTTGCCTCAATATAAATGTGCAAAGAATGCATGTAACGTTTGAAAACAGGTAAACAACCGTTAATCCGGCAAATTGAAATCTTGGTCAAGTGTCCTTGTTATCTCCCTCAATATAAATGTGCAAAGAATGCATGTAACGTTTTAAAACATTAAAACAACCGTTAATCCAGCAATTCATAATCTTGATCTTTTCTTTTTCTTATTTTTGTCAGTATAATGTGCAAAGAATGCCAGTACCGTTTAAAAACAGATAAACAACCGTTAATCCGGCAATTCCTAATCTTTATCTATTTTCTTTATTATCTGTCTCAATATAAATGTGCAAAGAATGAATTTAACGTTTGAAAACAGCAAAACATCCGTTAATCCGGCAATTCCTAATCTCTATCTACTCTTCTTATTATTTGTCTTGATATAATGTGCAAATAAGGCAAGTACAATTTAAAAATAGGTAACAAACCGTTAATCCGGCAATTTGTAATCTTGATCTAATTTCCTTATTATCTCTTTCAATAGAATTGCCAGTAAAGAATGTGCAAAGAATGCCAGTAACGTTTGGAAACAGCAAAACATCCGTTAATCCGGCAATTCAAAATCTTGATCTACTTTTCTTATTATTTGACTCAATATAATGAGCAAAGAAAGCCAGTACCGTTTAAATAAATGTAAAAAACTGTTAATCCGGCAATTCGTAATCTTGATCTATTCTTATTATTATTTGTCTCAATATCATGTGCAAGGAATGCCAGTGCCATTTAAAAACAGGTAAACAACCGTTAATCCGGCAATTCCTTATGTTGATCTAATTTCCTTATTACCTGTCTCAATATAAATGTGCAAAGAATGCCAGTAACACTTGAAAACAGCAAAACATCCGTTAATATGGCAATTCGTAATCTTGATCTACTCTTCTTATTATCTGTCTCAATATAATCTGCAAAGAAGGCCAGTACAGTTTAAAAACAGCTAAACAACCGTTAATCTGGCAATTCCTAATCTAGTTGTAAAATCCTTATTATCTGTCTCAATATAAATGTGCAAAGAATGCCAGTAACGTTTGAAAACAGGAATGTAATGTGCAAAGGACCCCAATAATAATCCGGCAATTCCATATATTAATATACTTCTCTTATTAACTGTCTCAATGTAATATGCAAAAAAGGCCAATAACATTGATTTACTTCCCTTATTATCTCCTTTAATGTAATGTGCACAGATTGCCAGCAAAGGTTAAAACATAAAAAGTGCCGTTAATTCGGTAATTCCTAATCTTGGTTTACTTCCCTTATTATCTGTCTCAATGTAAGGTCCAAAGAAGGCCAGTCACCTTTGATAACATCAAAACAATCGATAATCCGGCAATTCCTATTCTTGATCTACTTATCATCTTTCTCAATGCAATGTAACGTTTAAAAACAGCAAAACAATCGGGAATCTTACAATTCCTAGTCTTGATCTACTTCCCTTATTATCTGTGTCAATGTAATGTGCAAAGAAGCCTAATAACGTTTAAAAACATGAAACAACCGTTAATGCGAATATTCTCATCTTGACCTAATTTCCATATTATCTGCCTCAGTGAAATGTGCAAACAATTTCAGTAATGTTTAAAAGCACCAAACAACTGTTAATCCGGTCACTCCTTATATTAATCTACATCGTTTATCAACTTTCTCAACGTAATGTGCAAAGAAGGCCAGTGACGTTTAAAAACATCAAAACAGCCGTTAATCCGGCAAGTCCTGAATTGTATTTACTCCCTTATTATATTTCTCAATGTAAATGTGCAAAGAAGGCCAGTAATATTTACAAACATCAAAACAACCGTTAATCCGGCAATTCCTAATCTTCATCTATTTTTTTTACTTTCTGTCTCAATGTAATGTACAAAGAAGGCCAGGAAATTTTTAAAACTGGAAAACAACCGTTACTCTGGTAATTCCTAATCTTATTCTACTTCTCTTATTATCTGTCTCCGTGTAATGTGCAAAGAAGGATAGTAACGTTTAAAAACATGAAAACAACAGTTAATCCGGCAATTCCAAATCTTGATCTATATCTCTTATTATCTGTCTTAAAGTATTGTGCAAAGAAGTCAAGTGACGTTTAAAAACAGCTAAACAACCGTTAATCCGGCAATTCCTAATCTTGATCTACTTTTCTTATTATCCAGGTCAGTGTAATGAGCAAAGAAGGCCAGTAACGTTTAAAAACCTCAAAACAACCGTTTAGCCGGCAATTCCTTTTCTTGATGTACTTCCCTTATTATCTGTGTCAATGTAATGTGCAAAGAAGGCCAGTATCGTTTGAAAAATTAAAACAACCATTAATCCGGCAATTCCTAATCTTGATTGACTTTTCTTATTATCCGTCTCAATATAATGTGAAAACAAGGCCACTAACATTCAAAAAAATTTAAACGACCGTTAATCCGGTAATTCCTAATCTTGATCTACTTCCCTTATTATCTGTCTCAATGTAATGTGCTAAGTGGGCCAGTAACGCTTAAAACATCAAAAACACAGTTAATCCGATAATTCGTATTCCTCATCTACTTCTCTTATTATTTGTCTCAATGTAATATGCAAAGAAGTCCAGTAACATTTAAAAACATCAAAACAACAGATAATCCGCCCATTCTTAATCTTGTTCTACTTCTCATATCATCTTTGTCAATGCAATGTAACGTTTAAAAGCAGCAAAACAACCGTTAATCCGAGAATTCCTACTTTCTTTATTATCTGCCTCAATGTAATGTGCAAAGTAGGCCAGTAATCTTTAAAAACAGGTAAGCAACCAATAATCCGGCAATTCCTTATATTATTCTACTTCTCTTATTAACTGACTCAATGTAATATGCAAAGAAGGTCAAAAAATGTTGATGTACTTCCCTTATTATCTCTCTCAATGTAATGTGCAAAGAAGTCCAGTAACCTTTAAAAACATAAAAACAACCGCAATAAAAAGTCCGCAATAAATTTTTTTTAAATTAATTCTCATAAAAACAACCGTTAATCTGGCAATTCCTAATCTTGATCTCCTTCTCTTATTATCTGTTTCATTGTAATGTGCAGTGAAGGTCAGGAACTTTTAAAAACATAAAAACAACAGTTAATCCGGAAAATCCTAATCTTGATTTCCTTCTCTGATTATCTGTCTCAATGTAATGTGCAATAAAGGCCAGTAACCTTTAAAAACATCAAACAACCAATAATACGGCAATTCCTAATCATAATCTACTTCTCTTATCGTCTTTGTCAATACAACGTTTAAACATAGCAAAACAACCGTTAATCCCACAATTCCTAATCTTGATCGAGATTCCTTATTATCTGTGTCAATGTAATATGCAAACAAGGCCACTAACTTTTAAAAACATCGAAAAACCGTTAATCCGATAATTTCTAATCTTGATCCTCTTCCTTTATTATCTGCCGCAATGTAATGTGTAAAGTAGGCCAGTAACCTTTAAAACATCAAAACAACCGATAATCCGGCAATTCCTTATATTAATCTACTTCTCTTATTAACTGTCTCATTGTAATGTGCAAAGAAGGCGAATAGCGTTGATGTACTTCCCTTATTATCTGTCTCAATGTAATGTGCAATGAAGGCCAGTAACGTTTAAAAGCATGAAAACAATCGTTAATCCGGCAATTCCTAATCTTGGTCTACTACCCTTATTATATGTCTCAATGTAATGTGCAAAGAAAGCCAGTAATGTTTAAAAACATGAAATCAACTGTTAATCTGGGAATTTCTAATCTTGATCGACTTTTCTTATTATCTGTCTCAATGTAATGTGCAAAGAAGGCCACTAACATTCAGAAATATTGAAACGACCGTTAATCCGACAATTCATAATCTTGATCTACTTCCCTTATTATCTGTCTCAATGTCATTTGCAAAGTAGGCCTGTAACCTTTAAAAACATCAAAAACACCGTTAATCCGCCAAAGCCTAATCTTTATCTGCTTCTCTTATCATCTGAAGACATATAAACTTTAAAAACATAAAAAAAACGATAATCCGGCAATTCCTAATCTTTATCTCCTTCTCTCATTATCTTTGTCAATGCAACGTAACGTTTAAAAACAGCAAAACAAACGCTAATCCGACAGTTCCTTGTCTTGATCTACTTTTCCTATTATCTGTGTCAATGTAGTGCGCAAAGAAGCCTAATAACGTTTAAAAAAACCAAAACATCAGTTAATCCGGAAATTCCTAATCTTCATCTACTTCTGTCATTATCTGTCTACATGTAATGTGCAAAGAAGGCCAGTAACCTTCAAAAAATCAAAACAACTGATAATCCGGCAATTCCTAATCTTGACCTACTTCTCTTATTGTCTTTGTCAATGCAATGTACGTTTAAAAACAGCAAAGCAACCATTAATCCGGCAATTTTTTCTCGATCTACTTCCCTTATTATCCGTCTAAATGTAAGGTGCAAAGAAGGCCATTAGTCTTTAAAAACAATAAAACAACTGTTAACCGGCAAATGTGAATCTAAATCTACTTCTCTAATTATCCGTCTCAATATAATGTGAAAGGAAGGCCACTAAAAACATCAAAACAACCGTTATTCCGGCAATTCCTAATCTTGATCTACTCCTCTTATTATCTGTCTAAATGTAATGTGCCAAGAAGGCCAGTAACGTTTAAAACATTAACAATCGTTAATCCGGCAATTTCTAATTTTATTCTACTTTTCTTATTATATGTATCAATGTAATGTGCAAAGAAGGCCAATAGCTTTTAAAAACATCGAAACGACCGTTAATCCGATAATTCCTAAATTTTATCTACTTCCCTTTTAATCTGTCTCAATGTAATGTACAAAGAAGGCCGGTAAACCTTTAAAAACATCAAAACAAGTGATAATCCGTTAATTCCTAATCCCTATCTACTTTTCTTATCATCTTTGTCAATGCAATGTAACGTTTAAAAACAGCAAAACAACCGTTAATCCGACAATTCCTCGTCTTGATCTATTTTCCTTATTATCAGTGTCAATGTAATGTGCAAAGAAGCCTAAAAAAGTAAGTAAAGTTGGCTTCCATAGTCGAGGGTAACCCGAAGGCTCCCTTTTTGATAGCTACTACACCAAGATGTAGGGGAGGGCGCTACTGCTTCCCTGGATGGCTCTACTTTACCCTTGATCCGCACCTTATAATGCTGAGTGTTAAGCAAGGAGGCATCAAGTACCATTTTTTGAGTTTTTTGTATGACTCGACCTGGGATTGAACCCAGGTCTCCCGGGCCATTGGCGAACACTCTAACCGCTAGGCCAATGTCCGGTACAAAGAAGCCTAACAACGTTTAAAAACATGAAAAAAAACTTTTAATCTTGCAATTCCTAATCTTGGTCAACTTCCCTTATTATCTGTCTCAATGTAATGTGCAAAGAAGGCCAGTAACGTTTCAAGCATCAAAACAACCGTTAATCCGGCAATTCCTACTCTTTTTCTACTTATCGTATGCTTCAATGTAATGGGCAAACGATTGAAAACATCAAAACAACCGTTTGTCCAGCATTCCCTAATCTTGATTAATTTCCCTTATCATCAACCTCAATGTAATGAGCAAAGAAGGCCAGGAACAATTAAAAACCGGAAAACAACCGTTATATCGGCATTCCATAATTTTGATGTACCTTTCATATCACTCGTCTCAATATAATGAGCAAATTTGGCTCGAAACGGACGAAAATTTCAAACACATGTTAATCTGGCAATCCCTGATCTTTTTTTTATTTCTCTTATTCTCTGCCTATATCTAATGGGCTAAACTGGCCAGAAACGAGTGAAGAAATCGAAAATACCGTTAGTCCGGTAATCCCTAATTTGGATCTACTTCTCTTATCATCTGCTTCTTTTTAATGGGCTAACCTGACCAGAAAAGAATGAAAAGATCAAAACAAACCTTAATCCAACACTCTAATTTTGATCTTTTTCTCTTATCATCTGCCTCAATGTAATGGGTAATTCTGCCCCAAAACGAATGAAAATATTCATTCAATCGTTAATCCGACAATCCCTCATCTTGTTCTACGAATATGCTCCGCATCGATTTAATGTGATGATTAGAAACGATTGAAAACATGAAAACAACCGTTAATACGGTACTCCCTAAACTTGTTCCACTTCTCTTATCATCTGCTTCAATGTAATGTTAATCCATGGCCAGCAGAATCGATAGAAAACATCAAAACCACCGTTAATCTGGCAATCCCTAATCTTGATGTACGTTTCTTATCGTCCCCTTTAATGTAATGTGCAAAGATGACCTGAAACGATTGAAATCATCAAAACAGCCGTTAATCCGGCAATCCCTAGTCTTATTCTATTTCTAATATAATCTGCTTAAGTTTAATGTTTAAAGATGGCCAGTAAAGATTGAAAATAACAAAAGAAACGCTTATCTAGTAATTCACATCCTTGCTCAACTTCTCTTATCATCTGTCTTGTAATGCGCTCAGATTGCCAGTAACAGTTAAAAACATCTAAACAACTATAAATCGGGACTTATAAACTTATTCGCCTTCACTTATAATCTGCTTAAATGTAATGCCCTCAAATGTTCAGCAACCATTGAAACCATCAAAACAACTGTTAATCTCGGAATCCCTTTTTTGAAACTTCTTGTCTTATCAACTGCCTTAATTTAACGCGCTCAAATTGCCAGCAATGTTTGAAAACATCAAAAGAAACGTTAATCCGGTAATTCCTTTTTTTCTTCTTTTAACATTAGTGTATATATAACGCGCTGAGATCACCAGCAAAGATTAACAAACCTCTACACAACCATTTATACGTCAAACGCAATTATTGTTCCCTTTCTCTTGCAATTTGCCTCAATTTGCGCAGAGATTGCCCACAACTGTTAATCTTGTAATTCCTACCCTTGTTTTCCTACTCGTATTATCTCCTTACATGTAATGAACAATGATGGCCACAAAAGATTGAAAACATCAGACAACCATTAATACGGCAATTTCTAATCTTGTTCTACTTCTCATATCATCTGCCTCAATGTAATGAACAATGATGACCACAAAAGATTGAAAACATCTCAACAACCGTTAATCCGACATTTCCTATCTTTATCCTTGTTCTGTCTTTCATTTGAGTCAATGCGAATCCAACAGACGATCTCCCCGTTGGCTGGGGCTGTTGAATACACCGACTGCATCTCTGAAAATGGATAAGACTCTCCCAACAACTGTACTGGATATGACACTAAACCATCCAATGGTGAGGCTTCAGTAATACTGGATCTTCGGGGAATGCAGAATACCCTTTTATTACCGTTACTCCTAGGTCCACGCTGAACTGGATTGAGAGCACCGGATTGGATTTTATTTTGGCGTCAACTACAACTGTTTGATATTTAATGCTCAAACAAATGACTTATGCTAAATTGAATAATTAAAAATAAAACTGTTTGATCATCTGTGTGTAAACAAACGACTGATGTTTAATTGAATTGTTAGTGATACATAGCAATACTTGTAAACATTTAACTTTGTTTACATGATAAACTAAGTTGTTTAAAGTAGAAGAGTCTGATTATTTAACTGTTTGTAAAGAAATGATTTATGTTTGATTGAATTGTTGGTGTTATAGAGCCAGACTTGAAACATTTTAACCATGTACAAAAAATGAGCAGAGGCTCGTTTAAAATTTTTATCTACAAAATGCTTTTAGAAATCAAATATTTAATATATCTGTATAAACACATTAAATAACCTACAAAAGTTGATATGCAATAAAACCAAACTAAAACGAATCAGCTTACAGACGATCAGCAATGATTGAAAACATCTTAACAACCGTTCAACCGGAATTCCCTTTGTTCGAGTTCCGTTTACCATCTGAGTTAATGTAATACCCGCAGACGGCCAGATGATGGAAAACATCTATAAAACCGTTATTCCGGCAATACCTATTCTTGCTCTAGATCCATTGATCCTTTGAGTCAACGTAACCTATAACGACGATCAGCATTGATTGATAACTTCTAAACAATAGTTAGTCAATCAATCAATTTCTTTGATTTATTTCTGTTTATTATCTGAATCAATATAATGCTAACAGACACCTACCGATTATTTTAAAAAATAACTAAACCACTGCTAATCTGGCAATTTCTATCCTTGTTCTTGTTCTGTTTATCACCTGATTTAAAGTTATGCTCACTGACAACTAGTAATTATTTAAAAAAATCTAAACAACCAGTCGTTCAGCAATCCCTATCCTTTTTCTACTTCCGGTTATCATCTGATTCAAGGTTATGCCCACCAACAAACAGCAATAATTAAGATATCTGAACAATCATTAATCCTGAAAACCCTATGCGCCTTCTAGTTCTGTTTATCATCTGAATTAATAAAATCGCTACAGACGAACAAGGGCAACTGAAAAACAAACGTTACACCGGAAATCCTTATCCTTGATCTAGTTAAGTTTACATTGTGAGTCAAGAAAATGCCCAAAGAAGGCCCCAATGATTGAAAACATCTAAACAACCATTAATCAAGTAATTAGTGTCCGTGGTGTAATGGTTATCGTCGTAGGAAATGAACACAGAGACACGAGTTCAAATCCTGGACGAGACCTTGTGTCATATCCTGCCCGAGCAGAGGGGTTGGTAAATACGGTTAATCAAGTAATCCTTATCCAATTTATCCTACTGTTTATCAACATATTTATTGTAAAACCTAAAGACGACAAGCAATTATTGAAAAAATTTAAACAACCGTAAATCAAGGAATCCTTGACTTGTTCATTTTCTCATCTAATTTAATGTTATGCTCACAGACAGCCAACAATGGATGAAAACATCTAAACAAACGTTAATCCTGCAATTTCTACGCCTGTTGTCGTTCCGTTTATCATGTGAGTCAAGATAATACCCATATTTACCAACCCCTCAGCTCGGACAGGATATGACACAAAGTCAATTTTTAAGCGGAGTTTAACAGTTTATTACAGTTTACTACAGATATGACACAAGGTAAATTTTTAAGCGGAGTTTAACAGTTTATTCAGTTGTCCTTCTTCTAGACTAGTTGCCTCACCAAGGCTGAAGAACCCTGTCTGTCCTCTTATTTATCCATAGCTGAAGAATAATAACTGCTGGAGAATAATTGGATTTATACATTTCCCAAGGGTATTAGTGCTATGTGAAATGCAATCAGCCTCGTCCAGGATTTGAACTCGTGTCACCGTGTACATTTCTTACGACGATAACCATTACACCACAGTCACCTCCAGTCAAGATAATACCCAATTACGACGAACTACGATTGAAAACATCTAAACTCTGCTTTTCCAGTTATCTCTTTCATTGATCAAGTTCCATTAATCACCTGAGTAGATTTAATCCCCACATATGACCAGTAATAATTAAAAAACATCTAAATAACCCGCAATTTCTACGCTTGTTTCTACGCTTGTTCTACTTTCTTTTTCTCATGTGAGTCAAGATGATACCCACGTACGACCAGTAATAATTGAAAACATCTAAACTGCCCTCATCCAGTTATATCTGTCCTTGATCATGTTCCATTTATCATCTGAATAGATTTCATGCCTTCATATAACCAGCAATAATTGAAAACATCAAAACAACCGTTAATACCGCAATTTCTACGTTTGTTCTACTTCCTTTTATCATGTGAATCAAGATAATACCTTTATACGACCAACAACGATTAAAAACATCTAAACTCCACTTATCCAGCTATTCCTATCCTTTATCATATTCCATTTATCATGTGAGTTGATTTAATCCATACACCCGACCAGCAATAGTTGGAAACCTCTAAAAAAGCGTTAAGCCTACAATCCCTTTCCTTATTTTACTTTCGTTTATCATCTAAGTCAATTTAATAATTATGTATGACCAGCAATGATTGAAAATATATAAACTATCAATCCGGAAATCCATATTCTGATTCTAATTCTGTTTATAATTTGTGTCAATGTTTTGCCACGGTCGACCAGCAATGGTTGAAAACATGTGAGTAAAGTTGGCGACCATAGTCGAGGGTAACCCGAATGCTCACTTTTCAATAGCTACTACACCAAGGTGTGGGGAAAGGCGCTACTCCTTTCCCTGGATTGCTCCACTTTACCTTTGACCCATACCCTTTAATGCTGAATGTTTAGCAAGGCGGCATTAAGAACCATTTTTTAAGTCTTTGGTATGACTCGATCTGGGATTGAATCCCGGTCTCCCGAGCCATTGGCGAAAACATGTAAACAGCTATTAATTTGGCAATTTCTATCTTTTTTTCTTCCTGGTTGAGACAATAAAACGCACCACCTTTCTCTCTGCAGATGAGTAAAACCTCCCAATGAGTATTCAAAATGATTCTGGGTTAGCCGAGCTATCGCAGCTTGCTGGCAAGACTGACCCTCATACTCGAGCCTCAGGGGGCAGCTCCCCAAGCTCTAACCCTTTTCTGAGGGACTGGGTTTATTGCCTGGTGCCTGAGGCGACCCGGTTTAGGGGAATGCTGACGGGGTCCGATGCATTTTTGTGCTTGCCAGGCGTGTCTAGGCTACGGCTCTGCGCCTAGACCTACGTAAAGCTCGATTCGGGTCATTGACCTTGCGTAAAGTCCTGCCTTGTGGAAGGCTAACATGGTTAATATTATTAACGACCCCACCCCACAAAAACCCCCAATAAAAATGAATGAGTTCTAACTCGTTTGAAAATAAAGTTACTTACCAACTACTTACTTACAAATAATATATATATATATATATATATATATATTCATATATATATGAATTGGATTTGACATTAAATAACCATTAGGGAAATGCCGACGGGACAAGAGTTTCTGGGACATAAGTCATGTGTGCTTCGGCCTGTGTCCAGTCCAGCTCTAAAAAAGCTTTGTGCCGTACTCCATCTTTGCGGGGAGATGGAGAAATACTAACCTTAGTAAAATGTTTAAATTCTTTGGCGAATTTTATGACCTAGTTTTTGAGATATTTAGAATTTACGAAAATAGACTGACTCAAGTTAGTATGCTGATTAAACTAATATTAATGTCATAAAAACTATTTTTTCTTTTTTTTTCTAAATCATGGGTGAAGTGAAGGAGCTAACACTTGCTGAAGGACAGAAAGTACAAATGTTGATGATTTGTTTATTTTCTTTGTTTAATGGCTGATCAAACTTCTCGAGTTAATGTCGAAGTTTTCTTTTGTAAAAGAACAGCAGTCATTGAGAGAATGCCCGCTATTGTGATAAACAAAGGAGCTTTTCAGAAGTCATCGTACGATAAAGAGGTTGATTTACGATGTACATAAGCTGAGAACTCAAAGCAATGGAAAAGACTTTCAGAACTTGCAATCTAAAGATGAACGTAAACAAAAGTGAATTATAGCGGAACAACTTGTTTTGACCAACGTTCAGATCTTTGAAAGGGGGTATCCTCGTGGTGTAATGGTTAAAGCGATGGACTTCGGAGTCGTAGTATGCGAGTTCAAACTCCGGCCGCGCTATTACGTTCACTTTCGGGCAAATACCCTTGGGAAAGGTACTAACCCCCTTGTCCTCCCAGTTATGGCTTAAATAGCACCACTAATGTTCTTCTAGGGGAATGTCTTTGGCATTAAATAACCTACAAAGGTTGATAAGCCATTAAACAAAGAAACCAAAGAAAGAAATAAAGATCTTTGAAAAGCTGGAATTAAGGGAGTCAAGAAAAACAAAAGGCTTAGAGTACTTTATGAATTGAAGTCTATACGAGGTGTAGCGTGAGACGTACATGATCTCAATTGCAAATGGCGGTTTCCACTGCTTTATAAGTAGTCCCCATCCGACGGCCTGTCGTCCATATTTGCATAATACTACGAACGATCACTCAAAGCTACTTTTAATCAAGGGAGGTGATTTAACCTACCCACACAAAGTCTATGAAAAAAATTCTAGGCAGCCTCTTCTCAATAAAGCAAAAATTTAAAGCATCAAAATTGGGTCAAGGAATACATGAAAACTGACATTTCTAAAGTAATTTTCAAGAACGAATCTAAAGGACATTTGATGTACTTGATAAATTGACCAAAGGATAGATTTTATCCAATTTAGAAGTGCCTGTGGCTAAAAAGAAAGATAGCGAGAAGGTACTAGTGTGATGGTATGGGCTGCAATTGACGACCAGACTGTTATTCGACTATTCAAAATCTCTGAAGGAGTTAAACTGAACAATGTTTACTCACGCGATTTTATGGAGAAGACTTTCTTTGCTTGGTTCAAGTCCCAGTCTCACAGTTTCAAAGTAAAGTGTGTGTTTATGCACGGTAATGCTCTTTCTCAAGTATCAAAGCTTACCTGTGAATTCTTTGAGCTTAAAAGGTTTACAGGAGGAAAGATAATGGACTGGCTACTAACAAGTCCTGCTCTGAATCCAATCAAAAATCTATGGTCAATTGTTGGTTGTTTGGTTGGTTGTTTTATTTTACGGTACATCAAGCCATTTTGGGTCATTTAACGCCGAATCGAATTTTTAAAAAATCGAACGAAGAGTTAAAAACGATTTCAAGTTTATATATTTAATAAATTAATATATCTAATGAGATTTGTAAATTTAACAAATTTATATATTTAACGAATTCATATATATATATATATATATATATATATATATAACAAATTTATATATTTAACAAATATTAGGTTTTTTTTATAAAATTGTTTATAAAAATGTACATATCTAATTTGTCTGATTAGAGTTTGTCCAAATCCAGCCAATATAAATTTTATATATTTATATATTACGTATACATGATTTGCAAACGTACATCCGGTAGATAATTTACCAGTGACCAATTGTAAAAATGACATTATATGAAGGTAGCATACAGGATAACAGCGAAGTAGGCCTATGGGAATCAATTAAAACTGTTGGAAATTGATTATGCTGAAGAAAAAAGTTAACAAAATCAATGGATAATAGATTTCTGGTTATAATTGAGAAGATGGGTTTTAGGAGGTACCTGTGGTGTAATGGTTATCGTCGTAGGAAATGGACACGGCGACACGAGTTCAAATCCTGGATTAGGCTGACTGCATTTCACATAGCACTAATACCCTTGGGAAAGGTATGAATCCAAATATTCTCCCTCCATGGGGAAATAGTAGGACAGACTGGGTTCTTCAGCCTTGCTGAGGCAACTACTCTAGGAGAAGGAAAACTCTGAATTCAAACCTGCTAAAATCCGCTTAAAAATTGACCTTGTGTCATATCCTGCCCGAGCGGAGGGGTTGATAAATAGGGTAATTGAGAAGATGGGTCACTATATTAAGGATTTAAAGATTTTGCTTTTGGTTTGGTGTCTTTGTTTTAATGACATATCAACCTTTGTAGGTTATTTAATGCCCAAGGCATTCTTCAAGAACAGTAGTGTTGCTATTTAACCCAAAAACTAAGGGTATTTATCCGAAAGTGAACATAACAAGACAATTGGATTTCGTACTCGCTTACTAGGATTTCGTGGGCCAGCGTTTTAGCCATTACACCACGAGGACATCCCATCTAGCTTATGGGTTTGTTCTTTTTTGGGGTTGTCGGAATTGATTTTTTCTTTAATTATTGTTTTACCTTTTTATTGAAGTAAAATGTGATTATTTGATTTCGCCTAATAACTTCAGACGGCAGATTTTTTTAGTTAGGTTTGGTTTCTTTGTTTAATGGCATATCAACCTTTGCAGGTTATTTAATGCCAAAGCCATTATCCAAGAAGAAAAGTAGTGGTACTATTTAATCCATAGCTGGGAGGATAAGGAGGTTCGTAAATTTTCGAAGGGTATTTGCCCAAAAGTGAACGTAATAGCGCGATTGGAGTTCGAACTCACTACGATTCTGCAGTCCATTGCTTTAACCATTACACCACGAGGACAAGCCCAGTTTTTTTAATACATCAAATAAGTCAATTAGTTTCAATAAAACTTAAGATTTGGTTTTGTTTTCACTTCTAAATTGATTGTTTAAAATTTGATAATTTTTTTCAAACTAGATTTGAATTATTGAAACTTATGTGATTTGATTAAAAAAAATTCAGACAAGGTATCATCGTTACTTACTTAACTTTATCTAATCTGGTATACAGATTTACTTTTAGTGAGACTTGATCCTAAGTCAACAATTAGTCTCTTCTTATTTGCATAGATTTTGTGGAAAAAGGGGGTTATTTCGTGGATGTAGTCGAATGACACACCCATCCCCACTAAATGATCCGAGTTTATTCGTTTATTTTTTAATAGTGTGGTGATGTTGTTCCGCTTGGATGTAGAAGAGAGTCGATATGGCTGAAGAGTTGCGCCTGTATAATAAATATCTGTCAGTATTTCCCAAGTAAGCATCAATGACCATTCTTAACTTTTCCAGAAATATTTGAATAGCACTTATGTTTGTTTGCCTTTTTGAAGAATTCAAAATTCTACACACTGCTCTATCGACCATTATGATGGGGATGGCACAGACTATTATTTTCCTTTCTTGTTTTATGCTTTTCAGTGTCGGGTGGATCCTTATAAAATTTTTCCCCCAACGAGTATCTTGTGACTCAGTCGGCTGGGGTTGTACAATACACAGACTGCAGCACTGCAGAGAGGTAAAACTTCTCCAATGAGTGTCCTGGATATGACAAAAAAAAAACAATATGATGATGAGGCTTAAGTAATGCTGGGGAATATAGATTACTCCTTTATTGCCATTGCTTCCTGGTTTACTCTGGCTTGGAGTGGTAGCACCAGATAGAGTCTCATCTCTGGGTTAAGTAGAACTAAATTGTATATTTATGCTAAACTGTAATTACGCTAAACTGAACTGTTTAAAATTTACTGCTTTTTCACTTAACTGGGAGTTTACAAAAATTGGGTACATATGCTAAACTGAATTGTTTGAAATAGAACTGTTTTGACGTTTAAACTGTGTACTTATGCTAAACTGAACTGTTTGAAATAGAACTGTTTTGAAATTTAACTGCGTGTAAACAAAAACTATACTTTTACTAAACTGTATTGTTTGAAACTGTTATCAAAATGACTTAATTGGCGTTAAAAGACCTGAAAAAGGTTGATATGCCGTTAAACAAAACATCCAACCAACTGTACATAATTATATATTGTACTTATAAGATAGAAAAGTTTTTTTTTTTTTTTTTTTTTGGTCTTGATTTTTTAGTCTTTTCATCAAATCGTATGAGACTGAACTGGGAGTGGATGTGCTAATGGAAATTAATCGCACCGGAAAATACCACGCGCACGCACTCAAACACACATATATACATACTCTCTCTAAGTGTCTCTGTCTCTGTCTGTCTGTCTGTCTGTCTGTCTGCCGCTCTCTCTTTCACACACAGCCCGTCGACTATATTGACCATCTATCTATCTCTCTCTCTCATTTTCTCTCACATACAGACACACTCTCACACATACACATGCACGCACTTTCTCTCTCTCTCTCTCTCTCTCTCTCTCTCTCTCTCTCTCTCTCACACACACACACAGCCCGTCGACTATATTGACCATCTATCTCTCTCTCATTTTCTCTCACACCCACACATACAGACACACTCTCTCTCTCTCAAATAAACGTGGGCACACACTCTCTCTTTCTCTCTCTCACACTCACTCTCTCACACACACACACACAAACACGCACACATACACACACACACAGCCCTTCGACTATATCTCTCTCTTTCTCATTTTCTCTTTCACCCACACATACAGACACACACACTCTCTCTTTCACACACACACTCTCACTTATCTCTCTCTCTTTCTGTTTTATCTCTCTCTCTCTCTCTCTCTCTCTCTCTCTCTCTCTCTCTCTCTCTATCATACACACAGCCCTTCGGCTATTTTTAAATTTTGCCGGCAGCATCAGAAGCTTTGTGGCCAAGTTTAAAATAACCCTTCAAATTTGCTTGAATCTCAATATCTTTGTCTACTATAATTGTTTAATTTAGTTGTTTTAAACGATATATCAACCTTTTGGCGGTATTAAATGTCAAAGCTTTCCTTGCAGAAGAACACTAGTTGGTATATTTAACCTAATTTTGGTGGGGGTGGGGTTAAAGGAGATTCAGAACTTTTCGTGGGGTATTAACCCAAAAGTTAACGTCATAGCGTGACTGGAGTTCGAACTCGCTTACTTCGATGTCGTAGTCCAGCACGTTAACCACTAGGTCACAAGGACTCTCCCTCCACCCCCACTATTATTATTATTATTCACTCATTAGAGCTTTTCACATCAGCGTTAGCCGATGGTTTTTCACTGGATTCTGAGTGACAGCAAGTCTCCTCAAGTCTCCAGGACTTTTCTTAGTATTCTGGCCGTTCTCAATAATGCTGTCGTTTGGATGGTCTCCACTCGTCCGCCAACTTCCAAATCCTCCAGTCCCTTTAGTAATCCTTTAGTTACTGTTCCAAACGCACCAATTACAATTGGTGTAATTGTCATCTGTATGTTCCACAGTTTTTTCAATTTCTTAGCAAGGTCGAGGTACTTATCCTTCTTTTCACATTCTTTCAGTTTTATTCTGTAGTCAGCCGGGACAGTAAAGTCGACTATTTTGCAAGTTCTCTTTTCTTTTTTTTTTCTTTTTTTTTTTGTTGATTATCATTAAGTCTGGTCTTCTGGCCGAGATTAAGTGATCCGTGTGTGTGTCAAAGTCCCATATGAGTTTATGTGTGTCATTTTCTAGGACAGGTGCTGGGTTGTGTATATATCTCCGTTTGTTTGTATGGTCAAATTTAAATTTTTTGCACATCTCCTAGTGGATCACCTTGCCGACCCAATCATGTCTAGTCTTATATTCCTTCTGCGCTAATTTGCTGCATTCGCTTATTATGTGATTGATGGTTTCACCTCTGTCACCACATAGCCTGCATTTGCTATTTTACTGAGTCTTATCTATTCTCGCTTTGATATTATCATTATTATTATTATTATTATTATTATTATGTCGCAGGACATCACTGATGACACATCGCGGCGCTTATAGATGACACACTCTGAAATAAAGCAAAGCAAAAAACAAGATGAGAACCTGGATCTTGCCGGAGAGCTGAAATAAGATATTAAAAATGAAGGTGACGGTGATGATAATTATAAATAGGACAATACCGAGAAAACCCCGAGAGGAAAATCAGGGAACTTCAAATCAGAAGTAGAATAGGAAGTCTCAACAATAACTCTGCGAAGGTCAGCTGGAAAACAGAAAAGAGTTCCAGAAAAATGAGGAGACATGCTGGCACTTGGAATTCAGCAAAAACCACTTGCTACAACTTTTGTCAAAATCCAACTATGGGTAAAGTAATTTATTATTATTTTATTCTTTTTTTAGTGGTGTCGCGATCTTTAAATGTGCATAGAAAATAACAGTGGATTGATTGATTGATTTTAAAGGCATGTTAATTCATCTAGATTTATTTTATGCCTAGATGTTAGGGAATCACGTTCATTATCTATTCATATTTACATTTTTGGTGTAGTTGATTCTTCATAGTTTTTTTGTTTTTTTGCTCACAGTTATATGATATCAAGTCTTCCTATCAAATGCAAATAATTTGCACACAATAGTATGGTTTCAAGTATTCCTATCTAATATTAATAATTATATGGTTTCAAGTGATTATTTTTATTTAGTAATAGTCATTTTTTTTGCTTATAGTTTTATGGTTTTAAAAAAGTAATATTTATCCTATAAACAATTTTATCTTTCTGTAAATATTCGTAAAACAAATAATTTACGCGCAGTTATATGACATCAAGTATTCATATCTAATATGAATCCTTTTTAAAGAAATCTATTTGATCCATAGATTAAACCTAATCAGGTACTATCACTCAACGTCTGAGTGAACCTGAGAGTAATGGCAATGAAGGAACATCAGATTAAATTTAGTTTTATACCAAGGTTCCTTTTCTTCGGGGATGGTATGTTTCAGCCTTTCTGCAGGGAATACAGTCAGCGTACTCTAGTCCCATTGATAGGGCAGTAAAAAAGAAATTGTAAATAAAGTGATCCTAATCTTAGTGAGGTCCCTGGAACAATGCGGAAAAAATTAACGAAGAGACTGAGAGAACAACAAATCCAAGGAAGAACTGAGACAGTCAAGACACAAATGCTACCAGGATGCTGGGAAGAGCTCTATCAAAGTGAAGAGACTTGCTGTCACTTGAAATTTTGTGAAAACCAGCCGTTACAACAGAAAACTCCTCAAGATTAAACTGAATACTATCAATAGGCGACGCAGTCTTTATATGTGAATATGAAATAACTTTGGAGAAACGTACTGTAAAAAATAATTTAGAAAATGGAAATATTTTTAATACATCAGCCTTTTGGAAAACTGCATTGCGCCTGTTTATCATATTTCCACGAAATTCAGTGAAAGATGCCAAATTTCTTCCAACTGAGAAGAGAGAACATATATCATTGTTCACGCCAAGACGCGCTTTGAGTGTCAATTCTTGATCAATTTCTTTATCAGTGCTCTATATATAATTTAATGGGAAAACCAAGAGTCCAAAAGTTTATTTTAAGTCGTAGCACTCTGTATCATCTTTCTTGCGTTTGCTTTCTTTTTCCAGGTCACTTTTCACTGGCAGATTTTTAATCGTTTCTCTTAAAAAAAGAAACATTACCAATTCTATAAACTTGAAGATTTTATGAAAATATTGTCTATGTGCTGTCAAGAAGACTCACAGTCTCTGGGGCAATGATCGAGTTGGGAGGTTTGACCGTAGCCCTCTAGAATTGACCATGTATGTTTATAGATTTATACTTTCTTGTTTTCGCTTGTCCATCAGGTTGTGGCACGACAATTAGCGACTTATACAAACTTATCAAAATCCTCTTCTCATAGAATGAATAAGACACAAGTAGTTGACCGAGCCAATAGAATAATATTGATAAAGCAGAATGAGTTCATGCCTACTAAAAGATATTTTCTCAAGAACTTAGGAGAAAAGCTCTAGCCCTAAAATCCTACCCAGTATACAAAGATGAGAGCCAATGCATCAGTGCTTGTAGGTACAGCTCAAGTAGCGGAGAAGACGAGAATAAGAATTCTTAGGTTATTTTCACGTTTTAGTTCTTAACATTTCTGCTTAGGATCAGTGTAGTATCGGTGCACTCTACCCTGGATCACAGCGTTTCACTCGAACATTTCTGTGAAGAATCAGTAAAGTAACTGTGCCTTCCTCAAGAGATGAAAGAGTCACTTTCCATCACTTCTGCCTGAGATCAGTGTTGTATCAATGCACTCGGCTTTGAATTGAATTGCAATTTCCCCCAATTTTGCAAAGCGTCTGAACGTAATATTTGTACTCGTAGAATTTTACCTAAAATCAAAGAGTCACACTCCAAGAATTGTTTAAGATCTGTGAAGTATCAATACATTCATTTTATTTAGGATCAATGAGTCTCTTCAAAATTATGTATTATAAAATTAAATTATAAAATCTCACATGAAAACATTTATTATTTTGAAGATATATATATTCAATTTACAAAGGTTTACTTTGTCAAGCCCATTGTACATTGTATTCAATCTAATTATTTTGATTTTCATGAATATAAAAAAAGGAGGCTCATAAATACATAGGCGACAACGACGGCATGCTGAAAAGTTTTTATCACAACCAGTTGTATCAACTCTTTAACCTCTGGAGGAGCGCTTGTCGTAACGGTTATCATCGTAGAATATGGAATCAACGTCCTGAGATCAAATAATGAACGTGACTGCATTTCACTTTACGTCAATGCCCTTGGAAAAGGTATGATTTCATCTGTTCTAACTCCCTGCAAAAGTATGGCAAACTGGATTCTTAAGAAAAATTTTGAATTCAAATCAGCTGTACTCCGCAACAATATAATGACATAATATATATTTATATATTGACAATACTGTAAATATGGCATTTTGAAATTTTCGCATGGTTTTTAGATTTTATTTCATACTTTATTTTCCTTTCTACATTTTAGTAGATGGCCATCTAAATGTGAAAAATCTAGCAAATACAATGAATGAATGAAAGGTTAGCAACCAAGTTGAAATCATTTGTGTGTGATAACAAAAAAATGTTTATATGGTCTCAGATTTTCCGATGGAACATTACATCCATTTTTTTTTACTAATTCTGGAGGCTTTTTTTACGACAAAAAACACTTTGACGTAACAAAGTTGACTTGCTTTTGAATTGGGTAAATATGAAAAATGAGATTTTTTTTAGTTTTTCTTGAGAGTAGGTTGATTATTGAGAAGACCATGTGTGGCCCTTTCTAGCGAGATTTCGAGGCTGGCTTGAAGTAACAGCCAGATATGGGCTGACAATATTAGAATATAGTTTTCAGTTTGAAAGTGTCGAGGAAATGACTTTTGAACTTGATTAGATCAATAACTGATTTGAGGTGTATTTTCAGCGCGGGAATAGATTTGGATTATGACAGAATGTGCATATAATATACAGTTATTTTACGTGTCGAGTTTGTGGGTGTTTGGACTGTGTATTGAGAGAAACGGAGCTCACACGGAATTTTGATAGCAGTCGACCGAGTGAAAAGTTTGACTTAAATACCTACTCACTCATTAGTGAATGACTTCATCTTTTTATTAAGATGCTAAGTGCTAAGTTCACGGTTTATATTTAATCAACTGGGATTATTGTTCTTCCGGAGAAGGGAGCGACTTATCCCGTTCAGAAAATTTATCACTAGATATTATCACGGCTTATCGGTTTGGAAAACACCTGCTTTCTTAGTCCATTAGAATCTTAACACTTTTTGAATATCAAGCTTGACGATCGACGACTGAGGATGTCTTAGAAAGAGTTTCGAATTGTAAACGCCAAACTATTCTGACAGCTGTGTATAGAGTGAGATTTCATTCGGGTTTCGAACTGAGCTGCGTGTCGACGCGTTTAGAGTGAAGTGGGTTTAGATTATACGTTCACTTGATCTCTTTAGGAGCAGTTAACGTTCAAGTCTATTATTTTGTTATCCTCAATAATTTTATTATAGAAAACACCTCTTTAGTTTCAGCGTTTTCTTTAAATATACTTCTTGTGTAATATACCAGCTTACTTAGCGACAGAGTGCGATGGATGAACATAGCAGATTCTATGCGGTCGCAAGATAACATAAACAAAGTGGTCTTGCAGGAAAGAGAAATATAAAATATGATGGCGAGAATATAATTTACTACCTATGAATATTTCCGTTCGCAGATAAGATCAACAAATTACAGGGAAAAAACGGAAGTATGTAAGTTCCGATAACCAGCCATTAACAGAAAAATACGTGAGGCGAAGAGGATGTTCATGCTTCCGCGTGGGACTTCAAAAGAATATAAGGTCTGTAATTTTGGACTGAAGGCAGAGATCCGCTGTTCGTACGAGCGAATGGGAGAGGTCCGCTGGTCTCTCAAGCGAGGGGGGACACCTGCTGGTCACTCAAGCAGACCTGTCACCTCCTCGCGTGTGTTCTCCGGCCGCTGCACTACTTCACAAAAAGGGTCCCCGCCACAGAAGAAAGATATGTGCGAACTCTCTCTCTCTCTGACTGTATTCCTACTGCACACACGTTGCCGTCGAAGAATACAAATATGAATTATTTGGTTATATATCTACGAGTCCTTCGTTGTTGTCTAGCGGTGCAATATGCGACTCTTGTTTTCCACAACATGGTCATTTATTTACTTTGCGTCCCCCATCACAGTTTCTTTTCAAAAATGGAACTTTTAACGCTTATCTATTATTTCTGACTAAATTATTTTCAAGCTTTGATGTTTGGCAAAGGTCAGTCTAGCCAAGTCAACTGTGGTTGTTGAATAAACTGACTTCATCTCTGCAGAGGAATACTTGAAATAATTCAAATATGTGCAAACAATAACACTACTTGAAACCATTTAACTATGTGCAAATAAATGATTAATTTCAAATAGAAATTTTAATTATAGATACCAATACTTAGTTGCCCTGGGACTGTAGAATACACTGACTGCACCTCTGCAGAAGGGTAACACCCCACCAATGAGTGTCCTGTATATGACACTAAAAAATCTGAGGTAAGGTTTCAGTAATGCTGGGGCTTTGGGGAATGCAGAGCACTCCTTCATTGCCAATGGTCCCAGGTCCACTCTGACCCTGCGTGGTAGCACTTGATAGGACCCTATCTATGGGTTAAATAGAACTAACTGCATACTTATGCTAAACTGAATTGTTTGACTTAACTGAATAGCTTGAAATTGAAATGCGTTTGACAATTAAACCGTACTTACATTTAAACTGCATGCTTATGCTAAACTGAATTATTTGAAATGGAACTGTTTTTTGACATTGAAACTGTATTTACACTAAACTGATTAGTTTAATATTGAACTGGTTTGATATTTAATTGTGTGTAATCAAAATCTGTACTTATAATTAGCTGAATTAGCACTGCTTAACTAAACTGAATAGCTTGAAATCGAAATGTTTTTCACAATTAAACTGAACTTACATTTAAACTGCGTGCTTATGCTAAACTGAATTGTTTGAAATAAGACTCATAATTTACATAAAAATGGATCTGGCGTTAAATAACCTAGAAAGGTTGATATGCCATAAAACCCAACCAACCAACCAATACTTGAAATCATTAAACTGTATACAAATAAATTATTATAAATAGAATTATCAGTGCTAAAGAGCAATACCTAAAACAATTTAACTGTGAGAATCCAATTAATTGCAATATTTGAAACAATTTAACTGCGTGAAAAGAAATGAGATCTAACATTTTAGAAATAAAGTTACCGAAACTTACCTAAAAAATCATATGATATATTTATGTATGAAGAGGCCCGAGAGTTAAATAACCATTAAGGGTCGATATACTATTATATCATAGAACCTCATTTCACCTCATGTTCAATTGCTAAACTTGAAACCATTTAACCGTGTGCAAATAAATGATTTATATCAAATTAGATAGCAATTCTTGATAAATAGAATTACTAATGTTAAATAGGAATGCCTAAAACCCTTTTACTATATTCAAATAAATGATTAGCATTAAATTTGATAGGAATACATTGAGCATTAAATAGGTTTCCAGACTTTTTTGTACAGACATTTAAAATTGACGTACACTCTTTAGAATTCAGTATGTTATTGCTATACATCTTATGAGATGACTGACCAATTTTTATGATTTCAGCTTCAAATGAACAGCTACAGCAGCAATTGGAATACACCCTACTAAAGCCTGATTGTCACAGATGGTGAATTTCAAAAATGCAATCTGACACTTTAGAAGAATGATATGCAATAGAATTCTGTTTTAAACTTAGAAAAAATGCCATAGAAACGTATGGAATGCTTCAGACTGCTTTTCGACCATCTTGCATGAATGGGGCATCAGTTTTTGAGTGGCATAAGAGATTCAAGGAAGGCAGGGAGTCTGTGAGGGAAGATAAGTGGTGTGGGAGGAGTAAGGAAGTCAATACACCAGAGTTGATTGGTCAAAGGAGTTCAGGAAGAAACTCAGTCGTAAGAGGCCAGCACTCTTCAAGTCGGGTGGCATTTCCACCAGGACAATACACCAGTCCACAACTCCATCCTTGTCACAGACTATTTGATCAAGATGGGCATCAAGACTGTTCCTCACCCTCCCGATAGTCCAGACCTTGATCCCTGTGACTTTTGGTTATTCCCTAAGCTCAGAGGCTGTCGTTATGAGACAACTGAGGAAATGAAAGAGGTTGTGACACGCTCCCACAAGAGTACTTCCTTGGGGCCTTCCAGAAGTTGTTCGAACGGTACAACAAGTGTATTGCAGCCGGAGGAGATTACTTCGAAGGGGACTAGAGTTTCATGTGTTTACTATCATATGGAAATCAGACCTGACCGACAAAATGAAATGTAGTTTCTTCCAGGCAGCAGTCGTATCGATACTGATGTATGGATGCACTACTTTAACGCTAACTAAACGGCTGGAGAAGAAGCTAGACGGCAATTACACAAGAATGCTGCGAACAATATTGAACAAGTCCAAGCCGTAACACCACACAAAGCACCAATTATGCGGCCACCTGCCTCCCATCACGAAAACTATCCAAGTCAGACGAACCAGAATATGCAGGACACTGCTGGAGAAGCAGGGACGAGCTCATAAGTGATGTACTCCTATAGACCCCCGCATATGGCCGGGCAAAATCAGGACGCCCAGCTCGAACATACATACACCAGCTATGTGAGGATACGGGATGTAGCCCTGAAGACCTGCCAGAGGCGATGAACGAGAGGGAGAAGTGGCGAGTGAGGGTCAGATATATCCATGCCTGTGGCACGACATGATGATGATGACTCAATAAAAGTGCCCAAACGAAAAAAATCTGGAAACTTATCGTATGCACCTCGTATATATATATATATATATAAACTGGTTTTGGCATTAAATTACCATCAAGGTTTGATACGTCTTTGAACTAAATTACCTAAACGAGAGGTCTCTCTGCTGTAGGTATCTTCCATTACTGTATTATTCGTTTGAACTGCCATGAGTATTTGTATACCATGTAAATTTTTCATACAGGAAACCGGATGAAACTGGAGTGTATTCGGTATTTACATACATAAAGTTTGTATCTCTTATATGATATGACCCCCTAATATTTCTCATAATTTTAGATCTTAGAAACTCACATGAAACAAGAATATATACGGTGCCATGTTATTTCGAATAAGAATGCATGTCTGGTAACTGTATAAACAAATAAATGATGTCAAATTGAATTGGAACCATTTAACTGTATACAAATAAAACTATTAGCGTGGAATACTTGAAACCATTTAACTATGTGCAAAAATTGACGTATTAGTATTTCATAGCAATACCTGGAACCATTTGACAGTGAGCAAATAAATGAATTTAGCCGAATAGAATTATAAGTATTAAATAGCAATACTTGTAACCACTTCACTATGTGCAAACAAATCATTAATGTTAAAAAGAATTATTAGTGTTTGATACAAATAATTGAAACCATTAAACGATGAGCACACAATAACACTTAATTAAGTGCAAACAAATTTGCTTTAACCTTTTTCAAAAATAAAACTAGCAACAAATTACAAATTATATGTATATCTATTTAACTGTAGGCAAATGAATGAATGATATCAAATTAAATTGTTACTGTTACATAGCAATAGTTGACATCATTTAACTGTGTGGAAAAAATGAGCTCTGGTTCGTTTAAAAATATTTTCTACTAAGTATTTGTTTACAACGACACGCGGCTAACAAAGGCATGTACAGTTATCGATAAGCTATCGATCATATGGAAGTCAGACCTGACCGATAAAATGAAACGCAGTTTTTTTCCAAGCAGCAGTAGTATTGATACTGCTATATGGATGCACTACTTGGACGCTAACAAAATGACTGGAGAAAAAGCTAGACGGCAATTACACAAGAATGCTGCGAGCAATATTGAACTAGTCCTGGAGGCAACACCCCACAAAGCACCAACTATACAGCCACCTACCTCCCATCACGAAAACTATCAAAGTTGGACGAACCAGACATGCAGGACACTGCTGGAGAAGCAGGGACGAGCTCATAAGCGATGTACTCTTATGGAACCCCACATATGGCCGAGCAAAAGCAGGACGACCAGCTCGAACATACATACACCAGCTATGTGAGGATACGGGATGTAGCCCTGAAGACCTGCCAGAAGCGATGAACGATAGGGAGAAGTGGCGAGGGAGGGCCAGGGATATACGTGCTGGCGGCACGACATGATGATGATGATGATGATGATGATTCGTTTACAAATTATTTTCTAATTTATATGTGTATAAGCAGTATTTATTATATAACCAACAAAGATATGCAATAAAACCCAACCACCCGACCATGTCTGGTTGTCAGGGTGCATTTGACATTTTTACACCACAGTGAAGGGGTTAAATAGGGCCCAATCTATTTTTTCATTTAACTTATGTGAAGGTTATACATAAAACTTGTTTTACGTTACTATGATATGATAATCACTTAAATTAGTTAGGTGCATTCAAAGATCTATCTGTGAGTTAACGAATCGAGGGATTCATTTGAAAAAATGAATTATCGTCAAATCTTTCGAGAAGTCTTAGTGAGTAATAACCTTGATGGCGCTAAAGATGAAACACATCTATCTTAAAATAGGATATAAATTTTCTGAATGGGGCGTATGATATAACGTTGAATTGGGTAACTATTTATCAGGCGTAATGAAAGAAAAAAGCCGGTTTTCTTCTTGATAGATTAAACGACCTTCCTAAACTCATTTTCAGGGAAAAAAACACTGGAATTTGATACAAGTGAAGTCCTTATTACCACCCAGTTATGTATGAGTCTGGGCTGAAACGCTCATAGGCTGAAAAATTCCTATGATAACGTCTTGTCTACTTTTAATGCCTTTTTTGAAAAATGAGATCCAAGCAATGCAAAACCGATAGAAGAAGTATATGAACGACAAGATGAGCTATGTTGAGAAATAAACCTCATTTAGTCACATTCCATGAGAGTATGTTTTTACCAAACAGTATGCGACACAAGGTCAATTTTTAGCGGACTTTTCCATGTTTGAATTCAGAGTTTTCCATGCCAACGTTTACGAGCCCATTTTAACCAACAATTTACCCATTGACAGAGAGAAAATAGTTGGATTCATACATTTTCCAAGCATTTTAGTGTTACGTAAAATTAAAACAGCCTCGTCCAAGATTCATTTCCTACCACAATAGCCTTCATATTCCATGGGAGTATCTTGATCCGCTAATGAACTTTTCAGGCAGCCCTTGTATATATATATATTCTAGACGACCCGTAAAGCCTTTGAGTTTCCATTGTGATAGTAATTCAGGTTGGTATGAGGATCATTAAATAAGTTTCCAGACTTTTTTTCGTATGGGCACATTTATTGAGAGTTAACACATGAAACTCAAGTCCCCTTTGAAGTAATCTGCTCCAGCTGCAATGCACTTGTTGTATCGTTCAAACAACTTCTGGAAGGCCCCATGGAAGTCCTCTTGTGTGAGCATGTCAATGACCTTCGTCACAGCCTCTTTCATCTTCTCAATTGTCTCATAACGACAGCCTCTGAGCTTAGGGAATAACCCAAAGTCACAGGGAGCAAGATCTAGACTATAGGGAGGCTGAGGAACTGTCTTGATGCCCATCTTCATCAAATAGTCCTGGTGGAAATGCCACTGACCCGATTTGAAGAGTGCTGGCCTCTTCTGACGGAATCTCTTCCTGAACTTCCTTAAAACCTCAACATAATAACTCTAACCCTAACCCTTTTGCCAATCAACTGTGGTGTATTGACTTCCTTACTCCTCCTACACTTCTCATTTTCCCTCACATACTCCCTGCATTCCTTGAATCTCTTATGCCACTCAAAAACTGATGCTCGATTCATGCAAGATGCTCCAAAAGCAGCCTGAAGCATTCCATACGTTTCTGCACAGCCAAGAGGGATTTTTATAAGAGCAATGCACTTAGAATACTCCAGCTAAAGAAATATAGCAATTTTCAATGCAATTTGCATAGAGTGATAATTTTATAGTGTACGTCTCGGGGTATACGGCATTTATCAATCATTCAAATTTTTTATGAAATGCTAATTCTAATCCAAATCATCTTTCTTAAAAAGTAGTACTTATACGTCGTGCGTTCAACAAGGTTCCAGACTTTTTTTGTGCAGGCATTCAAAATTGTCGTAAACTCTTGAGAATTCAATGTTATTGCTATACATCTTATGAGATGACTGACCAATTTTTTATGATTTCAGGTTCAAATGAACAGCTACAGCAGCAATTGGAATGCACCCTACTAAAACCTGATTGTCACAGCTGGTGAATTTCAAAAATGCAATCTGGACGTGAGGACACTTTAGAAGAACGATATGCAATAAAATTCTGTTTTAAACTTGGAAAAAATACCACAGAAACGTATAGAATGCTTCAGACTGCTTTTGGAAAATCTTGCATGATCAAATTTAATCTCTTGCACAATTCCCAGCCAGTCATATCTGGTCTTGTATTCCTTTTCTGCTAGTTTACTGCCTTCGCTTATTATGTGATTAACCCTTTCATCTCTATCACCATATCATCATCAACCGCAAGTCGCACTGACTGCACAGATTTCTCTCTCTCTCTCTCTCTCTCTCTCTCCCCCTCTCTCTCTCCATCTGTTCCTATCGTTAGTTGCTCAAGGCAGGTCTTTCAAACTACGTCATGCTGCATAGAGCTGATCAAATAAAGTTCTTGCTAGCACATCCATGTGTAGGGTTCCAAAGAAGAACGTCACTTATGCGTCCGTCCTTGCTTCTCCAGCAGTCTCTCGCATGTCTTGTTCGTCTTAAATAGTTTTTGAGGACCTATACTCATTATTTTGTTGCGTATTGTTATTTTTCTCTTTTCAGAGTTTTTCACAAAAGCTGATGATTTTCCCCAGGAGTTTGAGTGGCAGCAAGTCTTCTCAAGTTTCCAGGACTCTTCTTAGTATTCTGGTTATTCTTTAAAATGCTGTAGTCTGGATGCTCTCCACTTGTCTTCTGATTTCTTAGCCTTCCAATCTTTTTACCAATCTTTTGGGGATTGTTCGGAACACATCAGTTACAATATGTGTCACCGTCTTTTTTATGGTCCATAGTTTATTTTAGTTCTCTGGCAAGATGCAGGTACTTATCTCTTATTTCGCTTTCTTTTATTTTTAGTTTGTGGTCTGAAGGGACGACAAAGTCTACCATTCAGCATGTTATCTACTCTTTTTTACCATCACAAGGTCTGGTCGAGATTTGGTAATCTGTTGGTATTTCAAAATCCTAGAGAATTTTATGCATCTCATTGTCTAGGACGGATTCTGGATTTAGCATATATACATTGTTCGTATGGTCAAATTTCAGTTTCTTGCAGAGTTCCCAGTATATCACCTTTCCCATTCAGTCGTGCCTAACTTGAAGCTATATGTGTAAAAATTAATTTTATCAAGGATAATGATTTCACGTTTTCTTTGCCTATAAATGATTGTTTATTATTATTTGCTTGAGACTATATAAGTGCTTGACAAAAATTACTGACTTCGGCTTACACATGCAAAGGGGTTAATATGCCGTTATACCAACCGATTAATCTACAACATCCAAATTGGTTCTCAAGCCTTATTTCTCTTCCAGAAGATGGGAATCTTAGATTGTGTTGCACAAATGTCCCAACTGGGAAGATTCCTCCTCTCTGCCTTTAAGATTGACTCTCGAAGACCTTGTTTTTTACTTGGGATATAATGCTGACCATTGGCGCCTATAAAAAATATGTAACTAGCTCTGTGACCGGAAGAGTCTCGTTCCAGCCAGTTTAATAAACAGTCCTACCGCAGACACTGATGACCTCAGCTGTGTTTCCTGCACCATCTTTGAGTGACGGGTGGCTGAGACGAGACAGAATCGTCCAAGATTTCTCTTAATTCTCTTTCAAAACAGACCTCGGGGTTTACAAGGTGAACGAAGAAAGGATGACCGATGTGAAAAAAGGGGAGAAAGACCACCCGGGTGATGGACAACTGCTGAGATTTAACTCTCAGCCTATTTAAGTCTATTTTTTCTTTTCGCTTTTTCTCAAGGTGAAAAAATGAGAACACTTTCAGTCCAAAAGGGTTTACAAACAAAACAAGGCTTATCTTAAGTAAAGTTTAAAATGAAACTGGCGTCACAAACAATGTTTTATTCTTGTAACTTAGAAAAAAAAAGATGTTTCTTTTTTACTTCTCAAGTTTCTTCTTCTTCTTCTTTCTTTCTTTCTTTCTTTTTTTCTTTCTTTCTTTCAATAGATTTTCCTTTTTTATCTGACATTTTTCATTTTTCTTCTAATTTGACATTTTTTCTTCTTATTTCCGCTTCTTATTTTTCTGCTACTCTTTTTTTGCTTTTTTTTGCATTTTTATTTTTTAGCCCTTTTCTTGTCTGTCTCTTTGTTCCCTTCTTCTTCTTCTTCTTCTTCTTCTTCTTCTTCTTTCTTTCTTTCTTTCGTTTTTCCTTTTTTATCTGACATTTTTCATTTTTCTTCTAATTTGACTTCTCTTCTTCTTATTTCCCCTTCTTTTTTCTGTTACTTTTTTTGGTTTTGTTTTACTTTTTTTGCCTTTTTATTTATTTTTTTAGCCTTTTCGTTGTCTGCCTCTTTGTTCTCTTCTTCTTCTTCTTCTTCTTCTGATAATTATTATTATTATTATCATTATTATTATTCCTTTTCGAAATTGTTCACACCAGATTTAAATGCAAATCTCCTCAAGTCTCCAGAACTTTTCTCAGTATTCTAGCCGATCTCAACAATGTTGTAGTTTGGATGGTCTCTACTCGTTCTCTTATTTCCAAGTCCTCCATCCACTGTACGAATCCTTTGGTGATTTTACCAAGAGCACTAATTAAATTGGTAAAACCATCCCTTTCATATTCCCCACTTTTTTCATTTTCCAAGCAAGGTCGAGGTATTTATCTTTCTTTTCACTTTCTTTCAATTTTACTCTGCGGCACGTTCTCTTTCTTTTCTTTTTTATTATTACAAGATCAGTTTGTCTGACCGAAATTAGGTGATTCGTTTGTATGTCAAAATCCCATAGGAGTTTGTGTGTTTCATTCTCCAGGACAGATACTAGGTTGAGCATATACCATTTGTTCACATGGTCAAACTTCATTTTCTTGTACAATTCCCAATAGACCACCTTGCCCACCCAATCGGGTCTAGTTTTATACTCTTTCTGTGCTAATTTGCAGCATTCGCTTATTATGTGATTGATTGTTTCGTCTCTATCACCACATAACCTGCATATGCTGTTTTGTTGCGTCTTATCTATTCTTGTTGTGATATGGCATTGTTTTGTACTGCTATTAGAAGAGATTCAGTTTCTCTCTTAAGGTTTCCATTTCTTAGCCACATCCACGTCTTCTCAAGTGATATGTTGCTTGTTAGTCGCTTAAAACGTCCATAGAATTGTTTTTCTTTCCATTTTTGTTTTCTGGTTATTTTCATTTTGTTGATCCTCGTGTTGTCAGTATTCTTTCTGCTGGCTGTAATCAATCTTCCTCCGCACGTTTCTATGTTGTCTTCGAGTCCTTGTATCAATGCGTCAACGCTGTCTTCAACGCTGGTAAGTTCTCTTCTTCCTTTTTTTCTTGACACATACAGTCTGTCAACGTCATCTCTGGGATGTAATGCCTTATGCATGGTCATTAGTTTTCTTGTTCTCTAGTTCCTTTGTTTAAGTTCTTCACTGGTTCACTTCGAGAATAGTGCTGAATATCTTACGAAGGGACAGCCCAAGTATTTATCCCTTTGATAAGGTTCCTGCTATAATTATTATCCATATTTACCCAACATCTCCGCTCGGGCAGGATATGACACAAGGTCAATTTTTAAGCAGAGTTTAACAGGTTTTGAATTCAGTTTTCCTTCTCCAAGACTAGTTGCCTCACCAAAGCTGTAGAACCTAATCTGCCCTACTATTTACCCATAGTTAGAGGGAGAATAATTGGATTCATACCTTTCCCCGGGGTATTAATGCTATGTGAATTGCAATCAGTCTCGTCCAAGATTTGAACTTGTGTCGCCGTGTCCATTTCCTACGACGATAACCATTACACCACGGGTACCTCCTGCTAGTTCTTATCATTAATAATCCTTGCGAGTTTTCCACACCAGCGTTAGCTACCGGTCTTTCACTGGAGGCAAGTCTCCTCAGATCTCCAGGACTCTTTGGAGGATTCTGACCAATCTCAGCAATGCTGTATTTTTAGAGGGTGTCAATTCTTCCACAAGTTTCCAATTCCTTCGGTCTTTCTTCGAAGCTTTTTCAGACTGTTCCATGCGCGACATTTACAATGAATATCATCGTCATCCTCACGTTCCACAGCATCTTTAATTATCTGATCCAAGTTTTTGGTAATCTTTTTGCTGTATTTTTTTTTTTTCATTTTAACTCTTGTAGTTCGCCCTGAGGGAAGGTTCTTTTTTATTTTTTTACTTTTTTGTTGACAATTATTCGGTCTTCTCTTCAGACAGGAATTATGAGATTTGTTTGTAACTTAAAAACCCAGAGAATTGTTTGCGTCTCCTTTTATTTTTTTTTAAATTCCCTTTTGTGTTTATATCATTTGGTAGTACAGGCAAATTTCAACCTCTTGCACAATTCCCAGTGGATCACCTTACCCACCCAGTCATGCCTAGTCTTGAACACCTTTTGTGCAAGCCTACTGCATTCGCTTAAAATGGGTTTAACTGTTTCATCTTTTTCTCCACAAAAGATACACTTGCTATTCTGTTGTGTCTAACCAAATTTTGCTTTAATAATTGGTCCTTATGGCGTTGTAAAAATTAAATTTCTCTCTCTAGATTTTTCTTCTTTAGCCATATTTATGTCTTCTTGTGTGCCGTATCATTAGTTTTTCTCTTGAAATATCCATACAGTTGTTTTTCTTCCCATTTCTGTTTCTTTATTTTTATTGTTTTTTTTTTTTCTGTTTGGGCTAATATTACCAAAGTTGTTATTGACTGCTCTAATTAGAATTTCTTTGCTCTTTTAAATGTAAACCCAGAGTAGCTGTGTGGATGTATCAACACAAAACTCAGTGCTGACAAGTCATCTTACCTCTACTTTTCTTAACACAAAAACTCGGCATTATTACTCCTTTAGAGTTTTTCACATCAGTGTTAGCTGATGGTTTTTCCCTGGAGTTTGAGTGACAGCAAGTCTCCTCAAATCTCCAGGACTCCTCTCAGGATTCTGGCCGTTCTCAGCAATGCTGTTATTTGGATAGTCTCTACCCGTCCGCCAACTTCCAAATCCTTCAGGCTTTTTAATAAACCTTTAGTTATTGTGCCAAAAGCACCAATCACAATTGATACAATCATCACTTTCATGTTCCACAGCTTTTTCAATTCTCTAGCAAGGTCGAGGTACTTATCCTTCTTTTCCCATTCCTTCAGATTTATTCTGTGGTCAGCCGGGAGAGCAAAGTCGACAATTTTGTAAATACTCTTTTTTTTTATTGATTATTATTAGCTTGGATTAGGTGATCCGTTTGTATGTTAAAGTCCCATAGGAGTTTATGTGTGTCATTTTCTAGGACGGGTGCTGGGTTGTGCATATACCATTTGTTAGTGTGGTCAAATTTAAATTTCTTGCACATTTCTCAGTGGATCACATTGCCGACCCAGTCGTGCCTCGCCTTATACTCTATCTGTGCTAATTTGCGGCATTCGCTTATTATGTAATTGATTGTTTCGTCTCTGTCACCGCATAGCCTACATTTACTGTTTTGTTGCGTCTTATCTATTCTCGCTTTGATATGATTGGTTCTTATGGCGTTGTCCTGTGCTGCTATTAAGAGAGATTCTGTTTCTCTCTTAAGGTTTCTTTTTCTTAGCCAGATCCAGGTTTTCTGGTGTGATTATTATTATTTTACACTTTTGATTTTTTTTTCCACGCCAGCGTTAGTTGATGGTTTTACACTGGAGCCTGAGTGACAGCTAGTCTCCTCAATTCTCCAGGGCTCTTCTTAGTATTCTGGCCGATCTTAACAATGCTGTAATTTGGATGGTCTTCACTAGTCTTATTTCCATAACCTCCAGTCCCTGTACCAATCCTTTGGTGTCTGTACCGAGTGCACTAGTTAAAATGGGTATCACCGTCTTAATCTTCTTCCATAGTTTTTTCAGTTCTCTTGCAAGGTCTAGGTATTTATCTTTCTTTTCGCTTTCTTTTAGTTTTAGTTTTAGCCGATTGTCAGCCAGAACAGCACAGTCCAATATTCGACAGATTCACTTTTTCTTTTCTTTTCTTTTTTGACTGTCACTAAGTCTGGTCGCCTGACCGAGATTATCATGTCCATTTTTTTTTTTGTTTCTTTTTATTGTCTTCTTCTTCTTCTTCTTGGTTTCTCTCTCCCCTTTCTTTCTCTTCTTTTTTTTTTCATTGCTTTTTTCTATATCTCTCTCGTTTTGTAATTTGCTTTTTGTCTCTCTTTCTCTTTCTCTCTTTCTTTCCCCTTCTTCTTCTTCTTCTTCTTCACTTTTTTCCTTTTCTATCAACGTCCCTCATTGTTTCTGTCTCTCTCTCTCTTCTTCTTTTTTCTTCTTCATTCCTTTTTTCCTTTTCTGTCTCATTCCCTCATGGTTCTTGGTTTCTTTCCCTCCCTCTCTATCTCTTTCCCTTCTTCTTCATTGCTTTTTCCTTTTCTACATCTCTCTCACTCATTTTATTCGTCCTTTTTCTCTCCTTCCTCCACTCTCACTCTCTCTTTCCTTTCTTCTATTCCTTCTTCATTGATTTTCTTTTTCTCTCTCGCCTCATTTTTTTCCTTTCCCTCTTTCTCTTTCTCTTTCTCTCTATCTCTCTCTCTCTTTCCTATTTTCTTTTTCTTCATCTCAGTCTCCCTTTATTCTTAATCTCTCTCTCTCTCTCTCTCTCTATCTATCTATCTATCTATCTATCTATCTTTCCTATCTTCTTTTTCTTTCTCTCTCATTTTATTCATTTTATTCTCCCCCTCCCACTCCCTCACTCTCTCTTTCCTAACTATTTTTTCTTTTCTCTCTCCCTCATTTTATTCTTCCTCTCTCTCTCTCTCTCTCTGTCTTTCCTATCTTCATTTTCTTTTTCTCTCTCATTTTATTATTTCTCTGTCTCTCTCTCCCTCTCTGTCTCTCTCTCTCTCTCTTTCCTGTCTTCTTTTTCTTTTTCTCTCTCTCACATTTTATTCTTCCTCTCTTCTCTTCTCTCTCTCTCTCTTTCCTATCTTGTTTTTCTTTTTTCTCTCTCTCTCTATCTCATTTTATTCTCGCCGACTCTCTCTCTCTCTCCTTCTCTCCCTCTCTCTTTCCTATCTTATCTTTATTTTCTCTCTCTCTCTCTCATTTTATTCTTCCTCTCTCTCTCTCTCTCTTTCCTATCTTCATCTTCTTCTTCTACACTTAAACGAAATGGATTCTCCTTCAGAGTTCTTCTCAAAAGATCAGATGAATCACAGTTTCGCTCTTGATTTAATTAGACACCATCATATTTTAGATATCATCGGATAAACATATCGCATTTCGATAATTCGTACTATTCTCAGTTTCCTCTAAATGGAACACCACTTCTGCTGTGACGTATGTTTAAAAGATACCCACAGCATTATTTCTATGATAAGGAATCCACCCACCCAGTCACACCTACACTCACACACAAACTTGCATTCTACCAGAATTAACCGTTTTAAAAGCAATCTCTTTTGTTTATTACACTTTTGGTCAATAGTGTTTGTATCACCCACTTTATTCATCGGGGACATGTTTTCTAGGCCGCAGCAGATCCCTAAAATTACCAATAGTACCGAACCCTATATCCAGTAGTTAACTTTATTATCCCTTGAGGAAATATTCAAACATGCCCAGTTGATCCGTAAAATGGTTCGTACCGTTGGTTGGCTGATTGGTTGGTAGGTTGGTTTTACGGCGTGCCAGACCATGTTGGGTTATTTGAACCTGAAGTCAGTCTTTTTAGCTGGCAATTATACAGTCTCAAATAACTTATGTTAAACATTTGAAAACAGTTATAGCTTCAAGTATTATTGTGAGCACAAATAATTTGTATTGGTATATAGTTTCAAGTATTCCTAATATTAATAATTTTCGACAAGTAACATCGTTCTGGGAGATGGGGTCTGGGAGAAATTGTAATGAATGAATTATCAAGAAATTATTGTTAGTACAAATAATTTCTATTGGTATATAGTTTCAAGTATTCCTGATATTAATAACTTTCGAAATAGATCTCTGACCTACAAATGAAGCCTTGACAGGTACCATCGCTCTGGGAGTAATGGGGCCTGGGAAGAATAGTAATGAAAGAATTATCAAGAGACAAATTCACCTACCTAGGAAGCAGTTTTTCATCAACCGAAAAAGACATCGACACGCGGCTAACGAAGGCATGGACAGCTATCGATAAGCTATCGATCATATGGAAATCAGACCTGACCGATAAAATGAAATGCAGTTTCTTCCAAGCAGCGGTCGTGTCGATACTTCTGTATGGATGCACCACTTGGACGCTGACTAAACGGCTAGAGAAGAAGCTAGACGGCAATTACACAAGAATGTTGCGAACAATATTGAATAAGTCCTGGCAGCAACAGCCCACAAAGCACCAACTATACGGCCACCTGCCTCTCATCACGAAAACCATCCAAGTTAGACGAACCAGACATGCATGACACTGCTGGAGAAGCAGGGAAGAGCTCCACATATGGCCGAGCAAGGGCAGGACGACCAGCTCGAACATACATACAGCAGCTATGTGAGGATGGGGGATGTAGCCCTGAGGACCTGTCAGAGGCGATGAACGATTGGGAGAAGTGGCGAGAGAGGGTCAAGGATATACGTGCTAGCGGCACGACACGATGATGATGATCACAAATAATTTGCATTGGTATATAGTTTCATGTACTCCTAATATTGATAATTTTCGAAATAAATTTATTTGACGTATACATGGAATACTGGGCCAATGGAAAGACGGTATTTCAAAATATAAATTCTTTTAAAAGTAACGGAAATGGTTAGAAATAAAATAAGTGGACTGTTATTCCATAGAAATACCCAATCAATTATTACTTTGTATTCATTTTCACTTTATAGAAATTCGAGACTACAATTTAAAAATATTAACTATGGACCACATATGTTAACTTACACGAAGAAAATATTTGGCGGATACATTTTCTCTTGAATATTTAAAACAAAACTATGCTTCCTAAATTTTATTTGATAACGGGGTGGGTGATGCTGTTTGTAGATTGTTTTCGTGAGTTTTTTTGAGATTAAAACTCGTGAACAAAGATCCATATATATTGTATTAAAAGTAAAGTCCTTTATCATAAACTTTTTAAAACTTTTTGAAAACATTTTGATTCTTAATTTTGTTAAATAAACTGAAATGGAAAAATTGTGTTAGTACTTTCATAAGTTACCAAAATTATCAAATAAAGATAAATTGAAATAAAAAATGCCTGGTACTCACGCATTTAATATATATATATATATATATATATATATATATGGAAATGTCCTGTACTTATCAAAAGCTATATTTATCCCCATTCCCCCCAGAGCTCCTCAGTACAAGATTCAATTTAGTATCATGACCAGGCAAAACATTTTGAAAGGTCTTACTCCACTTCAGGGAATGTAGTCAACGTATCTTAAGGCTTGTCGACAGGGCTATATGATTATGACTAAACAATAGTTAGCTAGTATCATATCTTACTACGTAATTTTTCAATGAGTAATCTTGATTGAAACATTTAAAGTTTATAACAATTGTTAAGTGAAGAGTCGCCGTGACGCCGTAGCTAACGTGCGTGAATGTAAGATCTTAGTAAGAGAGTGCGAACTCCAGTTGTGTTCATTTTCGTTCTAATACCCATCATCATCATCATCATCATCATCATGTCGTGCGGCTAGCACGGATATCCCTGACCCTCTCTCTCCACGTCTCCCTATCATTCATCGCCTCCGGCAGGTCTTCAGGATTACATCTCGTATCATGACATAGCTTCTCCAGCAGTGTCCGGCATGTCTGGTTCGTCTGGCTTGTATAGTTTTCGTGATAGGTGCTAGGTGGCTGTACAGTTGGCGCCTTGTGGGGTGTTGCTGCCAGGACCTGTTCAATATTGCTCGCAACATTCTTGTGTAATTACCGTTTAGCTTCTTTTCCAGCCGTTTTGTAGTGCATACATATAGCAGTATCGACGTAGTCCATGTAGTGCATCCATATAGCAGTATCGATGTGACCGCTGCCTGGAAGAAACTGCGTTTCATTTTATCGGTCAGGTTTGATTTCCATATGATCGAAAGCCTATCGATAGCTGTCCATGCCTTCGTTAGCCGTGTGTCGATGTCTTTTTCGGTTTATTCACCCATCTATGGGCTAAATAGCACCAATAATCTCCTTCTAAAACATAGCTTTAGTATTAAAAAACCCACAAAGATTGATACGCAATAGTAAAAATTATTTCACAAATTCATTATCCCGTCGTATGGGATCAAATGAATTAGGATTTTTGGTAATAATCCGATTAATTAAATTTAGCGCCATTTCAACCCATTTTGGATTGAAGATTAACGTTTTATGTCCATATTTACATTTTGGTGTAGTTGGTTATTAAATGCGTGTTTTCTGTTTGTTTGTTTGTTTGTTTGTTTTTTCATGTATTCTTATCGAACACGAACAATTTTTAAACAGATCTATTTGACCCACAACTGGGTCCCTAACAGGTACCACCACTTCTTTTAAGAGTGTGTCAAGGAGAAATAAAAGTGAAAAAGTACTCCACACACCCAGATCTCCAGACCTGAAGTCTCACCATCAGATGTAGTTTTGTGTCATACTCAGGACACCTCTTTTTTGAGTGTGTGTGTGAGGGGGGGTCTTACTTCTCTCTAGGGAATTTCGTCTGCGTATTCTGAGGTTGGGCAATAATCCAAGGAGAATGAACGATTTTAACGATAATTGAATTGAGTTCGTGAATGAAATCACAATTTAAACAAACTGGTATCAAGTATTATTAGAAATTACTGAAAAAAGCCCCGTCGGCTGAAGCTGTAGAATACACCGACGACATCCCGGCAGAGGGTTAAGACACCCACCAACGAGTGTCCTGTAGCTTTTGTAGCCAGGATGGTTAGCTATAAAATTGAAAATATTTTTCGTCTTATGTGTTATTTGTTTATTTACTGCTAAATAAAAGACTCTAAGTGTGATAATTTTATAATTTCTATAAGAAGGCAGAAATTTATAGAAACCCTCTATATCACTCAGTTTATTCTTTATTTCTATCCTTTTCTCTTGCCCTGTCGGCTGGAGCTGTAGAATACACCTCTGCATAGTAGTAAGACTCCGCCCCAACGAGTCTCCTAGATATGACACTAAACAATCTGATGGTGGGGTTCGAGTGATGCTGGTGCTTTGGGAAATTCGGAGCAACCCTTCATTAGCATTGCTCCCAGGGCCACTCTGGCCCGGAATGGTTGCACCTGATAGGGCCCTATCTAGGGGTTGAATAGAACTAACGGCATAGTTATGCTGAACTGAATTGTTTGAATTAGAACTGTTTGACTAAACTGAGTAGCTTAAAATAAAACTGTTTTTGACAATTAAACTGTACTTACATTTAAACGGCGTGCTTATGCTAAACTGAATTCTTTGAAATGGAATTGTTTTTAACATTGAAACTGTTCTTACACTAAACTGAATTGTTTAATATAGAATTGTTTTGACATTCAACTGTGAGTAAACAAAATGTGCTTATACTAAACTGAATTAGCTGAATCAGAACTGTTTGAATAGACTGAATAGTTTGAAATAGAAATGTTTTTGACAATTAAACTGTGTACTCATGCTAAACTGAATTGTTTGAAATAGAACTGATCATTTGCATAAAAATGGATTTGGCGTTAGATAACCTACAAAGGTTGGTATGCCAACCTATCTAATACAAATAATTTGACAACAGATCTATTCGATTCATAGATAGGTCTCTAACAGGCACTAAAATTCCAGGTCGAAGTGGACTTGAGAAAAAAGGCAAAGAACAGATACTTCACACTTCCCAGCTCTCCTTAAATCTTCAAGGATTAGTTTGGTTAATGCAATTAACCATGACTGAAATGTATAAGTGTGTGTGATCCCCTCACCAGGATTTGAGTACACGGGCGAGGAATTACAGGTTGACATTTATGCGTAAATGCAAATCTCTTCTCATGAATTTAGCACTTCCTATAGCCGTACACACACACACACACACACACACACATATATATATATATATATATATATATACGTGGTGCATTCAATAAGTTTCCAGACTTTTTTATACAGGCATTTAAAATTGTCGTAGACACTTGAAAATTCAATATGTTATTGCTATATATCTTATGAGATAACTTACCAATTTTTATGATTTCAGGTTCAAATCAACGGCTACAGCAGCAATTGGAATACACCCTACTAAAGCCTGATTGTCACATTTCAAAAATGCAATCTGGACGTGGGGACACTTTAGAAGAAGGATATGCAATAAAATTCTGTTTTAAACTTGGAAAAAACGCCACAGAAACGTATGGATTTATTCAGACTGCTTTTCGACCATCTTGAATGAATCGAGCATCAGTTTTTGACTAGCAAAGGAAATTCTAGGAAGGCAGGAAGTCTGTGAGGGATGATGAGAGGTGTGGGACGAGTAAGGAAGTCAATACACCAGAGTTGATTGGCCAAAGGCTTAGAGTTAGGGTTACTATGTTGAGGTTTTAAGGGAGTTCAGGAAAGGACTCCGTCGGAAGAGGCCAGCACTCTTCAAATCGGGTCAGTGGCATTTCCACCAGGACAATGCACCAGTCCGTGACTACATTCTTGTCACAGACTATTTGACCAAAATGGGCATCAAAACAGTTGCTCAGCCTCCCTATAGTCCAGACCTTGTTCCCTATGGCTTTTGGTTATTGCCTAAGCTCAGAGGCTGTCGTTATGAGACAATTAAGGAGATGAAAAAGGCTGTGACGAAGGTCATTGACGCACTCACACAAGAGGTCTTCGATGGGGCCTTCCAGAAGTTGTTGGAGAGGCACAACAAGTGCATTGCAACCGGAGGAGATTACTTCAAAGGGGACTAGAGTTTCAATTATTTAAGGATCCTTATATTAGCATATATATACGTTTACCCTGCTTTCAACAACATACAAAGGAGAAAAGTCAGACTGCTCCGACTATCCGGGGATCACTCCGATTTCCATCGCAGGAAAAATCCTTATTCGTGTACTCCTAAATAGATTGGTACCCACCATCGGTGAAGACCACCCACCAGAAACCCAGTGTGGGTTCTGAGCCAACAGGGGCACCACAGACATGTTTGTCGTCCTCAGACAGGTCCAAGAAAAATGCAGAGAGCAGAACAAAGGACTGTAGGTAGCGTTTGTGGACCTGACCGAAGCGTTTAACGCAGTGAGCAGAAAGGGTCTGTGGATGATCATGGAGCGCCTTGGCTACCCCCAAAAGTTTATCAGCATAGTTATTCAACTCCACAAAGACCAGCGCGGCCAAGTTAGCTTGAACAGTGACTTCTCTGGATCTTTATCGTCAACGGCGTGAAACAGGGTTGTGTTCTGGCACCGACTCTGTTCAGCATCTTTTTCAGCATGATGCTTAAACAAGTCATAGAAGACCTTGACGATGACGGGGCTGTATACCACTGCTACCATCTTGACGGCAGTCTGTTTAACCTCAGGAGACTAGATCCCCACACAAAAGCTGTTACGTGACCTCCTCTTCGCTGATGATGGTGCCCTCTTGGCCTACACTAAACGAGCCCTGCAGCATCTAACTTCCTGCTTTGCAGAGGGTGCTCAGCTCTTCGGACACGATGTCAGCTTGAAAAAGACTGAGGTCCTTCACCAGCCTGCAACCTTAGAATAGTACCGCCCTCCCCACATCACCATCGGTGAAACTGAGCTGAAAACAGTTCATCGTTTCTTTTATCTGGTGAATACCATTACATCAGACGCCAAGATCGAAAGGCAAACAGCGCTTTCGGCAGACTCGACAAAAGAGTATGGAACAACAAACATCTGAATAAGGGCACTAAGATCAGCTTCTATCGAGCCGTCGTATTCACCACTCTGCTATACGACTCTGTGTCATGGGTAACCTACCGCCACCATCTACGACTCCTTGAGCTCTTCCATCAGCCCTGTCTCCGCACCATCCTCCACATTCAGTGGAGTAACTACGTCTCCAGTGTTGTTCTTGATCAGGCAGAAATCACCAGCACAGAGGCCACGTTGTTGAAGTCATAGCTACGATCGGCAGGGCATGTCTCCAGAATGGGTGGGGGTGTCATCGCCTGCTCAAGATTGCTCTATATGAGGAATTCTCCACTGGCTACTGTGACGGAGGAGCACCAAAGAAACGTTTTAAAGACTCCTTCAAGAAGACCCTTGGTACCTGCCACATTGACTACCACCAGTAGCCTATAGTTGCTACTGACCGGCAGACCTGGCATTGCACCGTCTACCAGGTCGTTTCCACCTTTGGGGATTCCCGCAGAGCCAACATCAGGGGACAACGCAGCAGTAGGAAGATCCAGGGAGCCTCAGCAGCCATACCAGACCAGACCTTTTACTGCAGTCACTGCAGCCGGACTTGCCTGTCCTGCATCAGCCTAGTCAGCCATCAGCATGCCTGCAGTCGACATCGACAGCCTCCTTTATAAATCTTCATTTTCAAAATCTAGCCAAGAGAAGATATATACGTAAACATTTCATCGCTTTCCTTGAGATTGACGATAGTTCTGTGGTAACATGTTCGATTGGCGTAAAGTCAGCTGGGTTTCGATCCCAGCTTGAAGCATCTTGCGTATCTAGCCACACTGAAGAGTTGTGATACAACGGATTACTATATATATACATATTATTAACCAGGCCTTTGGCATAATGGTTAGAGTATTCGCCAGTGGTCCGGGAGAGTGGGGTCCAGAGATTTACAAAAATGGTACTTGATACCTCTTGCTTAACCCTCAGTATTATAAGATATAGTTCAAGGGTAAGTGGAGCAAGAGCGGAAAGAGAGCAGATCCCTCTTTTACACCTTTGTGTAGTAGGTATTGAAAAGGGATCCTTCGGGTCATCCTCGATTACAGTCGACCAATTTAACTTATATATATATATGGTAAATTTAAGTACTCAAACTTACCGCGTTTGCAACCAAGCTGGATATAGACATCAGTTGCATACAGAAACATACTAATTGAAATAAAAAATTACAATTAAAATACCATGATCCGAGTAATTGATAGATATTTGTGTCACTATCTGCGTGAAAATACCAACATTGGAAGAGTAGGTATGCTTTTAAGTTTTCGTGTCTCAAATTCCCTTCGTAGCATAGAAAAAAATTCAAGCAAAACTAATGAACGCTGCATTTAATGGCAATTCTTGTAGTAATTTACTCAGCGTTTTGCTTATATGCATCACAAAGCCTAATGGATTGGGGACCCAATGAGACTAGAACTCACAATTGAAGGTTTGCTAGTCAAGCTTGCTAACCATTTCACTACCAGAGGCACCCAAAGCAACCCTTATATAACAATCATCTCTTGCTTCAGTTCTATGAATGCTGATGACGAAACGGATATCACGACACAAAGAACTGTTTGATCATTTAACTGGGTGTAAATTTATGATTGATGTTTAATTGAATTGTTTGTGATACTTAACAAGACTTGGAACTATCTAACTTTGTTGACTTATCTTTACTAACACAACGTTCTGATCATCATTGGCGACAAAGACGAAAATATAAATTCTGCAGAGACAACACGCCAAACAGGGATCGTGAATATCAAGCAGAGTTTTTTTATTTTTCTCGAGAACATTCGTGTATGCCTCAATACTAAATTCCAAAATAAAGGGAAGAAAAACTATAGACATACACCAATGAAAACAATTTTAAAGCACAGCTTGTATATATATTTATTAACAAGAAGTGGATTAAAAGCAATTTAAAGAGTGAAGCATAATATTTTCCGGGGAGAGTATCTTCCGTCATAGAATCATCTCAGTAAAGATTTACCTGAGGCTACACAGAAATTATTAGCAAAAAGCGATATGACTAACTCTCTCTCACCAAGAGTGAAAAAAGAAATTGATATACGTTAACTGTAAGAAACAAATTCGATATTCTTCAGGAGACATCTGAAATAGAGAATAAGAAATATAAAAACTTTGTTACTACCCATGTAGAAGCAACAGTAGAGTTTATACCAACCAAACTAAGAGCCAAATGTAGAGTTCCATGGGAGTCAATTGCTGTAAGCGAAAAACGAGATAAAATGAGATAAGCATTTTTACTTAATAAAAGAAACTCAGCAAATGCAGTCCAGTTGGATGGGGCTGTAGAATACACCAGCTGCATCTCTGCAGGGGGGTCTAGCCCCCACCCAACGATTATCCTGGATTAAAAAATCTGATAGTGAGGCTTCAGTAATGCTGGAGCTTTGGAGAATGCAGAGTACCCCTTCATTGTCATCACTCCTAGGTCTTGTGTGGTCCGGAGTTGTAGCACCTGAAAGGGTCCTATCTATAGGTCAAATAGAACTTTTGGAGATTTAAACTGAGTGCAAACAAATGACTTATGCTAAATCAAATAGTTTGAAATATAACCGATCATTTAACTGTGTATAAATTTATGATGGATACTTAATTGAATGGTTTGTGATACTTAACGAGACTTGCAACTATTTAACTTTGTTGACTTATGTTTACAAATCGTGTATATCTAACATCTATGTATATACCAGATTTGGCATTAAATAACCTTCAATGGTGAATATACCATAAAACACAAACGAATTAAATCATATATATCTAATGTACGAGTATAAACCAGATTTGACACAAACCTCCAATGGTGGATATTCAAAAAAACTATACCAAACCAAACCAAACAAATGCCGATGTGCAAAAAACGTAAGAAAGTTCCAAAAGAATTAAGACATACCAAAAAAGAGGAAATAGAATACATTCAAGGCCAAATTGATAAAATCATATATTCGGTAGATGATAGACAATTATGATTAGCAAGGCAATTAATAAATGAAGTGAGTGGATAGAAAGTGACGCGTGTGAAAAACTGACAGCTGCCAGTCAAAAATAAAAGACTTCAGAAGCGGAAACAAGATTTCAAGAATATACGTGGTTAATTCAATAAGGTTCCAGACATTTTTCGTGTGGGCATTTAAAATTGTCGTAGACTTTTGAAAATCCGAAATGTGATTGCTATACATCTTATGAAATGACTGACCAATTTTTATGATTTCAGCTTCAAATCAACAGCTACAGCAGCAATTGGAATACACCCTACTAAAGCCTTATTGTCACAGCTGGTGAATTTCAAAAAGGCAATCTGACACTTTAGAAGAACGATATGCAATAAATTCTCTTTTAAACCTGAAAAGAAAAAAAACGCCACAGAAACGTATGGAATGCTTCAGACTGCTTTTCGACCATCTTGCATGTATTGAGTATCAGTTTTTGAGTGACATAAGAGATTATAGGAAGGCAGGGAGTCTGTGAGGGATATTGAGAGGTATAGGAAGAGTAAGGAAGTTAGAACACCGGAGTTGATTGGCCAAAGGGTTAGGTTTAGGGTTACTATGTTAAGGTTTTAAGAGAGTTCAGGAAGAGATTCCGTCGGAAGAGGTCAGTACTCTTCAAATCGGGTCAGTGGCATTTCTACCAGGACACTGCCCCAGTCCACAACTCCATCCTTGTCACAGACTATTTGACCAAGATGGGCATCAAGACAGTTGCTCAGCCTCCCTATAGTCCAGAACTTGCTCCCTGTGACTTTTGCCTCCCTGCGACGAAATATCAGCTGAAGTTTAGAAGACAAGGAAATATGACGACATGCTTCTTAGATTATGCAAAGCTGTGTATAAACAAAACTCAATTGAAAAATGGACTGAAGACTTCATCTTCATCTTCCACCAAAAAGGCGAATCCGGTATCAGAAAGAACTAAAAACGCATTACTCTTATTGCTATAGCTGCTAAGGTTTATAAATCTCTGCGTCTCGGTCATATCCCCTTGAAATAAAAAAAAAATTCTATGAAAAAATCATAACAGCTTTCAGAGAAAAGAAACCACAACGTTACGGATTTTGACTATCCATCGAATCCTCGAAGGAGTATGTACAAAAGAATCAAGAGGCAACACTATTATTTGTAAATTTCTCCTTTGATTCCAAACAGAGAGCAAAAACTACAAGCACATGGCCCTCCCCAGAGAAACAATTACCGCTATAATGATTCTTTGCCAAAACACAAAAACAATAGTTCACTTACCCAATGGTGACACTTATTCTTGTCTCGTATAAATTGTACTAATTAGTTATATTTTGTAATTTGATATCTAATTAATTTATTTGAGAGTTAATGGAAATTAAATTTGAATACAATGAGTGTATTAAATAATAATTTTGTAAAGCTTTGTTCTTAATTTACATCATCGTCACAACATCAGCACGGATCTCCCCGACCCTCGCCAGCCACCCCACTCTATCGTCCATCGCCTCCGGTAGGTCTTCAGGGCTACATTCTGTATCGGCAGAGAGCTGTTGTATGTAGGTTCTAGCTGGTCATCTTGCCTTTTCTCGTCCATCTGTCTACAGGTTGGTTGGTTGTTTTTTATAGCATATCAACTTTTGTCGGTTATTTAACGCCAAATCCATTTTTATGAAAATAGTTCTATTTCAAACAATTCCGTTTAGCATAAGTACGCTGTTTAAATGTAAGTACAGTTTAATCGTGAAAAACATTTCTATTTCACGCAATTCGGTTTAGTCAAGTAGTTCTGATTCCGCTTATTCAGTTTGGTAAAAGTACAGATTTTGTTTACACACAGTTAAATGAAAAAACAGTTCTATATATAATAATTCAGTTTAGTGTAAGTACAGTTTCAGTGTCAAAAACAATTCCATTTCAAATAATTCAGTTTAGTATAAACACGCAGTTTAAATGTAAGTACAGTTTAATTGTCAAAAACATTTCAATTTCAAGCTATTCAGTTTAGTCAAATAATTCTGTTTAGCATAAGTATTCCGTTAGTTCTATTTAACCCATAGATAGGCCCTTATCAGATGCTACTACGCCGGGCCAGAGTGAACTTGGGAGTAATGGCAATGATGGGGTGCTCCAAATTCCCCAAAGCCCCAGCATCACTGAAACCTCATCATCAGATTGTTTAGTGTCATATCCAGGACGCTTATTGGATGAGGGAGTCTTACCCCTCTGCAGAGGTGCAGTCGGTGTATTCTACAGCCCCAGCCGACTGGGCAAGGTCCACAGGAATACGTCACTTATAAGTTCGTCCCTACTTCTCCAGCAGTCTAGTTCGTCTAACCTGGATCTTGTGTAGTTTCCGTCTTAACTTACAGTCTCGGTTAAAACACGATAAGGGTAACCCAAAGCTGAACTTTTTTCTTTTATTTTTTTATTTTCATTTTATTTATTTATTCATTTTTATTTATTTATTTATTTTTGGCTTTGCTGGGTGTGATTGACACTAGTAATGTTTCGTTCATCAAAACATTTATGAAGATACCAGTATCGGAAAAATAAGATCTAAAAAATTTCGGTACTCTTTATATCTTGTAAACTAAACTTAATTTAATTCAGGAAAAAATGAATACGAAATATTATAAAACTTTCGTTTCTTCAAACTTTGAAAATCAGTCTCTGTTTTTTTTTCTGGAATTGAACCAAGACAGTTGGTATCAGTAAGAAAGACAGAACGTGGTTAAGAGTCGGCTGGGGCTGTAGAATACACCGACTGCACCTCTGCAGAGGGGTAAGACTCCCTCATCCAATAAGTGTCCTGGATATGACACTAGACAATCTGATGGTGAGGTTTCGTCATTGAAAATCAAAGATAAAGATAAAAATATCTTTATTTTTTTTCTATTCAATTTTCTTTTGTATCCAATAACTAATAAAATTTGCTGAGTAATAAATAATAATGCAAAGCCTCTAAAGAATATATTTCACTAATGGAATTTACAGAGACATTCTATGCTGGACACGGAATGTTTATTTTTAATCTACAGTCAACTAGTAGGGGTTGCTTAGAAGCTCCATGTAAAAAATCAGGATTTCTTCGTAAGTGTGACGTTTTGGGGTCTCGAAATAAGTTGTCAGAGAAAAAGATGTGTTAAAAAACTTGTTCCATACTTGAAACTATATCATTGTGTGCAAACAATAAACACCAATTCTTTAAACTGTTTAACTGTGTCCAAACAATAAATAACAATAATTGAAACCATTTGTGTGTAAACAATAAAAAATGATATTCGAAAATATTTGACTTTGTGTAAAGTATAAATAGCCATGCTTGAAACCATTTAACTATGTGCAAACAATAAATAGCAGCACTCGAAACCATTTCACTATGTGCAAACAATAAATAGCAGTACTCAAAACCATTTAACTATGTGCAAACAAATGAGTTCTAGCTCGATTAAAATAATGTTACCTAAAATTATTCACTTAAAAATCATATATATATATATATATATATGTGTGTGTGTGTGTGTGTGCCTCTATGTGTGTGTGTGTGTGTGTGTGTGTGTGAATGTACATATATATATATATATATATATATATATGTATATAAAGGATTTGGCATTAAATAATCACCAAGAGTTGATATGCCATTAAATCAAATAACCTAACCCAATACAAAAAACAACGCTAAAAACGTGTTGCTAATTAGATAATTTATTTGAAAATTCTACCAAAATTTTACAGGGTGTTTAAAAAAAATGTTTCCACCATCATGGGAGTATATTTATGATATAATTTCAGACCATTCCTGTCTTCACATTTCTTGTTTGTTCCACCGGTAATTAAGGAAATGTTTATATTTCTCTGAGAGTATCTTAATCAAAAAATCACAACTGATATTATGGACGACCCCTCAGGAAGATTCCTATCCTGTGTTGACAAGGTTGTGAACTAGTGGAGACTTTCAAATCATAATATCATACAAGAAGTTCAATAGAAAAGTTAACATGTTTTAAATAGTCTGTGTATATAATTTGAAGAGTTTTTTATAACTTTTCTGGACGATGTGTGCAGTTATAGACCAATTTCATTTGGAAGTTCGTAAGAAAATCATCACTTTCCTTCATATTATGTTTCCACAAATAAAAAAAACTGTATTGTATGCTCTTACAGCCAATCCCATCCAAGTCAAAAGCAAACAATTTATGATATTTGTCTCAGCCTTCCACTAGACAGGACTTGACACAAGGTTAATGACCCGAAGGTCGATCATAGCGGGAATTTAGGGGAGGAGAAGGTCAGGCACGAGCCGATGCTCAAGCCCTGCTTAACAACGCTGGTCATCGAACCACTTAGTGCAATGTCGGCCTGATGAGCCTAGGTCCAGGCACGTTTGCCTAATTATAGCTTAAACTGGACCACAGAGTCTAGTGCTATACAAGTGTGACCAAGTGTCAGTGATGCAGCTCGCTCACCTGAAGCCAAAGCCAGAGTCCTTTCGACCTTGTGTCTACCATTGATATACAATACCCGTCCGGTACAAATGCAAGACGGCCCAGCTAATGCCAGGAAGCAGACAATTTATGGATGCACAGATTGTTAGAATTGAGAAGGATAATGTTTAGTCATGTCTTTTGGACTGATTTCCGAAGTAAAAAAATGGCAATAAACTTATTTATTTTATTTCTATTTATTTCTCATTTTCTTATTAGAAACTGAAAAGTTTAAAGGTATAAAGGAAAATAAAAACTCGTAAAAGACTCTAATAAATAAATCCTTATAAGATGTTGTTCCTATTGAAAGTGTTTTATATTGGCTCTTTAGCTGATATTTCGAACATTAACGCCAAAACCCGTTAGTCAGCAGAACGTACTCCTTGTTGACCCACGTGAAAGTCTATGCAGTTTGAGCGTCCGGTTACATGACAATATTTTGATAGTTATTCTCTATCAATAATAGATTCTACTCTTATAGATGAGCAATATTAGTTGCCTAACAACTATGTGATCCTGGCCGTTGACCTATGAGGTATTAGGTGAAGCGTACCGTTGACAAGCCTTTCGATTTGTGCGCCTTGCTTCACATCGACCATGCTGCATCCCATGGTTTCGAATGTTACGCGCTTGTGCTAATTATATAACACCCTCTTATCTCCCAGAGTATAAGATCCAGTCACAACCCGAAGCAAGATGACTGAAGGATTATGAATGCCGCATGTAGTTTGTTATTTGAATCGTAGTTTTCTATGTTTTTAGTTTGTTAAATAAATCATTTAAAAAAATGAATAATTTGCCAATTTTCTGTAAAAATTCTACAAAAAACGTTAAACTTTTAGAAAAGGTAAATCGAAGGATCTAAAAAGAAAAGATCAACGGTACATTTTAGAGATCAATATTCGCGACTTGGTTTAATAAAAAGGTTACTCTCTCGTAGGGGTGCACTTAGCGTAACGGTTATCATTGTAAGAAATGGAATCGTTGACCAGATTTCAACTCTTGTTTTCATTTCACTTCAAGCTAATGACCTTAAAAAAGATATACAGCGCATCATATGAAGAAACAAAGGTAAAGAATAACTACGAAAAACTAAAACACACAAAGTAACTTTTAAAGTAAAAAGGTACTGAATGACAAATAAGGACAAAAATACTAAGTATCATCTGATAATAAAAAAGGTGCTAAGCAACATCTAAAGGCAAAGAAGGTACTAATCATTGTCTAAAAGCAGAAAAGGTACTTGGTAACTTTTCAAGGAAAAAGGTACTAAATAAAAAGGAATAAAGCATCATCTGATGACAAAAAGGTACTAAGCAACATCTAAAGACAAAAAAAGGTACTTAGCAAAATCTAAAGACAAAAAGGTACAATGCACTGTCTAAAAGCAGAAAAGGTACTTGGTAACTTTTAAAGGAAAGGGGTACTAAATTAAAAGGTATAAAGCATGATATGATAACAAAAACGTACTTAGCAAAATCTAAAGACAAAAAGGTACAAAGCACGATCTAAAAACAGAAATGCCCTTAGCAACTTTTATAGAAAAAAGGTACTAAATAAAAACATACTAAGCATCATCTGCTGACAAAAACGTACTAAGCAACATCTAAAGGCCAAAAGGTACTAAGTACTATCTAAAAACAGAAAGGTACTAATATACATCTGACAACAAAAAAGTACAAACCAACATCTAATGATAAAAAGGTACTAAGCAATATCTAAAACAGAAAGGTGCTAATATACATCTACTAACAAAAAGGTACTGAACAATATCTAAAAGCAAAAAGGTAATAAGTAACTTCAAAAGACAAAAAGGTACTAACCAATATCTACAGGTAAAAAGTTATTCAGCAAAATCTAAAAACAAAAAGATACTAAGAAACACCTTAAGATAAAAAAAGTACTAAAAGTACTAGACATAGGTAGGAACTAACCAAAATCTAAAAGCAAAAAAGTACTAAGTTCTAAAGACAAAAGGTACTAAGCAATATCTAAAAGCAAAAAGGTACTAAGCTACATCTAAAGGCAAAAAGGTACTAAGCTACACCGAAAGACAAAAAGGTACTAATCAATATCTATAGACAAAAAGGTACCAACCAATATCTAAAAACAAAAAGGTACGAAGCTACATCTAAAAACCCAAAGGTACTAATCAACATCTAAAAATAAAAAGGTACTAAGCTACATCTAAAGACAAAAAGGTACTTACCAACATCTAAAGATAAAAAGGTATTAACCAACATCTAAAAACAAAAAGGTACTAATCAATATCTAAAGTCAAAAAGGTACTAACCAACATCTAAAAATAAAAGGTACTAAGCTACATCTAAAGACAAAAAGGTACTTACCAACATCTAAAAATAAAAAGGTACTTACCAACATCTAAAGATAAAAAGGTACTAACCAACATCTAAAAACAAAAAGGTACTAAATAATATTTAATGATTGAAAAATACTAAACAGCATCTGAAAGCAAATCTTAGGCCGTAATATGAAAGCGCAAAACATACAAATCAATATCTATTGAATGTGAGTTGAGTATTGAAAATTAAGAAAAAAAAATCATCGAACAGAAATTGTAGCAACCATCATTGATATTATTGAAGATGGGTAAAGTGTAGGGCAGATTGTGTTTTTTTTTTTTAGTATTGGTAAGGCAACCAGTCAAAGAGAAGGAAAAAGTTAACCCGAGGTCAAATCGAGCTCGTAGCTGAGAGATTAGGTAAATACATGCGAAATGTTTATCCTAATATAATTCCTCAATAGGATGAAGTTGATTTTGGAGGATTTTTGCAAAACCTATTTGAAAACTAAAATTCTCTCATTTAAAACCATAAAAAAAGATCCAATTCTAATAAGGATACATTTCTTTTGCATATCCACAATCATAAAAAAAAAATTAGGAGCGAAAAATTAACTTGGAATTGATAGCTAAAATAATTTTTTTTTCTTTTTTCTAAATTTCATTCTCAGAAGAAAAGGCTTTTTAAGAAAAGATTTAAACGATGTACTCAAATGAAAATAACAAAAAAAAAAAATCCAAAAGTTCTGAAAAGAATTAATATCGACATCTTCATCCGTAAAAGTGCATTATTTTTTAAAATTCTTTTTCCATATGATAATAGCATTTACTCTTTTTCTAATCTGCTATGTCATTTCTGTTTTGCACTTTAAAATGTGGCATTTTCTAAAGTGGTATATCACTTACAATTGCGGATAAAAAAATGAATATGAGAGAGAGAGAGAGAGGGGGAGAGAGAGAGAGGCTGTCATCACTTGATAGATAATGTCATAAGAAAGAGATAATCTTGTCAACGATCGAGGAAAAAAAACGTGGTTGTCTACTGAAGAGTACATGTTTGAAAAGACAACGTCTGTGTCACTGGTGTCATTCACTATCGAATTGTCTTATATTCATTTGTAATTATTAGTATCCCATATTACACCCTCACAATTATATATATATATATATATATATATATATATATGTATATATATATATATATCAGATTAAAGAGAGGGTAATCCTCTTGATAGGGAAAAAAATTGGAGTCTTTAGATGTGGTCAGCGCTGGCCACATCTGAACCTACAATTTTTTTTAAACTCTAGTAATGTGGCACACATGGACGGGTAAGTGAACAACGTTTATTTTTGATTTTATCCAAGTCTGCCGGCCAACATTAATCATATTCTGTTGATTTTTTTAAAATGTCTTTAAAAATGTATTCACTAATATATATATATATATATATATATATATATATATATATATATATTAAAATGAGTAGGTATACGAAAAAAATTGTATTTATTCGCATTTATTTATTTATTTTCTTCTTACATTCGTGTATGTTTCCTGCTTGATGCTTTCATCAGAGGACATAAAAGAGAAGGAGAAAGAAAAAGAAAAAACCATGAACAAAATGAAAAGAAACATAAACAAACAAACAACAAACCAAAAACACAGAACAACGGAAGATATGATCCCCACACACAAACAACAAAATATAAAAGAAAAATTAACGCTCCAAAATACCAAATACATATATATTGCCCAAACCACCCAAGAACAACCAACCCTCAGTAAAATAAAAATAAAAAAAACATTTTTAAAATGAAAAATGTAATGAAAAGAATCCCCTTATAAACTATTACGCACAACAAAATTGGCCAAACTTCAACACATATGACTCCAGAAAAAAAAATTTTTAAAACCCACTCTTATACAATAAAAGCCACCCTATAACCAACAAAAGAAAAATCTTTATTTAGAAAATACCAACAAAAATTACTATTCTTTAAAACATACGAACAAAAACCATCTTTTTAGACAAAACGAACCGGAGGGAAAAAACAATATAAAAAACGAAAAAAACAATTTAACCGAAAATTATAAACTTATCTACACACATGTTAAATAAGGACCAAATAAACTTACTCAAACAAGGTCTTGAACCAGACATGCAGGACACTGCTGGAGAAGCAGGGACGAACTCATAAGAGATGTACTCTTATGGACCCCCACACATGGCCGTGCAAAAGCAGGACGACCAGCACGAACATACATTCAGCAACTATGTGAGGATGTGGGATGTTGTCCTGAAGACCTGCCTAGGGCAATGAACAATAGGGAGGAGTGGCGAGAGAGGGTCAGCGCGATATGATGATGATGACTCCAAAAAGCAACATAGGAAAACTAAAAAAAGACCGCAAAGAATTTGAAAGAAAATTTAGAATAATAGAAAAATTCAAAAATAAAAGAGATACAGATGACTCCTTTGTAAAGAATAAAACCAAATTCTTTCCAGACAAAAACAACAATAGTAAACAAAACACATTCTTCGAGAAATTATGGAATATCAACCTAAAAGAAAAAACAACAAAAAGATAACCTCTCACAAAAACAAAAACAAGTCTTAAGAATATACAGGAAAACGAAAACAATTATAAAAGAAGCAGACAAGGGAAGTACCGTAGTCATCTTAGATAAAACGAACTACAAAACAAGAATCTAAGAAATTTGAAAGACGAAAATAACTACAATCTTATTGATGCAAACATAGATAATAACATAATATCAAAAATCACGAAATTCTGCAAAATACACAATAAATCACTAACTAAAAAGGAAAAAGACTCCTTAACAAACTATATCTCTATAACCAGCAACTTCTACGGACTAATGAAAATTTACAAGTCCAAACAAATAAAAAACGCCGTAGAAACACAAAAATTCGAATATATAGAAATCCCAAACCCCAGTGATCACAAATTTAGACTCATTGCAGCAGACTCGTCGTGCCCGACTAGCAGACTTTACAAAATAATGGACATTTTACTACATCCTTTCCTAAACAAAATAAAAAGCTATATTAGGGGCAACATAGATTTTTTAAATTACATACCAGGAAAAATAGTCACATTTGACGTCACAAGCCTATATAGCAATATCCCCCATGAATTTGGAAAAGAAGCCATCTCATTTTAGATAGATAAATACCCAGACATTTCACCCAAGATTTAACAAAAAAATTATCATAGAGTATAGAAATAATCCCTAATAATAACTCCTTCCAATTCTATAACATTAACTATATCCAAACACTAGGAATAGCTATGGGAACTAAAATGGCACCGATATACGCAACACTTAGCATATTAGGAAGAAAAACTATGCAAAATAATAGTTTAAAAAATACGGCAACGACTTCAAAGAAGAATTTATCAAATCATGGAAAAGATATTTGGATGATTGCTTCATATTCTCGGAATGCCCATGGGGAGACATCAACTAATTACACAACCAACTACAAAACCTACACCACAAAATAAAATTTACTATGGAACACAGCTCAAAAGAACTACCGTTTTTAGACATCCTTATAAAAAATGTAAATGGCCAAATCATCACTGATATCTACCATAAACCAACAGACACCCAACAATACCTCCACTTCAAAAGCCATCACCCCAAAACCAATATAAAATCCATCCCTTACACTCTAGCACACAATATTCACGGACAAAAACCTAAAAAAAATCGCCATAAAGAACTACCCACAACCCTAAACCATACAGGATACCTAACAAAGCTAATAAATTAGAGGTTCGGATTAGCAGAAAAATACCACAAAGAATTAAGGAACCCGAAAAAATACAACAACGAGAAACCCCAAGCATACGTCGCAACCTACAAAAAACAACCAAGAATTATTCACAGAAATAATGAAAAAGCTAGAAGAACTTAAAAACAATGAGAAAATCAAAGAACTACTAGATACAACAAAAATCATTAAAAGCCATAGACAACCCAAAAATCTTAAAAGAATACTCACCTCTTCTACATTCGGAGAAAACACAACACAGGGGGTAACCAAATGCAATAATAAACGATGTAAAATATATGATATAATTATATAAGGAAAATCCTATACCTTTAAAAACCCAGAAACAAAATTTAAAATAAATAAAGACTTAAGCTGCAACTCAAAAAACGTAGTCTTCATAACTGAATGTAGCGAATGAAAAGAAATATACATAGGGTCAACACAGGCCCTTAATACAAGGACATCACTTCACATGATTAATATCAAAATAGAAAAAAAAAACAGAAAGTTAAATATATCGAAATACCTATACCAATGTAGTCGAGGGGAAGTTAAAATAATGCCAATAAATCGAACCAACGACTACATGCTAATTCAAATAAAGGAAAAAGAAATTTAATGATAAATTTAAACCAAAGTTGAATAAAACATGAATCATACATACACACAAGTGGAAACAAACATACATAGATATGTATTTGTATACACACAAAAAAAATCTCAAGGTAGACATTCACACATACACAGAGAAAAGATAACTGTAAGAGAAATCCGAAACCACTCCGACGCACACACGCACACACACACACACACACACACACTCACACAACGTATCAAATATAAAAAGCAAATGAGGGTTAAAGTAGGCAAAGGGAACAAACTCTAGGAAAAAGAGAGGAGTGACCAACTGAAAACCATCCAAACTGCAAACACGAGAGAGTTCAAGTCTCATTGAACCCTATTAACAAGACCTTACGCCATACATGTTCTCTGGCGAAAGCATCAAGCTAGAAACATATAAGTAAGAACAAAATAAATAAAATAATCGTAAAAAATACAAATCTCTTCGTGGGCCAACTCTTTTTAGAATGTTCTTATTCTCTCTTTGAACCAACAACAATATATATATATATATATATATATACTTTCTTTAAGAAAAACAAAAAAACGGTCACATTAAGATTATAAATTTATTTTCATCCTGTTATGGGTATTGATATGAATCAATAACACCAAAAATAACAGGACTTCTTCAGATCTAATGGATAAAATAATTCAGAATAGACACAGGAAAGAAGTGTGGGAGGGGTTAGAAAGGGATTAAGAGTTTCCTTCCCATTTCGCCCACTTCCGGTTTTTAGTTTTTATTACCGGTTGAAATTATAGTAAATTAGATTTTTTCAATTCTTAAATTCTACATACATTTCAACTTAAAACTCCAGATTAAATAATAATTTAGGGAAGTTCAACATTCGTTAATAACCTTACGTAAGGATACAGTAATACTTATCTTAAATTAAATTCAAAATTTTAAATTAAAATCTTAAATTCAAAATTAATATTCGAGCCTATTAATTCAGTTACCCTTCCATTGAAAAGTACGTACACATCACATGGTATCTTCTCATCTTTTTATTTCATTTTATTTTATTCATTTCACCTCAAATTTCAAATTAATCCCATGTTTTGGTTAATTAAACATTATCTATGATAATTTGTATATAATTTAAATTTATTCCTATGTCTACATCTAGCTATCAAGTCACATCGCTGATTTAATAACTATAATGCTAATGTGACTAGTTTTTTGTTTTTCTTAAAGAAATTATTGCTCGGTAATGTCTGTTGCATTGAGCTCTTTACCAGGAAAATTCAATGTACATAGTTGAATGAGTTTTTTTGTCCTGGCGGAATTATTCCCGACTCCGGTTTAACTGGACTAAATAATAATAATAATTATATATATATATATATATATAGAAGTAAATAATGGAAATGAATACGAGAGTATGAAGAAAAATAGAAAAACCAAGCAATTCAAAAGTAATGAATTTATTATAAAGGAAAGTCAACGTTAAAACATTTCGGTTTTAGTAGACTTTCATCAGGACTTTGAGATGGCGAAACAAGTGTTGCGAGAACAGCGATGGATGTTTCACCAACTTAAAGTGCTGGTGATGGTTTACTAAAACCGAAATTTTTTAACGTTGACTTTTCTTTATGATAAATTCATCATTTTTGGAATACTTTATTTTTCTTCATATATATATATATATAAATATATGTGCGTGTGTGTGTGTGTGTGTGTGTGAGTAGAGAGAGAGAGACAAGATAGAAAGGATATGTTACAGGGTGGAACGATAAAATTGTCACCCTAGAAAAGACTACATGATTCCATTTCTGAATAATGAAAACCGGTTCTCTTTTTTTTTTTGTTGTTGCAGACCATCTACTAGTTGGCCAGTTGAGTACAAATCCCAAGAGCGATAGGAGCCTTCTATCATGTCTGAAAGTGACACAATGTTCAACGAGCGAGATCAGAGATGCGCCGCTGTACAACCATGCTCTCTACCGATCCAAGTTATGACAACAGGACCATTTGCCAGCACCCTCAAAATGCAAACTCGGACGGTTCAACGTGCCCAGGGTGATGAAAACAAAGTTTCCAGCTACGGTTATGGTCTTTGGGGTGGTTTCAAGTGAGGGCCACATCATGCCACCTCACATCTTCGAAGTCAGCTTGAAAGTCAACACCAAAGTGTACGTGGATGTGCTGAAGAGTGTGGTGATCCCCTGGTGCAATCAGGTGGCCGGTGGCAAACCCTGGGTGTGGCAGCAGGACACGTTGCCAGCCCACAAGTCCAAAAAGACCCAGGCTTGGCTTCAAAAGGAGTGCTACGATTTGTACCCTTCTCTCACTGGCCCCCTTGTCCCCCGACCTGAACCCGCTGGACTACCTCGTTTGGTCATACGTCGAGAACATCACCAACATGACCTCCCACAACACCAAAGCCAGCCTGATCGCCGCCATCCACCGAGTATTCACCGACCTCCCGCCGGCACTCGTGGAAAAGGCATGCTCCCAGTGTTATATATTGACCTTCAACCCGGCCAAATATGCCATTCCAAAGTGATGCACCGGATGAAAGTGACACATTCTGATGGCACTTATGAGGAGAAATCGCGTAGGTGAACTTGGCTAACAAGATGGGACAAGGGGAAATTCCCATGGTACACTCATAGACTGATGCACCGGAAGAGAGTGACCTGTGAACTGCATGACAGTTATTTCCGCTTGATGACGATCAAACATGCCATTCCAAAGATTGAGTTGGCGATTGAGCCGACGTTGAACTATTATATAACTCGGTCAAGACAGGAAGTCAGACAGTTGGGTTCCAGAGATGTTGCTGATAAGATGTGGTAGAGAAAGCCCGGCGGAGGGGGCCCTTGGGGCCCCTGATGAGTTGGGGATCAGAGACAAGTTGTGGTAGAGAAAGCCACACCCTGCCGAAGGGGTCCGAAGGGGCCCCCAGGGAGTTTGAAGACCCGTTGGTGACAAGATGCGGTAGAGAAAGCCTGCACCAACAAAGAGGGCCTCTGGCCCTCCGGTTGAGCAGCACTGGAGAACAAGAAAGACACAACGCTGATGACCATAAGAGTGGGGATCAATATATTGCAGTTCAGTTCGGTCTCCAACTCCCTCTCACACACAAACATTACAATAAAATGAGAGGTACGTATTTTTCTAAAGAAGTCTTTGCTCGTCCTTTATCATTGTGTCGTTGTGATCCATTCTGCATATATATGCATATTTATTATGTGAGTATACAACACCATATTTATTATGTGAGTATACAACACCAGTTCCGGATCCGTATCGAGGCGGTGATTGAGGCTGAAGGAGGCTACATTGAATAGATGTCAGCTTTACTACATCATCAAGTTACCTGAATTGATTTTTTTCAATAAAAGTTTTAAAATAAAGCTGTAGTGTTTCTTTAGGACGATAATTTTATCGTTCCACCCTGTACTTTTTTCTTTCTTTTCCCCAACTACACCTTATGACACACACGCAGTCTGTTAAAAGTTCGCAGGAAAGACTTCAGGTTTGGTTTGGTTTGGTTTGGTTTGATTTTATGGCATATCAACCATTGTAGGTTATCAATGCCAAATTCATTTTATACATATAAACAGTTCTATTTCAAACAATTCAGTTTAGTATAAGTACACAATTTAGTTCAATTTTACCTATAGATAGGACCCTATCAGTTGCTACCACTCCGGGCCTGAGTCGACCAGGGAGCGATGGGAATGAAGTGGTACTCTGAGTTTTCCAAAGCTCCTGCATTACTGGACCCTCACCATCAGATTGTTTAGTGTCATATTCCAGACACTCGTTAGAGGGGGGTCTTACTCCACTGCAGAAAAGCAATCGGTGTATTCTACAGCCCCAGCCAACAGGGCAAAAAAGACTCCAGGTTACGTTGAGCAGGTCTACTAGTGATATTAGTAGTCATTTATAAATGATAGTGAGTTCCATTCTCACTGGGTGCTCCATACTTCGGGCCTCCTACCAAACTAAGCTATGCTTAATAAATGTTTTCTAGAAATATTTGTAATAAAACTTATCTATCATTTGCAGACAAAGAAAGCACTTATTAAAGATCAAAGTTCTTCATCCAAATCTTTTTGGCATCGTCATCACCATCATCATCATCATATCGCGCTGGTAGCACGGATATCCCTGACCCTCTCTCGCCACTCCTCCCTATCGTTCATGCTGGTCGTCCTGCTTTTGCACGGCCATGTGTGGGGGTCCATAAGAGTACATCTCTTATGAGTTCGTCCCTGCTTCAAAATAAATAAAACAGACATCATAAAGATGATAAAAATATGTTGAACGAGTCACGTAGTGTAATGCTTAATGAGCAAGTCCCGTGGGTCAGTTACCATTCAGTTTGTTCCTCACTCGCGGCAAAATGATCAACGTGTTGTATAGCCATACTACAACAGCATGTATACATATACAAATATATACGGGAACATAATCAACTGTAATGACAACTTCAACAAACGAACGAAAATACTTCTTCATATAAATCTCTCACACTTTATTTTCGAAAAGGTGATGTTTGTTGTGTGTGAGAAATGAGTGAAGACAAGGACGGACTGCTATATTGACCCAAGTTCTTCCTCTCGACCATAGCAGCACTTCTTTTGCATCTTAGCTTGGGTTGTTCAACCGTGGATCACTGAGGGCCGTAAAGCCCTCAGTCTGCAAGCTGGTTCTTCACACTGGCATCCTGTCTCCAACTGACACGAACCGTCTGGGCACCTGGTTATATTATTGTCTATCGTCCACCTGCTTCCGCTGTTCTTTCGCTTATTTACACTGGTGCATCTCTTGATTGACGGCTCAGTCGAGGGTCAATATATAACAAACGTTAGCAATGCATCATCTTTTTAACATTTCCTATCGTTAGCGAGTAAGGCAAGCAGAACATGATTATTGAGTTTATTTCTCACTAAGGGTTTTGTCGCCCCGGTCTAAGCTTAGGAAATGACTGTCAATAAAACTATTTACAAAACATATAACTGCGTGTATATGAATGTGCATGTATTTACCCCATCCCTCCGCCACTTGGTCCAGTCGACTAGGTGGGGGCTGTAAAATACACCGACTGCATCTCCGCAAAAAGTTAAATCCCCCCCTAACAAGTGTCCTGGATAGGATGACACTAAACAGTAATGCTGGAGCTTTGGGGACGGCGAAGTACCACGTCATTAGCATAGCTCCCAGTCCAGTCTGGCCCAGAATGATAGCACCTGATAGGATCCTATCTATGGGGCAAATAGAACGGTTTGAAATTTAAACTGTGTACTTTGATATTCAAACTGAGTCCAAACAAATGATTTAGGCTGAACTGAATAATTTGAAATAGACCTGGTTGATCATTTAACTATGTGCAAACAAATGACTGATGTTTAATTGAATTGTTAGGGATAAATAGCAATGCTGAGAACCATTCAACTTTGTTGACTTTTGCAAAACTGAACTGCTTGAAATAGAACGGTTTGATCAGTTAATTGTTTTTAAACAAACAACTGATGTTTAATTGAATTGTTAATGTTAACTAGCTCTGCAATCTGTGGTCGCTGGTTCGACATCTAGTAGTTGAGATCACAGTATACACTGCTGATGAGACCTAATAAGGTCGAAACAGCTGTCCAGTGTTTCTGTATGTGTTCGCTGGATTTTCTGATCTTGGTAATTCAATGAACAGTAAATAGAATTATTCGTATTTGATAGAAGTAAATGAAACCATATAATTGTGTGCAAAATAAATAAACTTAGGCTCGCTTAAAAATGTTATCAAGAAATTGTTTACAAATCAATAGATATATAAAAGCAGGATTTGGCATTAAATAACCTGCAAGTGTTGATATGCCATAAAACCCAACTCAACCAAAGCAAACATTCGCTCCTAGCAGGATGTGACAAAAAGTAAATTTTTGAACAATGTACCATTGGTTTAGATTCAGAGTTTTCTTTTCCTTGATTGGTTGTTTTACAAAGCCTAAAGAACCTACTTTACACTTGTTAAACAAATTGCTAGCAGATATATTCATGCCTTTACAAAGGGCCTTAGTGCGAAGCAAAACATAAAAGCTTCGTCTAGGAATTGAACACAGCCCGGCGATTTCATTTCCAGCGACGATAACCTACAAACCAAGAGCACCTCGTGGTAAATCTATTAAGTAGATGGCAACAAGAAAAATTCAATTAATAGATATAACATTACATACAATTTGGTTGCCCACCCAAATACTTTTTAACGTGATTCCCGTGTGTCTAACGCGTGTGACTATCGAAAAGACATTGATTTGCTTGAAGTCTTCGGATTTCACAGTTTGCGTACTTAGACACCCCAAGATCGGTCTAAGAAAAGAAGATGTCAAGAATTTATTTTTAAAGATAATGTTTCTTTCGCTTTGGTTCCAGCCAATTTCCTCTGATGCCAAAACACTAACCAGAGAAAAAAATAAACTTTTACTCTGAACACTTCCAATTACCACCCTGTGAAAAGCGCCGACATCAACGACTATATCCAATAAAACAAAGACTTATCGTCCTGGTTAAAAGTGAACAGAAGATAACCCGAAATCAAATTTTCTTTTAGACCTTATTTTTCCGATGCAGTTATCATTGGGGAACGAGAAAAATTTATGTAAACGAGCCATTAGTCAACCGCTTCTTTTCTTGATTTAATTGTTTTACTGATTCCTTAATTAGTTGGTGTTCGTGGTGTAATGGTTATCGTCGTAGGAAATGGACACGGCGACACGAGTTCAAATCCTGGACCAGGCTAATTGCATTTCCCATAACACTAATACCCTTAGGAAAGAATCCAATTGGTATGAATCCAATTATTCTCCCTCCAGCTATGAGTAAATAGTAGGACGGACTAGGTTCTTCAGCCTTGGTGAGGCAACTAGTCTAGGAGAAGGAAAACTCTGAATTCAAACCTGTTAAACTCCGCTTAAAAATTGACCTTCTGCCCGAGCGGAGGGGTTGGTAAATATGGATTAATTAGTTATTTTAATATTCAATTAATTTAATTCGGAATGAATGGAAATTAATTTGATTACGAGTACATCAAGTTGGAACTTTTGTGAAGCACTGCTGTAAGATCATAGTCAAGGTTAAAAACTTTTGGTTTCTTTTGTTTGATTGACTGTGATGGGCACTAATGATGTGTCATTAACCAAAACTTATTTCGTTCCTTTGCGTCGGAAAAATAAAGTCTACGAAAAGATACGAATTTGGGTTATCTTATCGCACTTTTAACCTGTACTATTTGACTTTAAACTATACTTAATTTGAGTCTAGACAAAATAGCAGAAAGCCTTAATTTCCACAAACTTTCAAGGAAAGAGGGTCTACAAGTCTCTGTCTTTTTCTGGGATTGAAACCAGGCAGTTGGTGTTAGTAGGAAAGATACAACGTGATTAACAGTCGGTTTTTTTCCTTTTAATTTTGGCATTGAAAATCAAGGATAGAGATAAAAATATCTTTATTGTTTTTCCATTCTGTTTTTTTGCGTATCCAATTATCAATACAATTTGCTATGTGATAAATAATAAAGGAAAGCTTCCAAGGAACATATTTTACTAATGAAGCCTACAGAGATATACTGCGCTGGACACAGGAGGTTTTATTTTTTTTAATCTGCAGTCAATTTGTAGAGGTTGTTAATAAGCTCCGTGTCGAAATTCCACACAAGAATCTAGACTTCTGTACATCATTATCTGATTTTTAAGAGTCAGGATTTCTTTGTAAGTGTGGCGTTTTGAGGTCTCGAAAAAGTTGTCAAAGAAAAAGATGATTTTAAAAACTGTCTCAAACTTGAAACATTTTTACTGCGTCCAAACAATAAATAGCAATGCTTGAAACCATTTAACTATGTTCAAACAATAAATAGTAATATTTGAAACTGTATGCACCAAATAAATAGCAATACTTGAAACGCTTTAACTGTGTGCAAACAATAAATAGCATTACTTGAAATCATTTAACTGTGTGCTAACAAATCAGCTCTGGCTTGTTTAAAAAATATTATCTACAAAATTTTCACTTAAAAATCACACACACACACACACACACACACACACATATATATATATATAGTCGTCTCTATATATATATATATATATATATATATATATATACTCAGTCCAGAGATTATAACGCATAAGTATCAGCTTTCGTTTGTTTATATTTTGCGCTATCGGATATCTGAGTGTTCAATTCGTTATATATATATATATATATATATATATATATATATATATATATAACGAATTGAACACTCCGATATATGTATATATATATATATATATATATATATATATGTGTGTGTGTGATTTTTAAGTGAAAATTTTGTAGATAATATTTTTGTGTTCAATTCGTTGTATATATATATATATATATATAACGAATTGAACACTCCGATATCCGATAGCGCAAAATATAAACAAACGAAAGCTGATACATATGCGTTATAATCTCTGGACTGAGTCGTCAAATCAACCCCTTCACCCGTTAAAAGAATTTTTAATCCTCATTTTCTGTTGTGTGAGTTAATTTTCAGTAATCTCACTTATTCTTTCACCAAAGAAAGTCTTCGAAGCAAGTCGATGTAGATTTTACAAACGTTTTTATTTTGAATAGTTTGTAAATGTACCGTAATCATTTGTATATTAGATAGACTACTTTTCGAGATTTTTAGGGAATATTTTTGAAGACTATTATACGCGAGGACTACATTATTAACTTTTTCCGGTTACATGCCTCACAATATTCGGGACGGAATGATCGAAAGTTATATCTATAATCCACACAGAAGGATTTTACGCCGAGAGAAATATTCGTAACAATGTCTGTGGTGTAATGGTTATCGTCGCAGGATATGGACACGGCGACACGAGTTCAAATCCTGTCTGAGACTGATTGCATTTCACATAGCACTAATACCCTTGGGAAAGGTATGAATCCAAATATTCTCCCTCCCGCTATGGGTAAATAGTAGGACAGACTAGGTTCTTCAGCCTTGGTGAGGCGACTAGTCTAGGAGAAGGAAAACTCTGAATTCAAACCTGTTAAACTCCGCTTAAAAATTGATCTTGTGTCATATCCTGCCCGAGCGGAGGGGTTGGTAAATAGGACAATGTCTGTTTGATAATAATCTTTAATGATTTTAAGACAGTACAAACTGATAAATTTGAACAAACATCAAATTAAGGTTAAATTAAGTAGCTTAAAATTAAAAAAATCAGTGCGTATAATATACAAGAATTCTTTCGCAGAATGTCGTAGTCAAAAGTTAGGTGTGTGTCTTTTATACAAGTATTAGTTATACATTAGTGTATGTGTTGCAAAGAATCTCGCGGCAATACTACTGTACGTTGATTTCACTACGACATTTGGTTCCATACACAGAGGAAAGATGGAGCAAAAAATCTTGCGCTTCTCACAAATACACCTGCCCAAGCCGAATCCTTACAACAAAGAAAAGAGCAAACAGCAGGAGGTTTTGGTCTCTACGGGAACGCAAATAAAACAGAGTATATGTCATTAATCAAAAGGAACCATTTTCACTCAAAGTGACAAGTCTCTGAAAGATGCTGCAGTCGAGGTATGTGGAAAGGTAGACAAGTTCACATATCTCGGCAGCAGCAACATCTCTACAGAAAATGATGTCAACATACACCTAGCGTTGACAGGTTATTGATCATATGGAAATCAGATCTCACCAATAAGATAAAATGGGATTTTTTTTCATGCTTAGCAGTGTCCATTCTACTATATGGATGCACCATATGGACGCTAACAAAATATAAAGAAAACGCTAGATGGTAATAACACAAGAATGCTATGAGCTATCTTGAACAAATCCTAGAAGCAACAGCCCACAAAACAAAAACTGCACGGCCATCTATCGCTCATCTCACAAACCATCCAGCTTAGAAAAATAAGATATGAGGATTAATAAAGGAGAAGCAAGGGCAAACTCCTAAGTGACGTTCTTCTGAGGACCCCTACACATGAACGTGCCAGTATTGGATGACCAGCTAGTACTTACATCAGCTCGGTGCAAACACAGGATGCAGCTTAGAAGATCAAAGAGCGATGGATAATAAGGACGGATGGCAAGAGAGAGAAAGTCAGGTAACCCTGTGTTGTCAGTGCGATTTGATGATTAGGATTTCTGCTTTTCAGTTTTTGATATAATAAAGTGAAAGCAAGTGAAGAAATAAAGTAAATTCTACCCTTTTATCGAGAGAAACATGGTCAAGGGCGAGGGACAAATTTACAAATTTTATGAAAACATTAATCGGGAAAATTGTTTGGCTGCGTGCCAAAGAAAAGTAGTTTGCTGGCTTTAAGCGTGTTCGAAAACTCTGGTCTCATAGAACAAGAGAGAGGATACGAAATTACTCGGCAACGAAACCGGCATTTTTAATCACTTCGACATTAAAAGCAATTTGAACTTTATGTCCGACATTTTTAGAGTATATCTAAATAGATCAGCAGTTTAGGACTGATGATTTCAGGAATTGAACTCCGTCTTTCTAATCAGCAATTACTTTGTATCGTTCCGGATACGGTTCTTTGAACCTGCGACAGGAAGAAGCTAAATTATTACTGTCAAGATAAGTTAGCACAAGGGTTTTACGAAATGGCTTTATGTTTCTAGCCACATCTGCCTATCTAATAAATGTCACTAGCCGTTAACTGCTCATTAGATATCGGACTTTACGACGTTTGTCAGCAGAAGGATTTTCTAGGGCGGCCGTATGACCATCGGGCAGTATATTCACTGACCAATGTACTAGCTCACCGAAATTTAGTCTACAAAGGTTAATATGATACCCCATATTGATTGAGGTGTTCATGGAGTAAATTTATCATCGGTTTTTCTGAGTCTCCATTCATGTACAGCCTCATAATAAAACGGCCTTGTGTCATATTCTGACATGTTGGGATGTCAGTTAAATACAATCGGCTGTTCTTTTTATTAGAATTTAACTATCGTGATGGAAAGAAAGAAAACAATTGGAAGAAAGGAAGAAATGAAGGAAAGAAGGAAAGGGAAATAGAAGAAGAAAAAGGCAAAGAAAGAATAAAAAGACATACAAAAGTTTGGGAAAAGAAAACAAGATAAGTGGTAGGTTAAGACAGAAAGAAAGAAAGAAAGAAAGAAAGAAGTGGGTAAAAAATAAGTTGGTTGGATGGTTGGTTATTTGGGTTTAATGGTATATCAACCTTTATAGGTTATTTAATGCCAAATCTATTTTTATACAAATAAACGGTTCTATTTCAAACAATCCAGTTTAGCATAAGAACACAATTTAACAGTTAAAACATTTCTATTTCAAGCTTTTCAGTTTAGTCGAACAGTTCTAATTCAAACAATTTAGTTGAGTATAAGTATAGTTTTTGTTTACTCACAGTTAAATATCAAAACGTTTCTATTTCAAACAATTCACTTTAGCGTAGTACAGCTTTAAAGTCAAAAACAGTTCTATTTCAAGCAATTCAGTATAGCATAAGTACGTAGTTTAGTTATATTTAACCCATATATAGAGCCCATCTGGTGCTACCACTCTGGGCCAGAGTGGACCAGGGAGTGATGGCAATGAAGGGATGCTCCACATTACCAAAACTTCCTGCATCGCTGAAAGCTCACCATCAGATTGTTTAGTATCATATCTAGGACACTTGTTGAGGGGGTTTTACCCCTCTGCAGAGGTGCAGTCAGTGTAATCTACAGCACTAGGAGACTGGGCAAGTAAAAAATGAGGAAGAAAAAGAATAAAAAAATATGACAATGAAAATAAACTTGTAATAAATTCCAGATGTGTATTCCATTTAATTCTCGACATATATATATATATATATATATATATCAATCATACATCCTAGATGCATCAAGGAGGTCTTCAGTGATGCAACTGTCTTCATTGCCGATTTTGGGTTATTTCTGCATCATATCGGCTCCGACAGTAACCCCGGCATGACTCTGGAAGAGCCAAGCCGCCTCCGTGATCGCGACGTGCTACTCTCGTGCCTCTACCAAAGCAAAGAAAATTTAAATAAAGGCCGGACTTCGGCCGTTCTTATAGACATCTGTCCTTGAGTAAACAGTCAAAGAAAACAGGGCATTCCACACTCCTCTGCTAAATAATACCATCTTTACCTCATCCGGTTTCGGCTGTCTACTTCCGGAATCGGTACCGAGGTAAGATGTTATTTTTAATACTCGTCCATGATTTACACTTCACAAGACTTACACGAATCTCCCGCCTATACTAATACTTCCAAACTAACATGAATTATATGTATATATATATGTGTGTGTGTGTGTGTGTGTGTTTTTCAAACATTTTGTCAAAAGATACGAGCTGTTAGAATACCTTCACAAATGATGTGTTTATTGTGGTGAAGACTTGTTTAGAAGCAGCCACACTTGTTGGATGAGCTGAGAACAAAAGAATGGTGCACCAACGTGACACATTCTCTCGAGCAACATTCCTCAGGATTTGAATTTCCTTCTCCTAGACCTGTCGCCCCACTAAAGCTAGAGAGTCTATTATATCCTACTATTTTATACATAGCTGGGGATATATATATGTATATATATATATATATGTGTGTGTGTGTGTATGTGGACTGAACTCTCCAATCGAGAACGATGAATAAGAAGAGTTCTGCAACTTCTTGTGTGAATTCCTTTTTCTTGATTGTTTTGTTGCAAATTCAGGAGCGTAATTGGAGGCAAATTCAGGAGCGTAATTGGAGGCCCAGTCAATCGCACCTCCTGATCAAAACAGATGCGTGTAAGCTCTTTTGGCCATCTTTTCAAAACCCATTCTTATGTGAAGAAAATAGTGCTGAAAGGGCTGCATTCCTGTAGAATAAGGACTTGCAGATGAGAATGCTCTTTCATCAAGGTCTCAATATATATATATATATATATCTATAGTCATCCACTGACAGAGTGTTTCGTTGTATCCCAACACTTCAGTGTTGCTAGACACGCAAGATGCTTCAAGCTGGGATCGAAACCCACCTAACTTTATGCTATATTTAGTATTTTACCGCTCAGCTATTAGGCGACCTAGGACAGCACGAAAATTATAGCGCATATGTATTAACTTTCGTTTGTTTCCATTTTGCGCTATAGGATACCGGGGTGCTCAGTTCTTTAGAAGAGCTTTGGATTATGCAGGTGGCAGCCATTAATTCCTATATATTGCATATATATTGTCATCCGCAAATCTAATATGAATTTCTACGTTTGTTGTTGCACATAAGATTATATTATTAATACTGATGATCAAAACGCATTATTTAATGGCATATCAACTTTCATGGGCTATTTATTGCTAAATGCCATTCTTGTAGAACAGCAATGATACTATTTAATCCCTAGCTAGGAGGATAAGTGGATTGTACCCTTTCCAAAAGATATTTGGAAAGTGAATGTGATACCACGAATAGAGTTCGAACTCGCTAACTTCGAGGCTGCAATCCAGCACGTTTGTCACAACACCACGGGTACTCAACCTAGTTTATTATCTGAGCAAACAAATGACGTTAATCCCAATCATCGGATATCTTGTTTACATCATGATTTTATAATGGTATTTTAAGAAAGAATTTGTAATTTTATTGTCTTAGTTTCATTATATACACTTCGGGTCATTGGCCCAATGAGTAGAGTGTTCACCTAATAGTCCAGGAGAACGGGGTTTAATCCCAGGTCGAGTCATACGAAAGACTCAAAAAATGGTACTCGATGCCGCCTTGCTTAGCACTCAGCACTATAAGGTAAGGATCAATGGTAAAATGGAGCAATCCTTGGAATGGAGTAACGCCCTCCCCTACTCCTAGATGAAGTAGCTATTGAAAAGGGAGCCTTCGGGTCACCCTCGACTAAGGTTGCCAACTTTTCTTTTTTTATATATACTACCAGTCAAAAGTATTTGGCAACAATCAAAAACTTATTTTTCATCCTAAAAATGTTATTTTTAATAAAACAAGTGAGGCACCGCAATTTTTATTAATCATCCTAAAGACAAGTCTTCCTCAGTAACTTTGATATTCGTATAACAAGATATCTTTGAAAAAATTGTATTTCCAGACTTTTTTCGTATGGCCACTTTTATTGATAGTACACAGATGAAACTCTAGTCCCCTTCGACGTTATCTCCTCCGGCTGCAATGCACTTGTTGTACCGTTCCAACAACTTATGGAACGCCCCATTGAAGTCCTCTTGTGTAAGCGTGTCAATGACCTTCGTCACAGCCTCTTTCATCTCCTCAGTTGTCTCATAACGACAGAGTCTGAGCTTAGGGAATAACCAAAAGTCAATGGGAGCAAGGGCTGCTCTATAGGGAGGGTGAGGAACTGTCTTGATGCCCATCTTTGTCAAATAGTCTGTGGCAAGGATGAAGTTGTGGACTAGTGCATTGTCCTGGTGGAAATGCCACTGGCCCGATTTGAAGAGTGCTGGCCTCTTCCCTAGGAATCTCTTCTTGAATTCCCTTAAAACCTCAACATAGTAGCCCTAACCCTAACCCTTTGGCCAATCAACTCTGGTGTTCTGACTTCCTTACTCGTCCCACACCTCTCATCATCCTTCAGAGACTCTCTGCCTTCCTTGAATCTCTTATGCCACTCAAAAACTGATGCTCGATTCATGCAAGATTGTCCAAAAGCAGTCTGAAGCATTCCATACGTTTCTGTGGTATTTTTTCCAAGTTTAAAACTGAAGTTTATTGCATATCATTTTCTGAAGTGTCATCACGTCGAGATTGCATTTTTGAAATTCATCAGCCGTGACAATCAGGCTTTAGTAGGGTGTATTCCAATTGCCGCTGTAGCTGTTCATTTGAATCATAAAAATTGGTCAGTCCTCTCATAAGATATATAGCAATAAAATAGTGAATTTTCAAGAGTCTACGACAATTTTAAATGCCCATGCGAAAAAAAGTCTGGAAACATATTGAATGCCCCACGTATATATATATATATATATAAACAATTTTAGTACCGCAGAATTTTATAGTTACTTGAATCCGGAGAATCATTTTATTGAATCAATTTAAAATAATAATACTAAACATATTCGGGACCATCGCGATCATTCTATTTTACCTGACATTTTGCAGACAGAGAAGACAATTTCAAACTCTTTGTTTGAGGTGTTAAGTGGGAATCTCTCTCTCTCTCTCTCTCTCTCTCTCTCTCTCTCTCTCCAGGTTTTGTTTTAAATATTACCCCACTCAGTAATGAATTTTACTTTTAATCCACTCCGGTCGTGACTATTTAAAAAGCACCGGACAAAAAGAGTCATTTTAGTTTAGTTTTAATTTTTTAAACTAATTCAATAAAACGATTCTCTTGATTCAAGTGTGTGTATATATATATATATATATATATATATATATATATATAGGAGGGCTGTTTACCCTGTACGTGATAGTTCACTAAACATGAAATGTTTCCATTAACCTTTAAGAAAGGAAGAACAAAAAACCCTTTTGAAGACCGAAATAAAGATAAAACTATAGGCAATTGACCTGTCGTCCTATTACGTTCACTTTCGAAAAAAAACCCTTGGGAAAAGTATGAACCACTTCATCCTCCTAGCTATGGGTTAAATAGTACCACTATTGTCCTTCTAAAAAATGGATGGATTTGGCATTGTATAACTTAAGAAGGTTGATAAACCATCAAAAAATATAAGCAATTGAATGGTCAGGATCGTCATTTTCTAAAAGCATCACACAAGTGCTTTCTGGCAAAGAAGCTATTTGCATTCAAAAGAAAGTTGCAAATCAAAAAATGGTTGGATTTGGAATTGTATAACTTACGAAGCTTGATAAGCCATTAAAAAAATATAAACAATTGAATGGTCAGGATCGTCATTTTCTAAAAGCATCACACAAGTGCTTTCTGGCAAATAAGCTATTTGCATTCAAAAGAAAGTGGAAAATCAAAATCAACCTGGCATGGTATTTTATGTGAGAGAAAGAATAACATGGAACTTAATAAAATAAAAATAATTTTCATAAAAAAAGACTTTGTTTCTTTGTTCAATGGCATATCAACATTCTTGGGTTATTTAATGCCAAAGCCATCCTTGTAAAAGAACAGTTGTGGTACTATTTAACCCATAGCCGGGGAGATAACGGACTTCATTCTTTTCCCTAGGGGAATTAGTCTAAAAGTGAACGTAATGGTGCAACTAGGTTTCGAACTCGCTTCCTACGATGTTGCAGTCAAGCACTTATTCCACATTGCTTTGCACACAGCATTATAATGTAAGGGTAAAGTGGAACTATCCAGGGAAAGGAGTAGCGCCAACCACTACACCTCGGTGTGGTAGCTATTGAAAAGGGAGCTTTCAGGTCACCCACGACTAAGGTTGCCAACTTTACTTTACATAAATGATCAAACGATTCAGTTGTACATAAGTCATTTGTTTGTGCTCAATTCAAATATCAAAGTACATAGTTTAAATGTCAAGCACTTCTATTTGACCCATAGATAGGACCCTGTCAGGTGCTACCACTCCGGGCCAGAGTGGACTTCGGAGTGATGGCAACGATAGGGTACTCCACAATCCCCAAAGCTCCACCCAAGAATATAATAACTTATAAGAGATAACAAATCTAAGTAATGTATTTATTGTTTATTGATTTTTTTAGTCAATGATGCAGATAGAATATAAACCGATGTTGTTACTGCAAGGCTCTAATCAATATATAAAAGCTTTATCATATTCATTTTATATTTAAAGATAGTCTTAGTAGGTCCAAAGAAAGGATAAGGATATATTTTAAAATAGGAAGGTCCACGAAGAGATTTCTATTTTTTTAATTCATTTATTTTGTTCTTACATACGTGTTATATATATATGAATGGTTCCAGCTTGTTTCTTTCGTCAAAACACATGTGTAACAAAAGGTGTTTTTAATGGTGAACTCAATGAGACTTGAACTCACTCTTGTTTCCAGTATAAATGAACTTTGGTTGGTCAAGTTGGTTTATATAGGGGTTGTTGTTCCTCTTTCCTGGAGTGTGTTTACTTTGGTCTGCTTTACCCGTCTCATATTCATACCAGCTCATTGACATCGTGGGCAGAGTGTTCGCCAATGGTCAAAGAGACCGGGGTTCAATCCCAGGTCTCGTCATACTAGAGATTTAAAAAATGGTACTTAATACCTCCTTACTTAATACTCAGTATTATAAGGTAGGGAACAATGGTAAAGTGGAGCACTCCAGGGAAAGGATTAGCGCCCTCCACGACACCTTGGTGTAGTAGCTACTGAAAAAGGAGCCTTCGGGTCACCCTCGACGACAGTCGCCAGCCTTATTTTACTTTACTTTCATATAGTTCTATCATAGTTCTTGTCAGAAATAACGTGATTAATGTACTGATCTGCATTTCTGCCAATGACAAAAATACATATAAGAAAAGTGTATAGAAAGTGTTTTGTAATGTTATTAACTTTATATTAAAATTATGTTCCGTAATTCAAATTTGTATGCGTATTATGTATTGTACACAATCATCAGACCGAGTATATATGTATATATATTTACGTCATGCAAAAATAAAGATTTAATTACCATACCGCTAGAGAGCGTGTGTCTGTCTGTGATTTTTGAATATGCATATATGTCCACCATCTTCAAAGTTTAATTCGATGAAAGGAAATCTTGCCTGGGAATATAAATCACCATCTGTCATCATGTGGAAGACGTTTGATTTACCTCGAGGCTTACTTTTATTGGGTGTGTGCAAAAGTTCATGACGCACAATTTTAAAAACTTGGGATCGATTGATTTTTACGCATGTCAACCAGTCTGGGGATTATTTCATACGAAAAGGTTAACGAAACACATTTTCATTCACAGCCCTGTCGACTCGGACTGTAGTACACAGTGTTTATATCTCTGCTGGCGGAGGGTAAGACTTGCCCCGCAACGAGTATCCTAATATATGACACTAAACATTCTGATCGTGATCATCAAGTCCTGGAGTTTTGGAGAATGTGAAAAGTCTCTTCATTACCCTTACTCCCAGGGCCCGGAGTAGTATTACCTGATAGGGTCCCATGCATTTGTCGAATAGAACTGTTTTAGAACTCAGCTGTGTGCAAAAAAATTTAACTAATGTTAAATTGATTTGTTAGTCTTACCGATCAATTCTTGAAACCATTTGTATTCAAGCATCAGTGATACTGAAAAGAATTATTAATGCTGAATAGCAATACTTCCAACTATGCAGATAGCAGAAAAAACATAATCCAAATAGGTGAATTTATAATGAATTAAAGTCGACGTTGAACGTTTCGGTTTCAGTTACCATCATCAGAACTTGGATATCAGAAATAGCGATGGATGCTTGCTGAGATGACAGGAGCAAATGAAAAATATACAACGAAAAGATGGAGGTGCCCGTGGTGTAATGATTATCGTCGCAGGATATGGACACGGCGACACGAGTTCAATTCCAGGACGAGAATGATTGCATTTCACATAGCACTAATACCCTTGGGAAAGGTATGAATTCAAATATTCTCCCTCCAGCTATGGGTAAATAGTCGAACAGTCTAGGTTCTTCAGCCGTGGTGAGGCAACTAGTCTAGGAGAAAGAAAACTCAGAATTCAAACCTGTTAAACTCCGCTTAAAAATTGACCTTGTGTCATATCCTGCCCGAGCGGATGGGTTGGTAAATATGGAATAAATATGGAAAAGATACAAACGTGCACATAGCGTTCATAATTTAAAAGTGTTAAGAACGTGTTTGACACGAGGAAATATATTTGAAAATGTTGGATTTCCCAAAGAAACGACTGGACTGAACTCACGAAGGTTGATATGCCATTAAACAAAGAAATCAAAACAAACTAATTATGGTGGGCCTAATAAGGATATGAAAAATCTGCATTAAGATGATGGTCTGCGAAATGAACCATCTAAACAGTGCTCGACCGCTAGACGCCCGACTATTCTTTTTCGAGTCATAACCAAGTTTGACTCAAGACCACCGTTTTACAATAAGATTTTTTAACCATCCCTCTGCGGTAGGCATCTGCCTGCATTTTCTCTTCAATTATGGAGCGTCAAAAATATGAAATATAAATAAAATGTTCCTGGAGAAGCACAACATTTTACAGCCGTTCAGTCAAAAGCTAAAGAAATGTTCAAAATGTTGTGGTTGTAAACTGGGAAGGTTAATATATTTCCAAAGTCAAATATGTCACCATCGAATAAGACGTTTATAGAAATTAAGAAAAATAAACAAGTGGCAACGCCCCCCTGGTGATGTCAGTCACAAATTTACGTGTTTCTCACGTTTTTACCTATTACTTGTAAATGGCTTATGGATTCACTCCTTCACAGTTGATATTGAAGATTAATGATAAGGATATATTCTTTTTTTCTTTCTTTCTTTCTTTCTTTCGAGCTGATTATTTCTCCTTATCTTTCTTTCTATATACTTATTTCCCCTTTTCTTTCTTTCTTTCTTTCTTAATCAATTCTCACTTCTTTATTTGTCTTTATTTTTTTAAAAGTATTTCCCCTCTTTTTTCTATATTGCATTCATTTTTTATTTCTTACTCTCTCTCTCTCTCTCTCTCTCTCTCTCTCTCTCTAAATATATATATATATATATATATATATCCCGTAACTTTTTCAAAAATCATTTTTAAAAATTCATTCACATGAACAAAGATAAAATATACTGTCTTTGATTTTGCACCTATCGAAAGTATAAAGAAATGTTTATATATAATTTTGAAATTGTGCATCATGTAGATTTGTTTGAAAATTATCAATACAGGATAGGAAGAATACTTGCAACTATATTACCATGTGCAAATTGAATCAGTTTTTAGGGGTTTTTGAAACTAATTATCATTAGTTACTTGAAATCCTATAATTGCTTACATAAAATACTGACTTCCAGATTAGATGAATCAATAAGGGTTGACTTGCCCTTAACCATCTAGCCAACAACTTTTCGCTTATTATTTGGTGAAGAGATTGGCACTGTCGATTAACCTTTATTACCCCGATAAAATGCTACGAAAAACCCGGTATACTAATCCGATGATCCACCTAATCCCTGAAGATTTGATAGCCAAAGTGATTAAAACGAGTTATTGAACTTATCGATTCTCAGAAAATTTTACGGAGGAAGAGGAAGAATAAATATAAGAAAGCAAAAAAAAAAAAAAAATGAGGACGGTATAACTGGATTATTTTCTTTCTCTGATTTATCCGTAATGATATTTTCGGTATCCAACTACAATGCCAAGATGAAATCTGGTTATTTATCGGATGTTGCATATGCTGATCCCACTGGCAGATAAACTGAATTTGAAATATCTTCTGTTAATTATATACTCCCCGGATATCCAATACTGTGACCTTGAGCCAGCCGAAGACAAGTTTAGTTAATACAAATGGGCCCAGTGCTGTAGAATATTGATAAGTATTGTTAATTTCATAAGCAATGTGAGACACAAACTTATGATCTTGTTTTGTACTAAGTTGAATAAGTACAAGCACACACACACACACATATACACACACACACACACACACGCGCGCGCGCGCGCGCGCACGCACATGCACACACACACACACATAGATAGATAGATAGATAGATATTCTAATCCCTACATAGAGCGTTGCGGGTGTCTAGCCACAATGAAAAGTTGTGATACAATGAGACAGTCTGTCTCTGGATGACAACAGATAGATAGATGAATATATAGATAGATATGAAAAAAAAGAAAAAGATTGATGAATATGAATGTACTCATCAGGACGAACCTTAAATACTCAAAGCTCTTCGTACGCTGTACTCATCAGGACAGACCTTAAATACTCAAAGCACTTCGTACGCATCATGACAGACATTAGATACTTAACGCACTTTCTACTATGCACTCATCAGGAAAGATCTTATATATTTAAAGCACTATTGTCATTTCACTTGAGAAACGGATATCTCCCCAACAAAGTTCATTCATTTATAAAACTAATTTTTCTGACATGATGACATGTGTCAAACATAATGTTACTGTTGTGCTGTATAGTTTTCAGATTGCTCCACTCCTTATTTACAAGGCTTGTTTTTGTGGGTTTCAAAAGTTAAGCACTTCTGGGGGGAGAAACCCGCCAAGAATTGCCTGCAAAAGTAATCTGTCTATTACTATTCCATTATAGTTTCCTTAATATTGAAAATAACCATGCCGGTTCAAATCTGGTCGTGACAGACGGCATAGAATTCAAACGACATTGTCAACGAGTGGACGGTGGTTTCCGCCAAAATCCCTTCACAACAAAATTTCAAGTTTAAATTTCTCCCTTAAAAACAAACAAATCTAATTAACTTCCTCGAAGTCAAATGAAGATATCATGGGGAAAAAAAGAGTGAAAGAGTGAGAGAGAAAAATAAAGATATGTAGAGTTTGTGTGAGAGAGTGAGTGTGAGACAGTGAGTGTGAGAGAGTGAATGTGTTTGTGTGTGTGCAAAAATGGGAGACATGGTATGTGTGTGTGTGTGTGTGTGTGTGTGTGTGTGTGTGTGTGTGTGAATAAGTTCAAGGGTGAAAGAGTGTATAACAAAATCAATGTAAATGAGGAATTGTGTCAAGTAGAATGACAGAGAAAGTAAGTGAGAAAAAAGGAATGAAGGAATTTTGAGAACAAATATCATAGAGATATTTTCAGATTAGGAAAATAATTCAATTTCTTCGAATCTTTCTCAATCTGTCCACCTATAGATCCATCTATTTTGCTCTATTGATATCGATCGATATATACATTCTTATTATGACCAGCTTTTAATAGCCAAAAATTAGTTGTAAGCCATTTGTTGCCAGCAATTAGTCACCAACACTTCCCTGATAATAATGAATAACTCCTATTGTCACCAACAATTCATCGCAAACAATTCGTTGCTGACATTATCTTTTTACAATAAAACATTGACAACAACGTTATCAGGAATTCATCGTCAACAAAATTTGGCCTGGAATTCATTGCTAACATTTCTTGAAACATTTCGCTTCTAACAGTTTTTTGCAACAATTCGTCACCAACAATTCGTCACTAACATCCTCATTGTCAACATTATCGTCTCCAAAAAAAAACATTGACAACAACGTAATTAGGAATTCGTCGTCAAGAAATTTTTGCCTGGAATTTATTGCTAACAATTTCTTAAAATATTTCCCCGTCCCCAATTTTTGCAGTAATTCTTCATCAAATATTTGTTGCCAGCATTTTGTCGACAGGAATGACCAACTCTTAATGTTGTCGGCAAGTCATTGCTAACAACTTATTACCGAGAACTAGTCATCACCAATTTTTTTTTGCCAGAAGCTTTTTACCAACAATTTGTTGTCGCTGATTTGATGTCTACTATTTGTCACAAACGATCTTTTGCAAGAAATTCGTCCACAACAATTCCTTGAAAACAATGGTCATGATTTCGTTAACAACAATTTTTTGCCTTCATCAAAATGTCCTCTGTTATCTGTTCATTAAGAAATTGTGGCAGGGAATTCGTCGCCTACAATTCGTTGCCAGCAATTAATACTGCTAACAAATCGTTTACTGTATTGTATAGGCAGATATTTGTCGCTACCAGGTACTCGACACGAATTTGCCAACAACAATTTCGTCACTAAAGATTTTTACCAGAAATTCTTGAACAATAATTCATCGAAAATAATTGTCGGCAGTTAATGTTGCCCAGAATTTGTCGTGCAAAGATTTAATCAGAAACAAATTGTTCTTAAAAATTAGTCACCAACAATTTGTTTGCTAGAAATACGTTGCTACAAATTATTGTAGATAATTATCAATCGACAGCAATTTGTTGCAAGGAATCTGTCAACGCCAATGTTAGGCAGATATTCTTTGCCAACACTCAGGCAACATCACTTGGTTACCTGCTATGTGTTACCATAAATTTATCGCCTGGATTTTGTCAATACCAATTTTCTACCACTTATTTCTCATCAACACACATTTATCCTCAGATTATTTGTCACCACCAACAATGTCGACAACAATGGCTGAAATTTGGCTGACATTGATTCGTTGTCAACAATTTGTAATCAATATGTTGTAGGGATTCGTCACCAACAATTCGTTGCCAGCAATTGATGTATCCGAAAAATTGTTTACAACAATTTATAGACATGTATTCGTCGGTACTAGGTACTCGACTTCAATTTATCAACAACTAAAGACATTTAGCCCGAAATTCTTTAAAAAAACACTTCATACAAGATGATTGGAATTTCTTACCAAGAATTTGTGGCCAACAATTTGTTACAACAAATATTTGGCAAGAAATTCCAAACTCCTTGTGAATAATTGTGGAAGTGATTGTTGACAGTGATTTGTCGTTCAAAATTCATCACCAGCAACTTGTTGCTAACAATTTGTAACCAACAATATGTCGCCCGGAATTCGTCAACAACAATTTGAATTCTTCCATATGTTAAAAAAGTGCTAAACGGATCCGCGTATTTGATTGGTTGTTTGCAACAATCAATCAGATGCGCAAAGGAGCGGTCAATAATTGTCCAAATAAATAAAAAGCCAATTCAATTTCCTTTTTTTTTTCCTTATGTTGCGTGACTGATCATCTCTGATAGGGTCTGCTGGGGGAGGGGAGTATGATGTTTGAAGACCCGAAAATCTCCTAGGAACCAAGCAAAAAATCATTGACGACACCCTCCGGCGCTAAATATATTAAGGCGTATTTTTAAAGTGCCTGGAATCTGTCAACAAAAATTTACCAAGAATTCTTCCCAAAATATTTTGTGGCAAGAATTCGTCACCTATAATTTCGTGTCAAAAGTTACCAACAATTTGTTGCCAGGAAATCGTCACCAACAACTTTGCTTCCAATAATTCGTCAGCAACAATTTATTTCAAGGAATTCGTAAAGAACAATTTTATGCTAACAATTCATCACTATTAGTTTGTCGCCAACAATTATTTACCCACAATTTATTGCTAACAATTCCTCACTAACAATTTTATACAAGGAATTGGTTGCTATCACTTCGTCATCTTCAATTCATTGCTAACAATTCCTCACCCACAATTTGTTGCCCACAATTTGCCAACAATAATTTCTTACAAGAAATTTGCTGCCAGAAAATTTTTGCTAACAATTTGCCGTCAACAGTCTGCTTCCTGGATTTGAACCCGCAATTCATTGCCAAAAAATTATTACCAATTAAAATCACCAGTTAGTACTGATGTGATCAATAATCTCTCACTTTGAGATCTAATATAATTTCCAGAACACTGTTTGTGGGGAGGGGTTTTTACAAGTCCGCAAAGATGCCGTCGAGTATTCTACAGCCCCAGACTACTAGGTTGCCGAGGCAGAGAGAAACAGGGAGTAATAAACAATGATGGGGTGGCTCTATACTTCCCATAAGTCTAAAAGTGAACCTTCATCAAAGGAAACACTTCAGTGCCATACCTTGGTCACCCTGTATTCATTTCAGAGGGGCCTCTGTAGAGGATACAGTCTACGTATTCTAAGTCCTGCCGATAGACTGAGGATGTTTTAGAATAGTATTGAGAAAGCCGAGCCATTGGCCTAATGAGTAGAGTGTTCGCCAATGGTTCGGGAGACCGGGGTTCGATCCCAAGTCGAGTCATACCAAAGACTCAAAAAATGATACTTGATGGCTCCTTGCTTAACACTCAGTATTATAAGGTAAGGTTTCTTTGTTTAATGGCATATCAACCTTTGTAGGTTATTTAATGCCAGAGCTATTCTCCAAGAAGAATAGTTGTGGTACTATTTAACCTATAGCTGGGAGGATAAGAGGGTTCATACCTTTCCCTAGGGTATTTGCCCGAAAATGAACGTAATAGCACGACTGGAGTTCGAACTCGCTTACTACGATTCGGCATTCCATCGCTTTAACCATTACACCACAAGGACACCCCCATTATAAGGTAAGGATCAAGGGTAAAGCAAAGCAATCCAGAGAACAGAGTAGCGTCCTTCTCTACACCTCGGTGTAGTAGCAATTAAAAAGGGAGCCTTCGGATCACCCTCGACTAAAGACACCTGCTTGACTTACTTATTGAGAAATCTTAGTGTCACTTGATCTCCAGTGAAAGTGACTAGTCACTATGAATGGAATAACTCGATGAGTCCAACGTATAGTTTACGAAAGAGACTTTCAACCACTTGATCCCTCGTGATTAAATCATTAGATCATACTTGTAAGAAAATCAATTTAAAAAATATTCATCGTTCTTATTTTTAGCGACTATCTCTTTTTTTTTTTAATTTTCTTTCTGTTTTATTTTTTATTCTTTTATTTATTTATCTATTTATTTATATTTTGGAATGCACTTGAAGAAGATCGCTTTGTGTCGTGATCAAGACGACCAGAACTTGTAAATAGACCGAGAGAAATAGAGAGAGAGAGGTAGAGATGATTCAAATAGACAGAGAGAAAGAGAGACAGAGAGAAAGAGAGAGTGAGGTAGATCTGCTTCAGAGACAGACAGAGAGAGAGAGACAGAGAGAGAGCAAGGCTTCAAATGACAAAAATAAAACTATAAAAGAAATTAGCGGGGTGGGGTTGCTTTGCTAACGATGGCGGAATGTAGAGGTTTGGTAGTGAGGAGATAGACGCGCGGCGTGTAACGGAAATGGTTTAACATGAGATGTAATATAAAGACGCTGCCATAAAAAAAACACCCTTCTCTTGTGATGGACGTGTTTTCGTCGGGTCACCCTTTGCAAAGGGTCAAGAAGAAAGAACACCGCCCATGGCGGAGATTGCGGAAGTCGACCCAGTCGCGGGATCAGGTGACAAAAATACAAGCCTAAGGAGGAAAAGCAAACCCCTGCGGGCTAATGAACTCCACCCCCAAGAGAGCGGAATCCAAAAATTTTTGTTCGCTCGATATCTTCAAAAACTCCAGTCAATCTCACCAATTACCCGACGCATAAGAAGGTCAGAGGACAAAGATTCCAACTTTGCAGCTGTATCGGTGAGGCTAGTTATCGATCAACAAGAAAAATAAAGTAGTTTTGATGCCACTTTCGTATTTATGAAATCCGTTGATATATAGAGAGATACAGTATGGAGGCGCGATTAATATATCGGTTAATATCGTAAAAAATTGAATCCGCGATCCGTGTTCAAACCCTGAACAAGACTGTGTTTCGTTTCGTGCAAATACCCTTGAGAAAGGTAAGAATCTATCTGTTCTCTTGCCAGATATGAGTATACTGTAGGGCAGACTGGGTTCTTTATCCTTGGTTAGGCAATTAGCATGGGAGAAGGAAAACTGAATTCGAACCAGCTTTACTCCACTTATAAATTGATCTTTATACCATCTAGGCTGTGGCCAAAGGGTTAAGTAAATACTTGAGTAACCCAACCATGAAAATTAACGGTACTTGTGAAGAATATCTTGTCAGCTGGAATGAACAAAAATGGTTTCATTAACCATTCAGAAAATGGAGACTTACGGCGATTGCCGATGTATACTTTTGTGGACTAAAATGTACCTGTGCAGAAAATAACGTTTACATTTAGCATCTAGATAAGAGTCGGATTTAGTCATTATTAGCCTTATTTCTATTATATATATATAGAGAGAGAAACCGGCTCATTGGTGGGTAGAGTGTTCGCCAATGGTCCGGGAGACCTGGGTTCAATCCCAGGTCGCGTCATACCAAAGTCTTTAAAAATGGTACTTGATACTTCCTAGCCTAACACTCAGAATTATAAGGTACGTATCAAGGGTAAAGTGGAGCAATCCAGGGAAAGGAGTAGCGCCCTCCCCTACACCTCGGTGTAGTAGCTATTGAAAAGGAGCCTTCTGGTCGCCCTCGACTACGGTCGCCAACTTAACTTTACTATATATATATATAAGTAAAGTTAGTGACCGTAGTCGATGCCTCCTTGCTTAACACTCAGCACTATAAGGTACGTATCAAGGGTAAAGTGGAGCAATCCAGGGAAAGGAGTAGCGCCCTCCCCTACACCTCGGTGTAATAGCTATTGAAAAGAGAGCCTTCTGGTCGCACTTGACTACGGTCGCCAACTTAACTTTACTATATATATATATATAAGTAAGTCAGTAAAGTTAGCGACCGTAGTCGAGGGTGACCTGAAGACTCCTTTTTCAATAGCTACTACAACGAAATGTAGGGGAGGGCTCTACTCTATTCTCTGGATTGCTCCACTTTACCCCTCATCCTTACCTTATAGTGCTGAGTGTTAACCAAGGTGGCATCAAGTACCATTTTTTTTAGTTTTTGGTATGATTCAACCTAGGATTGAACCCCGGTCTTCCAGACCATTGGTGAACACTCTAACTATTATAAACACCCCAAAAGATTGGGTACGTGAAACTCAAAGTCGTGAGTTTTGGTCTATTTCTTCATAGAAATATTGTGTACATGCACGAGCCCACACATACATGGTGGGAGTGGAACTGATGGTCTAAACAAATATTTCTCGGTAGATTTTCAATTTCAAAATATAGTCATGAACTTGCACCAATTGCAACCCGCTATATCTAGCTTTCGTTAAACTCACATGATGTAATGGTTATCTAGCTAGATTAGCGGAGTATTCTTAACTACCCTGACCTTGTAAATCAACTAAATGAATATGTTTCTTTAGTCTTTTCATCTTCTTGTACCATAGCCATGATATGGCTAGGTGGGAAACGTACATCAAATGTCCATAAAGATAGAACATAGGAATCTCGAAATTCGAAAAACACGAAACTTCTCAGTTCAGGTACGAAACTTCATTATCTTTGAGTTTAAAGGTTCTTCGACATAAGGAGAGAGATATACATTCTTTCTATTCTGGCTTTTTCATCAGCCCCCTCCCATCTCGTGCGACACCTGCCCAAGGCCTCCGCGTGCAAGCGAAAGTCAACCCTTCTCGTTCGGTGTCCAGTACTCAACCCAACTAACTTTCTTCAAAATTCTCAAAATCCTCCGCGCACTTTCGATGCGTGACGTCATTCACACTTGCTAGCCCCGTTTCCCATCTCGGGCTATTGTGACATCTCTGAGTGACACAACCGCTCCGCCCGCGCACGCGCATGTGAACACCTGCGTTAATGTTGCACCTAAGTAACCAATGTGCTGAGACAAAAGGTTCTCAGCCAAACTAAACCCAAGGGCATAAAACAAAATCCCACGGTCATTATATTACATTCCGAGAAGATGGTAACTTTTTGAGTGGCATAAGAGATTCAAGGAAGGCAGAGAGTCTGAGAGGGAAAATGAGAGGTGTGGGAGGAGTATAACCCTAACCCTAACCCTTTGGCCAATATGTTGAGGTTTTAAGGGAGTTCGGGGTGAGATTCCATCGGAAGAGGCCAGCACTCTTCAAATCGGGTCAGTGGCATTTCACCAGGACAATACACCAGTTTACAACTCCATCCTCGCCACAGACTTTGATCAAGATGGGCATCAAGACAGTTCCTCAACCTCCCTAAAGTCCAGACGTTGGTCCCTGTGACTTTTGGTTATTCCCTAAGCTCAGAGGCTGTCGTTATGAGACGATTGAGGAGATGAAAGAGGCTTTGACGAAGGTCATTGACACCCTCACACAAGAGGACTTCCATGGGGCCTTCCAGAAGTTGTTGGGACAGTACAAGAAGAGCATTGCAGCCGGAGGAGATTACTTCGAAGGGGACTAGTGTTTCATGTGTTTACTCTCAATAAAAGTGCCCATACGACAAAAGTCTGGAAACTTATCTAATGAACCTCGTATATATATATATATATATATATATATATATATAATGGTTAAAATGCTCGCCAATGGTCCGATAAATTAGGGTTCAGTCCTGGTCGAGTCATGCCAAAGACTCAAAAATTGTACTTGATGCCTCCTTGTTTAATACTCAGCATTATAAGGTATGGATCAAGTGCAAGTGGATCAACCAAGGGTTGCCAAATCGGTAAGACCATCCTAACGAGTGTCCTGGATATGACACAAAACAATCTAATGGTGAGTTTCCAGTAATGCTGGAGATTTGGGAAATGCGGAATATCCCTTCATGGCCGTCACTTCCAGGTCCACTTTGGCCCGGAGAGGTAGTACCTGATAATACCCCAGCGAATAAATAAGGAACTAACATTAGCCATATATTGAGTTCTCTCATAGATTTATATGATTTTCCTCATATATTCTATGTAAAGATTAATCCACACCTACTGTCCTTGGACACTGACTGGATATTTTAAAGATATATATATATATATATATATATATATATAATTTCAAAAAGCTTTTTTTTTTCATGGTCCAGTTACTGGAAAATTTGCTGCAAAAATAAAGATTTGCACATTTCAAATCTAAATTTCTACCCATGCAATGCTGGATAATTCAGTTAATATATATTATCACCCACAGACAAACTGTTTCGTTGTATCAGAAATCTTTAATTTGGGTAGACACGCAGGATGCTTAAGCTGGTATCGAAACCCACCTAACTTTACTGTAAACTTGCTATCTAACCGCTCAGCCATTACAACGACATATGTTACTTCTGGAATTATAACGCATATATTTTAGTTTTCATATGTTTACATTATGTGCTATCGGATACCAGAGTGTTCAATTCGTTAGAAGGGCTTTTGCATTACGCGAGTAGCTGCCGTTAATTCCTTCGCCAGAATGCTCAACCCCCGGGAGCGGAGCGTATAAATATATATATTTGGGTGGGGGAATAGATTGACTCCACCACTTAAGGACCCAGCTGGGTCACTATGCCGTAAAACCAATCAACCAACTAAATCACACACTTACACACGCACATTGCAATGTTACACACACATAAATAAACATGCATATATCCTTTCTACTCTCTTCCTTATATATATATAAACGACGTATGTTTATCTATCTATCTATATATGTATATATATATATATATATATATATATATATATATATAAACGGCTAACTTTTTCTCACTATACATATTTTCCCGTAGGTTTTTGTATTCACATTTCTAATCATCCATCGTTAACTTAAAATTATTATTATCACCCCTCATGGTCCTGATGATGGTTCAGTAGAACCGAAACGCTATAGTGTTGACCCGTTATAAATCATCCTTCCTCTTGAATCGTTGTTATCAGTTTTTCTAAATATATATATATATATATATATATATATATATATATATATATATTTATCTATCTTAAAATATCCAGTTGCCCAGTCGCTAGGGCTGTAGAATATACCAACTGCTTCTCTGCAGAGGGTAAGACCCCCCCATAACGAGGTGTCCCTGGATATGATACTAAACAATCTGATGGTGAGGTTCCAGCAATGCTGGAGCTTTGGGGAATGCGGAGTACCCCTTCATTGCCATCGCTCCCAGGTCCACTCTGGCCCGGAGTTGTAGCACCTGATAAGGGTCCTATCTATGGGTTAAATAAAACAAACCGTGCTTCTTTCACTATACTGATTTTTGGCATTTAAACTGCGTATTTATGCTAAACTGAATTGTTTAAAATAGAACTGTTTGACATTGGAACTGCGTACTAGTGCGGAACAGAATTGCTCGAAATAGAACTGTTTTTGACATCTAAACTGTGTACTTATGCTGAACTGAATTATCTGAAATAAAACTGTCTGACATTTTTATCTGTGTATTGCACAGTCAGCTGGGGCTGTAGAATACACTGACTGCACCTCTGCAGAGGGGTAAGACCCCCATCCCCTAACGAGTGTCCTGGATATGACACTAAACAGTCTGATGGTGAGGTTCCAGCAGTGCTGGAGCTTTGGGGAATGCGGAGTACCCCTTCATTGCCATCGCTCCAGGTCACTCTGGCCCGGAGTGTAGCACCTGATAGGGCCCTATCTATGGGTTAAATAGAACTAACAGCATACTTTCTGCTAAAATGAATTGAGTAAACTGAATAGCTTGAATATAAACGTTTTTGACAATTAAACCGTACTTACACTTAAACTGCGTGCTTATGCTTAACTGTATTATTTCAAATAGAACTGTTTTTCGACATTAAAACTGTATTTAGACTTAACTGAATTATTACATATAACTGCTTGAATAGTTTGAAATGGAATGTTTTTAACAATTAAACTGTGTACTTATGCTAAACTGAACTGTTTTCAATAGAACAGATTATTTACATAAAAATGGTTTTGCGTTATAATAACCTACAAAGGTTGATATGCAATAAAACCAAACAAACCAAACCAAAATATCCAGTCAGTGTCCAAGGACAGTAGGTGTGGATTATTCTTTACATAGAATATAAGAGGAAAATCATATAAATCTATGAGAGTGCTCAATGTATGGCTATTGTTAGTTCCCTATTTATTCGCTGGATATCTCCATCAAATTGTACAATATATATATATATATATATATATATATATATATATATATATATATATCGCCCAAAATGATTTCACTGCAAAAGAATAATGAAGAAATTTGTTGTTAAAATTGAATGTCGAAGACAAAATTTTTATCCAAACTTTTGTTTATTCAAATAATTTTGATTTTTCAGTAACTTTTTTACAGGCAGAAAATCTGATTTTCATTATTTACCATGGCAGTTGTTAGAAAGCTGGAGGATTCCCGATAACTTACTCGTTTAACAACTTGTGCAAATAGAAGTCGTATTTTCAATCAACTCGATTGATTTTAAACAACAATTTATGTTTGTTCAATTACTTATGAGCAGTGCCATAGCGATAACTTTCCACACGAAAAAAAGTGTTAGTATATACATTTTTATGATACAAATAAATACAGTATACATTCATTAAGTTTTGTCAAGTCTGGCTCGAGGCAACAATATTTGGTAAGCTAATAAGACTTGAACTCTTAGTAAACAATGAGACACGTAAATGTTATAGCTAACCTCCCATGTACAGCGGTAGGTGCCAATTTGGTGAAATTTAAAACACATAGAAATAAAATATATCAAGAGTTGTCTAATTAGAATATATATAATAAATTATATGATTAAATGAAAAATAAATAGTCACCTTTGGTATTTAAACCCAAACAGCACCGTTACGTAATAAATAAATCCGATAGTTGAAGTTTAAAATAAACGTTGTCACCAACTGAAAGGGGCGTGAAAAAAAAGGCTGAGTATTTTAATCCAATGAAAAGCGCCAGGGGCATGTGACAATTTATAACTTTCCTATTGGTTTACTGCAGAGGCCCTTCTTATAAATTGTATTTCTTTTTTTCTTTTCTTTTCCCTGTTTTTCTTTATCTTCTCATTGATCTTCTTCTTTTTCAACGTACATTATTTTAGCTTTTTTTTCTCTCTTTATTTTGACATTTCTTTTTCTCCTTGATTTCTAGACTGTTTTTCCGTTCTTCTCTATTTCTTTCCATAGCGTCTCTTCTTTCCTTTTCGTTTCTGACTCACGTTCTAAGTTTCTTTCTATCTCTCCTTTCTACCTCTTTCCTTAATTTCTTTCTGTCTCCCTCCCTTCAATCTTTCTTCTCTCTTTCCCATGACAAATCACAGGAGCACACGCGCACACAGAGAGAGAGAGAGACAGACAGAGAGAGAGAGAGAGAGAGAGAGAGAGAGGAAAATGCGACCCTATTTTCATTGTGTCTAAAGTCTAGAAAAAGGAATGAAGAATATAAAAGATAAGAATCCATAGATAAATGAATTAAGAAAGAAGAATGGATGAAGAAATTAATATCGAAGGAAGAAGAAGACGAAGAGCGCAAACTAGAACTAAAAGATAAACCTAGAAAAAACTAACAAATGGAAAGAGGGAAATATTCTTAAAGTGACAGAAAAATCTAATAAGATAAGAAAATATAGAAAAGAAAAAAAATTCAAAGGATTTTTAGAAATAAAGAGAAGAATAATATTCTCCGCCGAATTGAATTTATAATGACGGCTTAACCGAATTTGAATCTCCATCAAATTGCACTATATATATATATATATATATATATATATATATATATATATGTGTGTGTGTGTGTGTGTGTGTGTGGCAAGGTGTGTGAAACATTTCGAATATTTAATTTTCTATATAGTGAAATTAATCATTAAAAATTTGGGGTGTAAAATCTTTCAGTTAGAAACCATGATTATTCCTCTTTTTATTTTTGTTCTATGATGTAATTAAAAATGTTTATGGTGATTTTTACGGGTGAATTTGTGATGGACTTTAAATTCTGGTTTCTTGTCTTAATTCATAAGTGAGATGTCTAAAAAATGCTAAGGTATTAGTTTCTAGGTCATAACTAGAATCTACGTAAGATTCGGTATTGTTCAATCTATCTGTAATTTTTGTCAAGTCGTTATTAATATGTACACCTCTTAGTGAGATACTTGCATGACTATTCTTAAATTTTAAAAATTTGACGCTTTAAATGTGTAATAGGAAAGGATTCTGTTATATAGATAATATATACCTTATATACCAACTAACAAAACCCTCCCTTCCAACCCTGCTACACAAGAAATCGACCATATTAATCGTTTTTAGGAGGTTTGTTTTTTATCTTTTAAAAACCTTTCACCTGTCTGATGAATGCGTAAAGCAGGAAACCTTGGGTTACAAATATAATCATGTAATATATTTAGTTTGGGTTGGTTCAGTTTTATGGCATATCAAACATTGTACGTTATTTAATGCCAAATTATTTTTTATACACAATAAACAGATCTATTTCAAACAATTCAGTTTAGCACAATACAGTTTAGTCCTATCTGATCCATAGATAGGAATCTATCAGGTGCTACAAGTACGGGCCAAGGTGGGCCTGGGTGGCCTGGGTGTGATGACAATGAAGGGATATTCTGCATCCCCCAAAACTCCAGCATTATTGGGGCCTCACCATCAGTGTCATATCCAGGATACTCATTGGGGGAGTCTTACCCATCTGCAGAGATGCAGCCGGTGTATTCTGTAGCCACATCTGACTAGGCCACATGTAATATATATATATATATAACAGCTCTATCATTGATATTGAGCACTGACCTAATAATACGTAATTGGCTCATTGGCCTAGTGGGTAGAGTTCGCCAATGGTCTTGGAGACCGGGGTTCAATCCCAGGTCGAGTCATACCAAAGACTTTTAAAAAATGATACTTGATACCTTCTTGCTTAACACTCAGCATTATAAGGTATGTTTCAAGGGGTAAAGTGAAGCAATCCAGGGGAAGGAGTGGCGCCCTACCCTACACCTCGGTGTAGT
>OY757914.1:16802622-16810122 GCA_963585895.1 Sepioteuthis lessoniana
AAGATTTGTTTGTTTTGGAAACTATTAAAAAGTTCTTTCCTGGTTAGAAATATGCACAGAAAGAAAGAAAGTTATTATAAACTGAGGCCAAGGACACTCCCCTCAAGTAAGTCAGAATTGTTTATACATGTGAAGTGGGAGTTTTTTGCGCTTTTTTATTTTTTGTTTATATATTTTTTGTACGTAACGTATTGGGGTCTGCATATAGTCAGTCATAGTTGAGGGCAAACGTCTGAGTTATGTGACGTGGTGGTTTGGTTCCAATATCGGGCCTTTTCTCAACAAGCTGTCTTCGCAAGAACAGCAGTAGCAGCAGCAGTAGTGGATAGTATAAAGGAATAAAAAAATGAGAAAGAGAGAGAGAGAGAGAGAGAGAGAGAGAGAGAAAGAGAGAGAGAGGGTAGAGTGATCAGCCATTTTTTTTTTTTTGCCTTTTTTCTTACTCTTTTTTCATTTTTTTTTTTTTAACGTTTTCTCTTCTCTAAACACGTATATTTTCGTGCTCTGAGATTTTAAGGATCTTCGTATGACCGGTTTAGTTTTCTTTGGGTTTTTGTTTTAATTTTTTTTTGTTTTTTTTTTAAACATTTTTTTCAAGTCGACTGGAAAGGACAAACATTACAAAATACAGCGATTGAAAATGCTTGAAAAAAATAAAAAATAAAGATTTAAAAAAAAAAAATAAAAAAGGGAAAAAAATAACTTACAACCAACTAATACGGAATTTTTCAAAGACATCACCCAGAAGAGGAGTTCATACCTAATTAAAAGTGAGTAAAATAAAATCGTTTTCTTTATTTTGATAAAAATCATCAAAAAATTATTGGTCTCTTATCAACATTTGAAAGTTAATTTCCTTCACAACTTATATACACACACACACACACTTACACACACACACACACTATATATATATATATATTATATATATAATATATATATATATATATATATATATCCGCACACACAGACACACGATGTTATGATTACAATTTAATGCAAATAGTAATTCTAAACGTAAATTTTTAACAGTGTTCTATGTACGAAAATAAATATCTCAATATATTTTAATAATAATAATAATAATAATTAATAATAATAATAATAATAATAATTTGGAGCGATCCCAAAGGCTTGGTAGTGAGGGTTGGAAGAGATGGAAATCGGACGACGAGCAAAAACAGTCCAAACTTCAGCAATGGTAAGATCGCCCAGAATACTGAGAAGAGTCCTGGAGGCTTAAGTAGACTTGCAGTCACTCACATTCCAGTGAAAAACCATCTGCTTACGTTGGTGTGAAAAATTCACAGGGAATAATAGGAAGAATAATAATGAAAGAAAAAAAACCGCACCCGTTGAATACTCGCTCACCTGAGAATCGACAACTTGAAAGCCTGAACCGTGAGTTTTCATCTTATTTTCTTACCTACGTAATGTATAAGCTCTTCTAACGAATTGAGTATTCTTTTATCCGATAGCGCAAAATGTAAACAAACGAAAGCTAATATAAATGCGTTATAATTCCTGAGCTAACGTATGTCGCCGAAATGGCAGAGCGGTTAAATACCATGACTAGTTTAAAGCGTTATGCGGGTTTCGATCCCAGCGTCCTGCGAGTCTAGCCACACTGAAAATTTGTGATACAACGAAACAGTTTTGTCAGTGGATGACAATATATATATTAATATTATATATATATAATGTGCGTGTGTGGATTCAGTATCTAAAATCACAAATTTTCTCACGTTACACTGAGTTTCACGGTGTTTCTGATTCTTCTTATCAGTAACATATTAATGTTGCTCTTCCAAATGAGCACGTTTATAGTTGGTACTTGCTACGGTGGTCATACCATGTGATTTTATTTTTTTTCACAAATATATATATTATATATATATTATATATATATATATTATATATTATATATATATATATATATATGTGTGTGTGTGTGTGTGTGTGTGTGGTGTGTGTATTATTCAGTCGGGAATAATTCCGTCAGGACAATAAAATCATTCAACTATGAACATTGAAATTTTCTGGTAAAGAACTCAATGTAACTGACATCACAGAGCAATAATTCCTTAAGAAAAAACAAAAACAAAACTAATGGATCTGAAAAAGGCCTGTTATTTTTGTGTGTTATTGATTCATATCAATACCATAACAGGATAGAAATAAATTTATAATCCTAATGCGACCGGCTTTTGTTTTTCTTAAAGATATTATATATATATAATATATATATATATATTATATATTACTATATATATATATATATGCAAAATCGAATCTTGTTATTTGCTACAAGTTATTTAATTACTTTGATTATAAAGAATAAATATTACTATTTGATCCGTAACATATTGGGTTCCCTTTTGTAACAACGGTCAATGATGATATTGATGCTTTTATTCGTTCTGAAAATAAGGATTCTTATTTGTATTTCATTGCTCAGTCTCCGTTGAATCTAGAATTTGGACGATTAAAAATGATGTTGAGCGCAATGTAGACACCACTAGGTTATCATACAGTTGCAAATTGAACTGGGATATTGTATTTTTAAGTGTATTGCTGTAATAAAGTCCCACAATGATATGGCAGTGTTACAGTAATATATGCACACACACACACACACACACACACACACATATTATATATATTATATATATTATATTATAATATATATATATATATATGAACAACCTCTTAGATTCCGTTTTAAAGAATTGACTTAGTTTCAAATCCTTTCCCTTGCGAAATGGAAACCAAACACGCAAAAAGATTTATTATTTGCTTACGAAGTGGTGCATCATTTCAATACATACGATCAAAGAATTTAAGAGACCTAATGATTTGATTTGGTTTGGTTATTGTATGGGCATGATCAGCCATTGTTGGTTTTTTTAATTCCAAATCCTCTTTAGACATAGATATTTAATATATATTTTTTTTGGTTTGGTTTGGTTGGGTTTTTATGAAATATCAATCATTGTTGGTTATTTAATACCAAATCCTGTTCATACATATATATTTAAATATATATGATTTGTATACACATTTCAACGAGCCTGAGCTCTTTTTTTTTTTTTTTTTTTGGCACACACTTTCTATCTAATAAGAATAATTCTATTTACTATTAATCATTTGTTGGCATAAAGTTAAATGGTTTTAAGTATTGCTATGTAACAGTAACGATTTAACATCAGTCGTTTGTTAGCACACATTTTAATGGATATACATAAATGATTTGTTTGGGAATAGTGTGTAGATGATTTCATTTTTAAATGAATTGGAAAAAGTTTGTACACAAATATTGATATTGTTTTTCCACAGTTAAATGATTTCAATTATTGCTTTCAAAAGTTATAATTCTATTCAATATTAATCATTTGTTTGCAAACAGTGAAGTGGTTAAAATTATTGATATTTAACCTTAATTATTCTATTCAACACTATTCATTCATTTCCATCTGGTCAAATGATTCTAAGTAATGTGATACAATGATTCAATTTAGACACATTGTTAAAGAGTTTCAAGTATTGCTAATCAACACTAATAATTCTATTCATCAATTCTCATTCTTTTGCTCTCAGTTAAATTGTTCCAAGTATTTCTACATATCATCTGCAATTAATTTAACCAGCAGTCATTTCTTTACACATAGTTAAATGATCAAACAGTTCTATTTTAGACAATTCAATTTAACATCAGTTATTTGTTGACAAACAGTTCTATTTGACCCATAGATAGGACCTTATCATGTGCTATCACTCCAGCCAACGAGGATGTGGCTGTAATGGTAATGAAAGGGGTACTCCACATTCCCCAAAACCCCAGGACTGGAACCTTACCTTCAGATTGTTTAGTGTCATATCTAGGACACTCGTGAAAGCGGTCTTTACTTCTCTGCAGAGACGTCGTCGGACTAGTCTATAGCTCCAGCCGACTTGGGTCATCAGACCTGAGGAGACTTGCTCTCACAGAGACTCTAGTGATAGACCATCACCTAACGCTGGTATGAAAATTTTCTAGGATAATGATAATAATAATAACGCATAAGAACCAATCATATCGAAGCAAGAATAGACAAGACTCAACAAAATAGCCAATGTAGACTATGCGGTGACAGAGACGAAACGATCAATCACATAATAAGCGAATGCAGCAAACTAGCACAGAGGGAGTATTAGGCGAGACATGACTGGGTCGGCAATGTGATCCACTGGGAAATGTGCAAGAAATTTAAATTTGACCACACTAACAAATGGTATATGCACAACCGGGCACCTGTCCTAGAAAATGACACACATAAACTCCTATGGGACTTTGACATACAAACGGATCAACTAATCTCGGCCAGAAGACCAGACCTCATAACGATTGACAAAAAAAAAAAAAGAGAATTTGCAAAAATTGTCGACTTTGCTGTCCCCGGCTGACCACAGAATAAAACTGAAAGAATGTGAAAAGGAGGATAAGTACCTCGACCTTGCTAGAGAATTGAAAACTATGGAACATGAAAGTAACGATTGTGCCAATTGTGATTGGAGCTTTTGGCACAAAACTAAAGGATTATTAAAAGACCGGGAGGATTTGGAAGTTGGCGGACGGGTAGAGACTATCCAAATGACAGCATTACTGAGAACGGCCAGAATACTGAGCAGAGTCCTGGAGAGTTAAAAACCATCAGCGTTAGCTGATGTGAAAAACTCTAAATAGTAAATGATAATAATTTGCCATCTTATGGATTTTGCCGTTCCCACGGACCACAGAGGGGAAAATTAAAAGAAAGCGAAGAAATATACAAATACTAGGACCTTGCCAGAGAACTGGAAAACTGTGGAACATGTGTAGGAGCATCGAGAAAATTCAAACTACAACGATGCTAAGATTGGCAATAATACTGAGAAGAGTCATGGAGACCTGAGGATACTTGCAGTTACTTAGACTCCAGTGAAAAACCAAGAGCTAAAACTGGTGTGAAAAACTCGTGAGAATAATAATAATAATAATAATAATAATAATAATAATAACGGATCACCTAATCCCGCCCAGAAGACCAGATTTAATAATAATCAACAAAAAAAAAAGAGAAAATAGTCGACTTTGCTGTCCCGGCTGACCACAGAATAAAACTGAAAGAATGTGAAAAGAGGAGATAAGTACCTCGACCTTGCTAGGGAATTGAAAAAACTGTGGAACACGCAGGTGACAATTATACCAATTGTAATTGGTGCGTTTGGAACAGTAACTAAAGAATTACAAAAGGAACTAGAGGACTTGGAAGTTGGCGGACGAGTGGAGACCACCAAACGACAGCATTATTGAGAACGGCCAGAATACTAAGAAGAGTCCTGAAGACTTGAGGAGACTTGCTATCACACAGACTCCAGTGAAAAACCATCGCTTTCGCTGAAGTGAAAAGCTCTAATGAGTGAATAATAATAATAAAAAATAATAATAATAACTCTCAGCTAGATGACCAGATCTGGTGATAGTCAACAAAAAACAGAGAATTCGCTGAACAGTGGACTTTGCCGCCCCACCAGACTACTGAGCAAATCTGAAAGAAAGACGAAAAGAAATACTTTGACCTTGGTAGGGAACTGGAAAAAAGTATGGAAAATGAAAGTGACAGTGATACCAATTGTAATCATTGCACTTGGAACAGTCAACAAAGGATTGATAAAGGGACAGGGAGAATTGAAAATAAGAACACGAGTGGAGACCATGTCAAACAACAGCATTTCTAAGATCGGCCAGAATACTGAGAAGAGTCCTGAGACTTGAAGAGACTTGCTGTCTCCTCAAAAGTCAGTGGAAGACAATCAGCAGATGCTAGTGTGAAAAAAACTCTAAAAGGAATAAAATAGGAAGTTTGCTGAAATATAGAGGCCATTGTTGTCACGTAATCTCTGACGAGATACATAAGATATTATCAGTCGAGAAATATATATATATATATATATATATATATATATAATAACAGAAGGTATTGACGGTGATACCGAACAATCCGCAAGGACCCTACAAAGACTGCGTGAAGTGGAGATCTGAGGATAAATCGAGTCCATCAAGACCATAGCACAGCTAAAATTCGATAGGATGCTTCTAAAGTTCATGGAAAAGCGAACCTCAGTGAAAACGAAAAGATATAAAAATCCCTCGGATCTTGCCGGGAGAACTAAAAAAAGCCGTGGAATCTGGAGGGTGACGGTGATATCAGTTATAGATGGCGCTCTAGAAACAGTCCCCAAAATCTTGGAAAAGAATTGGAGGTATTGGTAAACAGGCCACAAGCATCGATAAGATCGGCTTAAATTCTTCTGGCGAATCTGGAGACATGAGGAGACTTGTTGTCCCTTAGAATCCAGTGAAAGACCACCAGCGTTAGCTAATGTGAAAAACTCCCAAAGATTTAATAATAATAATAATGATAATAATAATAATCTTGAGATTTTTTACATAAAAACGGATAATATAATTCAAGCCAGAAGACCTGACTTAAACAAGAAAAAAAAAACCTTGTCGGTCAGCGCGACTTAAAGGAAAACAAAAACTAAATAAATACCAAAACCTTTCTAAAGTACAAAAAATAGATGAAGGTAACTTTGAAGCCAATCATAATTAGAGCTCTTCAAAAAATCCAAAAAAAGCTGAGGGATCTGAAGAACCGCTCTCTTGAGATAGGCTGAAATACTGAGGAGAGTCCTAGAGAGTTTTGCTGTTACTATATCTTCAATGAAAATCACCAGTTACTACTATGGTAAAATCTTGCAAAGAGAATAAGAATAAGGTAAGAATAGAGAGGAAAGCACAAGAAATTTAAGGAAACTTGTTGTCACTTGAGACCCGGAAATGATCATCCGATGCCAATCTTCGTGTACAAATGATATTTATAAAAAAAAACAATGTTGCAACGTGTTCCACCGAGGAGCAATAATATCCAAGACAGTTTTCTAAGACCTACCACATTACATAGCCCGATCATAAGAGAGCGCTCCTTATCTGAAGCCTTTGTACTGTATTAAATTAATAGTAAATAATTGACATTGAATATTGACAATGGTCAGCGAAGCAATTTCGGAAATCATTATTGTGGCGAATATGATTCCCACCGAGTGCAACGCGCTAGTGATTTTTTTTTTTTGTTTGTTTGTTTTTTGTCTTCTTTAGTTTAGCTTTGTGAATATATATGTGATATTGTGTCAACTTTAAAATTGGACATTTTTCTTGGTGGATATTTTTTCTTAAACAATTGAAGCAGTTAAGTGCAGTTGTTTTTTTTTTTTTGGCTTTTTTTTTTTGAAGAGGTGGATTTTACAATCTATAGAAAAAGCTAGGAGCTGTCAGGCAAGGGTAAAAATGCTTCATTTTCTTTTTTTTAAAGTCATCTCCTCTACACAGCTTACATTATGCCTACAACAACTGTTAAATAGAGCCTTATATAACGTAGTAATTGCAAAAGCGTCGATGTGATCGGAAGAGACGGTACT
>OY757914.1:16823743-16921243 GCA_963585895.1 Sepioteuthis lessoniana
AAATGAACTCGATTCGTAGCACCCATTTCTTACGACGGTAAGATGGCCTCATTATATATATGTATATGTAAATGTAATTTTAACTTTCCTAACTTTCCTTCTAACTTTTCTTTCTTCGCACACACACACACACACACACACACACACACATATATATATATGTAGATAGATAGATAGATAGATAGATAGATAACTGTCTGTTTCTCGCCAATGTGTTCATCACACTATATTATCAATGTGTGCACGTGTGTGTTGAGGCATAAACTCACTAAAACATGCGCAGATGGAGACACACATTAATATGTACATACATGCATACTATATATATATATATATATATATATATATATATATATATATATATATATATATATATATATATATGATGTATTCATTGGTGGTTTGCTCGCTAGGTTGTAAATGCGAATTTTCTTTTCTTCTCTTTTTTTTTTTTTGTTTTTGTTTTTTCGCTTTCATGTCTCAGAAACGTATATATTCAATTTGTTACAGAAAACAAAAAAAAAACAAAAACAAAACATCCGTATTTGCAAGAAGCATTATCTGTCTATCTAGCTCTAGCTAGTAAGCTCTACATACAAATATTCATTCAGACACACACACACACACACACACACACACACACACATATATTTAAATATATATATATATATATATATATATATATATATATATATGTATATATATATATATATATATATATGTATATACAAAATACTGTCTCAAAGACACGTGTTATCCTTTTGTCACATAAAAGCAAAAGAAATCCACAGAAAGAAGAAACATTAATATTTATCAATATTTACACACGTGTATATGCATGTGTAAAAATTTGTGCATGCGTGCGTGTATGTGTGTGTGTATAAAATCAGCTGGGTTTCGATCCCTGCTTGAAGCATCTCGAGTGTCTAGTCACACTAAGATGGGATTCGCTATGTATATATACATATATATATAGTCCTGTTCACCAATGAAATTTTTGTACATAAGGAAGCATTTTTCATGAAAAATAAATGAATTGAGTAAAACAGATTGGTCTATGGACAACTCGTTGTTCATAAAGAACAGTAAATGAAAATAAGTTTATGTAAATTAGGTTATTTTCCGTTTATTTCTAATGATCAGAAAAAAATGACTGGGTGCCAATAATAGTTGATTTCTTTGATTAATCACATTTCAACTTCATGTATTTTTTAATGTCTTAGCCTCTTTGTTGAAAAACAATAGTGGTAATATTTAACCGATACCTTTAGGGCATATATATATATATATATATATAAAATAATTTTTTAGGATTTTTAGAGATTTTTTAAATGAAATGATTTGTCACAATATTTTGGTAATTATCTTTCTTATAAAAAGATTTCGTTACAGACAAGGGTTGGTTTAATTTTTACTGGGTTTATCAAGTCTTCAGATTAGATTACTAATGTAAACAACCTCAATTCAAAATTGCATTAAACTTTTCCTTTTTTTGACTATCACTGAGCATTTTCAAAGATGAAGTCCAGTTGTAATTGATTTTGTATACAGAGAAGCTTGTATTTGCACTTTGTAAGTATAATTATATATATATATATATATATTGTTACTTCAACACAAAATTATGAGCTGTACTAATACTACATTTATCATATTTACCAACCCCTCCGCTCGGACAGGATATGACACAAGGTCAATTTTAAAGCGGAGTTTAACAGGTTTGAATTCAGAGTTTTCCTTCTCCTAAACTTGTTGTCTCAACAAGGCTGAAGAACCTCGTCTATCCTACTATTTACCCATAGCTGGAGGGAGAATAGTTTGATTCATACCATTCCCAAGTGCTATATGAAATGCAATCAGTCTCGTCCAGGGTTTGAACTCGTGTCGCCGTGTCCATTTCCTACGACGATAACCATTACACCACGGGCATACTAATACTGCATTTAGATTATATTTGTTACTTTCAAAAATTTTAATTTGTCCTTTCATGCATTCCAGTCACTCCTCGGGGGACGGTGTTACTCACCTATAGTGGTTCAATCAACCTATTCTACAACCCTGGCCGACAGGACTTATATATATATATATATATATATATATATATATATATATATATATATATGTATGTGTGTGTGTGATATATATAAATGCGGTATATATATATATACATATATATATATATATATATATATACCACATTTGGTTTGTCACAACCCCACCAAGTGAGATAGTAATAACCATACACTGTTGTAATATATATATATATATATATATATATATATATAATTAAGATATTTCGTTTAATGGTATATCAGCCCTTTTGCGTTATTTAAAGTCGAATCCTATCTATACATATCTATCTGTGTATTATATACATGTCCTGGAGGCAATACTCCACAAAACAGCAACTGTACGGCCACCTACCACGCATCTTGAAAACTATCCAAGTTAGACAAACCAGACATGTAAAACACTGCTGGAGAAGTAAGGACAAACTCGTAGGCGATGTACTCCTGTGTACCCCTTCATATGGACGAGCAAAGGCAGGACGGCCAGCTAGAACCTATCCACAACAGCTGTGTGCCGATACAAGATGTAGCCTAGAGGACCAGCCGGGAGCGATGGATGATAGAGGCGGTTGGTGAGAGAGGGTCAGGGATATCCGTGCTTGCAGCGTGACATGATGATGATGAAGATTAAGTGAATAATTTGGTTATAGCTATATTTTTAAACGAGTGAGAGCTCATTTGATTGCTCACGACAAGATTATCTACCTAGGAAGCAGTGTCTCATCAACCGAGACAGACAAGATTATCTACCTAGGAAGCAGTGTCTCATCAACCGAGACAGACATCAACACGCGATTAGCAAAGGCATGGATAGCTATTGATTGACTATGGAAGTCAGACCTGACCGATAAAAGGAAGCACAGTATCTTCAAAGCAGCGGTCGTGTCGATACTGTTAGATGGATGCACTACATGGACGCTAATAGAACGTATGGAGAAAAAGCTTGACGGCAATTATACAAGAATGATGTGAGCAATATTGAACAAGTCCTGGAGGCAGCACCCCACAAAGCAGCAGCTGTACGGCCACCTACCACCCATCACGAAAACTATCAAAATTAGACGAACAGATACGTGGGACACTGCTGGAGAAGTTGGGACGAGTTCATAAGTGATGTACTCCTGTGGACCCCTTCACATGGACGAGCAAAACCAGGAAGACCAACTCGAACCGACATACAGCAGCTCTGTGACGATATGGGATGTAGCCCTGAAGGGTTGAAGACCTGCCGAAAGCAATAGATGATTGGGAAGGGTGGCGCGAGAGGGTCAGGGATATCCGTGCTCATAACGTGACATGATGATGATGATGTTGATGATGATGATGATTGCTCATAGTCATCTAGTTTCAATTATTATCATGGTTTGCACACAGTTGAAAGTATGGCTATCAAATTGCTAATTCAAATAGTAGATTATAAAACAGTTCTATTTGACCCATAGTTGGGACCCTAATAGGTGCAACCATACCGAATCAAAGTGAACCTGGAAGTAATGACTAAGAAAGGGTAATTTAAAGTTCCATGACTGGTGCTTCACTATCTCAGTTGCTTTCATGTCGTACACTCCTTGGGAGAGTCTTATCCCTCTACAGAGAATGCAGTCTGTGTATTCTAAACCTTTAGCCGACTGGGCTATATATATATATAAATATATGTGTGTGTGTGTGTGTGTGTGTGTGTTATCGTATATACATATAAGATACATATATATAAGCATATATATAATGATGCACACACACACACACCTGTGCGCAAGCATATATGATCTAACCATATCAATACACACTCACGCACTAGCCGAGAGAGTAAAGTGTTCGCCAATGGTCCGGGACACCGGGGTTCAATCCTAGGTCGAGTTATACCAAAGACTCAAGAAATGGTACTTAATGCAGCCTTTCTTAACACTCAGCATTATAAGATATGGATCAAGGGCAAAGTGGAGAAATCCAGGGAATGAAGTTGCGCACTTCCCTACACCTCAGTGTAGTTGTTATTGAAACGGGAGCCTTCGGATCACCCTCGACTAAAGTCGCCAACTTTACTTACTTTACTATATATATATATATATATATATATATATAATAATTTAGAAATCAATCACAAATTTGATTTTAAAGATTCCAGTATGTTAGTTTACATGCATAATGAAAAACGCCGAAAAAATTTCATTTAATATCATTTCAAACTACAATACAGTCAAATTGATATGTTTTTTTTCTTTAATTTTTCAAATCATTTGGTTATATATATATATATATATATATATATATATATATATATATAGTGCAATCAGAAGGAAACGCTCTGAATGTGAATTTTGTTATATAAACCGGGAAGGAAAAAAATGTAGCAATAGCCATACATCGAGCACTCGCGGAGATTTATACGATATTCCTCAGATATTCTATATGCGAATAATCCACACCCACTGTCTTCGGACGCTGACTGGATATATATATATATATATATATATATATATATATATATATATATATATATATATATATATATATATGCCAGAATACTAGTTTCGGTAGAGTCATTTTGGAGAGTAAGTATGATGTTGGAAGTCCTGTAACTTCTAAGGACCCCAAAAACATCACTAACGAGTGATCCTGCGGACTCTTTGAGTGTGTGATTACAATTACAATATGTATATTACTTATCTATGACTGAAATATGTTAAGATTTAACGGTATTTTTAACCCGTATACAATCCTTTTCTGACTACAGTTTAGGCAATTATGTTTCTTGTTGATTTATTTTTACATTTTTTGTAGTTGTTCAAATATTTTTGGGCACACAGTTGGTTGGTTGGTTGGTTGGTCGGATTTTTTTGACATATCAACCTTTGTAGGTTATTTAATGCCATATCCATTTTTATGTAAATGGTCAGCTCTATTTCAAACAATACAGTTTTAATGAGTACACAGTTTAATTGTCAAAACAGTTCTAATTCAGGTAATTCCGTTTAGTATGAGTACAGTTTTTGTTTACACACAGTTAAATGTCAAAACAGTTCTATATTAAACAATTCAATTTATTGTAAGTACAGTTTCAATGCCAAAAGCAGTTTCATTTCAAACAAATCAGTTTAGCTAAGCTTACTGTTTAAATGTAAGTATACAGATAAATTGTCAAAAATATTTCTATTTAAGCCATTCAGTTTCATCAGTGCTACCCACAAAGAATGTCCAAGATATGATAGTAAACTGCATCTTATCGTGAGGCCCCACTCCCGAAGCTTTGTGGAATGTGGAGTACTCCTTCATTGCCATTACTCCTAGGTCTACTCTGATTCAGATTGGTATTAGGATCCCATGCATAATTCAAACAGAACAATTTAATCCTTTACTCGACGAGAAACTAATTAAGTATGTGCAAACAAATGACTATTCAACTGAATTGTTAGTATCACATAGCAATATTTGGAACTATTTATGTGCAAACGAAGTAATAATGCTAGATAGGATTACTAGTGTTAGATAGCGATACGGGAAAACATTTAACTGTGTGTAAACAAATGAGCCCTTGCTCGTTTAAAAATTGTTACTTATAAACTATTCATTTACAAATCCTATGTATTTCATATGTATAATTGGATTTAGCGTTAAAATAATCTATAACGGTTGATATACCTAAAAACACAACCAACGAACTAATCATTTATTAAGTCGGCTATTAGCTTCCACTATTTGCTATAAATTGGGCTTTTGTAAAGGTGGCCCCGTGGATACATCAGTCCAATGCACAAAGACCATACAAAGGTCACTGTTAAGGTTTTATGAAAGTTTTTGGTGAGTTTAGTTAGTTTCTTTGCTTAATGGTATATCAACCTTCGTGGGTTATATAATGCTAAAGATATCTTCATAGAAGGACAGCGGGGATACTATTTAACCCACGGCTGGAAGGAGGGAGGAATAAAGGGGTTTCTACTTTTTGTCGAAAGTGAAAATAATATCATGATTGGAGTTCCAACTCGCTTATTTCGAGGTTGCAATTAAGCACATGGGGTCACCCTCTGAATCTTTTTTTTTTACAAGTGTTTACTTCGAGGTTGCAATTCAGCACTTTAGCCTTTACCACATGGAGTCACCATCTGAATCTTTTTTTTTTTTACAAGTGCTTATTTCTAGATTGCAATTCACCACTTTAGCCATTACGACACCTTTTTTTTACCGGTGCTCATATTGAGATTAGTCATTATGATTAATTAAGCTTTCATAATTTTATACCCCAAAAGATGCCGACTGGGTTCATATTTTATCATAAATACATTTTTCTACAAATGAAATCTATAAATTCACAATTTAATGTTTTATCTATATATCTACTTAAGATAATTGTGATTTTAAGTTCCATTTGGGTCTTAAATTCTAACTTTTTAGTCGCCTTGCCCGTAGGGATTATAATATGCTGACTGTATACCCTTCCAAGGGTTAAGATCACTCCAAAAAGTGAAAGTTCTGAGTATCTGGTGGTGAGGCTCCAGTCTGGGAGAATGTGGAGTACTCCTTTATTGCCATTATATCTGTCAGTTAGGATCCTGTCAAGAGATCAAAGAGATTTATTTAATTGGTTGGTTGGTTGGTTGGTTGGTTGGTTTTATTTTGTTTTATGCCATAACAAACTTTGTAGGTTATTTAATGCCGTATTCTGTTTTTACATATATATAACCTTGTGGTGGAATCACCATCTAATGGACTCAACCACTCTCTATAATACCGGAAGCCGCAGCAATACGAAGTTAGTCTAGATTCAGAAGCTAACCTCGCCCCTGCGCGGTTATGTGAACTAGCTTCCTGTCCTATGTTCTTGTAACCATCCATTGTTCTTGTAAATATATACCTATACTATATCCGAGATGTTCTATTCTCTTTTTGACCCCTTCCAGGGCCATAACAATAAGCTAAGATTTCTTAACGAATAATTTTTAGATAGCATCTTAAATAAGCCAGAACTCATTTTTTTGCTTAAATGGTTTCAAGTACTGCTATCTAGCACTAACAATTTAATATAACATCAGCCATTTGTTTGCCGACAGTTTAATGGTTATACATATAATTTCTAAGTGAATTGTTCGTAGGTTTGGTTTTATTTGGCTTATGTCAAATCAAACATTGTTGGTTTTTTGATGCAAATCCTGTTTATGCTTATATATTAAATACATATAGTTAGTAAACATTTTACTATTAACACCTTTAAACAAGCCTGTGTTCATTTTTTTTTTCACAGTTCAATGATTTCAAGTATTTCTATCTGATACGAATCATTCTATTTGCTTTTATGATTCATTTACGCAGGTAAAATCTATTTATTTTTAAGTTATTTTATAGGAATATTTGATGTTATATAACTGTAAAATATACGTATTAAGAATAGTTATTTAGACACATAGCGTAATGGTTATGGGTGTTGGTAACCTAAGCTTCGAAGGAGACAATCATCCAGTGATCTCAGGTTCAATCCTGACTATAGGCGAGTAACTATACAGGAATACTTAAAACTTGTACCCGGTCACGGCTAATGTAATCAGAACAGGTGACCTCATGGATTCAATAAAGGACATAGTTCGAAGTTCCGTGTAGGTTCTTGAGTTCTACAAACACCTGAAGAAGGCCGGAGGACATATCGGCCGAATCGTTGTGGAAATAACAATAAAGATGAAGACAATAGTCCGAAAACACTTAATGATAAAAATCATCAAACGTTGTGGAAATAACAATAAAGATGAAGACAATAGTCCGAAAACACTTAATGATAAAAATCATCAAGCTTCATCTCAAAAATTCAGACAGTTATTTGAAGCTATAACTGTTTACTTAGAATTATTTTTCGTTACTTGAAATAATATAACTGTGTTAAGAAAATCACTATTATTTAATAGAAATTATCGTTTGAAACCAAATAATTAGTAGAGTTTGAAAGGAATATTTGAAACCATGATACAGTGTGGAAAATATTTGTATTAGAAAGGAATACTTAATAACTATGTGCAAATAACTCTTTTGAAACAACAATACCAAAAACATGTAAATATAAACGTACCATGTACGCAATTCCAAATGGACTGACATGCCGTTAAAATCAATTGGTCAGTTTTCCTCAGCGTTTTCTCACGCCATCCTGAAAATATTTCTGTTTCCCCTAATAAAAATCTTTCTTATAATTTCTTAATGAGACATGAAATCCAACCATTAGACATTAGTGGTCAGCCACTGGAGTAAAACAAACCACAGCCTTCATCAAATATGATATTATTAAATAATATTATATTTGATGAAGGCTGTAGTTTGTTTGGGGGGTGTATTTGGGGGTCTTTATCTTATAAATCTACGGCTGATCCATAGGATTTGGGAGATATAAGTAAAACCTTATCCAATATTTCTAAGTCTATAAATTTCTTAATTTCATTCAACGAATTGACACTGTTTCCAGATATACAACCCCCACACAATGACACACCCTTCTGAGTATTTTATAGTTGCTCTAACAAAATGAGGGTGGCACATCCCTGACTACTCTTCTTAATTACCTCCGACTACTACACCCAAAGATATTCAATTTCGCTTCGTCATTCCATCTTACTTTAGACCAGTTTTAAGCGTTAGGCCTAATATTCTTTGTCGAATTGAATGGGTGTTTGTTTTTAAGAAAATGTGTGGTTTTTACAGATGACACACGGGCCCTAATTGCTTCTAGGGGATTTTTCATGCTCGTTGAATTTGTTTGTATACTATATCGTTGACTTAGATAATTTCTTATAATAAGGGAAATCATTTTTCGAAAAAAACAAGGAATGTGCCTTACCAGCAAATTTACTCACAGACGGTAGACCCAAAAATGTTACAAATTGAATTCTTCACTTCATGGAATTTTAAAATACGGTTTGAAACTTCCTCCCGCATGTTCTTTGAGGAATTGGCATTTGTTCACCTATTCTAAAAAAAATTGTTATAAATAAATAGAAATAGTTACTTAAAACAATAGAGTAGTGTATAAATTATTATATGGTTGGTTTGGTTTTAAGACCAATCAAAACATGTAGGTCATTATTTCATGCCAAACCCTGCTCACACACACACACACACACACACACACACACACACACACAAATATATATATATATATATATATATATATATATATATATATATATATATAATATGATTTATAAACAAAATGATTTGTACGTAATATCATTTTTTAAAGGAGCCGCAGCATATGTGTTTGCACACAGTTAAATAGTTTCAAATATAGGCATCTACCATTTAGAGTTCTATTTGTGCACAGGTAAATGTTTGTTACTTAAAGTATTGTTACTTAACATTAGTATTTTTATTCATCAAATATTCCGATCTGATTAAATACAAATCTTTTGTTTGTACACTGTGAAATGTTTTCAAGTATTGCAATTTAACACAAATAATTCTATTCAACATTATTCATTCGTTTACACACAGTTAATTGGTTTGAAGTATTGCTATGTGATACTAACGATTCAATTTAGCATTTCATATTTGTTAGCGCAGTTAAATGGTTTCAAGAATAGAAAATGATTACATATTTCTATTTGACTCATAGATGGGACCTCCACATTGAGTCACAGTGGACCAGGGAGTAATAGTTATGAAGGAGTACTCCACATTCCCCAAAGTTCCAGGACTAGGGCTTCGTAAAGGGTTTAGTGTCATATCCACTTATTGAGCGGGGAGATCTGACTCTTCTGCAGAGACGCAGTCGGCTTATACTACAGCCTCTTGGGTTTTTGCGAAGCCCCGGAGCCTGTTCTGGATTTCAGTCCGGAGCGTGGCTCTGCAAAAGGAACAATGGCAGACTTGGGGCCTTTTATTAGGCACCTAGTTTCGACTAGGCTAACCTCGGGTGGGCGAGCTGCACTTTTGTCTCCTTTGTCACCCATGTACGGCACTAGACCGAGCGTCTAGTTTAAGCCGTAAACTGGCATACGTGCCCGGACCCACATTTGGGTTCGTGAAACTGCTTGCCTCATCAGGCTCACATTGCACTAAGTGAGTCGATGAGCAGCACAGACTAGCAGGGTTCGAGTCTCGGCTCGTTCCCAACCTCCCCTCCCCTTTATCCTCACTTTAATCGGCCTTCGGGCTTTTGACCTTGTGTCAAGTCGTGTCTGGTGGGAGGCAGCGACAAATATTCGGCTTATTCTACAGCCTCAGTATAGATTATTAGTATTAGGTAGGAATACTTGAAACTATACGACTGTCTGCAAATTATTTGTAATAGAAATTCTTTCTATCTTATATCTGTGTGCAAGCGAAATATTATTGAGAAATAAAAAAGTGCTTTTAAAAAATGCAATGGAACATTGAAAATACAGATATAATTGTTATAAAGTAAAAGTAAAGTTGGCGACCTTAGCGGGGGACAACCAGAAGGCTCCCTTTTCAATAGCTACTACACCAAGCTGTAGGGGGGGCGCTACTTCTTTCCCTGGATTGCTCCACTTTACCCTTGATATGTACCTTATATTGCTGAGAGTTAAGCAAGTACAATTTTTAAAGTCTTTGGTATGACGCGACTTGAAATTAAACCCAGGTTTCCCGGACCATGAAGCAAATTTCATTATTAAATAACCCATGAGGAGCTGATATGCCGTTAAACAAATAATTAAACTTTTCGGCTGTCTCCTTCAGTCTGTTCTTTTCTATCTTATTTACCCAAACCCCTCCGCTCGGGCAGGATATGACACAAGGTCAATTTTTAAGCGGAGTTTAACAGGTTTGAATTCAGAGTTTTCCTTCTCCTAGACTAGTTGCCTCACCAAGGCTGAAGAACCTAGTCTGCCCTATTATTTACCCATAATTGGGGGGAGAATAATTGGATTCATACCTTTCCCAAGGGTATTAGTGCTATGTGAAATGCAATCAGTCAGGTCCAGAATTTGAACTCGTGTCGCCGTGTCCATATCCTGCGACGATAACCATTGTTCTTTTCTATCTATCTATTTCTATCTCAGTCTGTTTCCGTCCGTCCATTTCAGTCTTTTCATACCCCACAATCTAAATAAGTCTCAATTTATTCATATATATCAGTCTAAATATAACCAAATCAATTCATATCTATCAAACTATCTATCTATCCATATGTAAGTAAGTAAAGATGGCGACCGTTGTCGATGGTGACCTGAAGGCTCCCTTTTCAATAGCTACTACACCGAGGTGTACGGGAAGGGGTTACTCCTTTTCCTGGATTGCTCCACTTTACCCTTGATACATACCTTATATTGCTGAGTGTTAAGCAAGGAGGTATCAAGTACTATTTTTAAAGTCATTGGTATGACGCGAACTGGGATTGAACCCAGGTCTCCCGTACCATTGGCGAACAATGTATCCATTGGGTCAATAAGCCGGTTTACTTTATCCATATGGACATAAATCTATTTATAATCATTTATATCAATCTCAATCAATTCAGATCTATCTATCGATCTATCTATCACAATCAATTCATATTCATTTCAAAATCAGAAGGCAGATTAAAGAAAGAGCAAATAAAGAAGGCATGAAATTAGGAAAAAGAAGGAGGGAAAGAAAAAGAAAAAAATGAGAAGGAAAAGAAAAGTAGACAAAGGAAGAAAGAAGAGTTACGAAAGGAGGAAAGTGGGATGAGGAAAGAAAAAAAAAGGAGAAGGAATAAGAAGGAAGAAGGGAAAGGAAGAAGGAAAAGGAAGAAAAAGAAAAAGGAAAAAGAAAAAGATAGAAAGAGGGAAAATGAAAGAAAGAAGAAAACCTTTTTAAAATAATAAATGGTTTCCTTACGTCGAACTTAACCTAAGGAAGAAAAAAAACATGAAGGAAAATTGAGAACTTTTTCGAATCCTCACTCCCAACATCCATCGATCGCACTAGTCCCGTGGGTGGGTGAAACCCAGCAAGCTTTCCACGCCACCCGTCACACTCAACAACCCTTTTTTTTTTCGTTCTTTGGCTACAATTACCCAGCACGCACACATACGCACATGCACACATACACACACACATACACACCTACAGGCGGCCCCTTTGATGTCTACCTGTAGATCAGTTACCTGTGAACATCCAGTCACCAAACTTTAACTGTAAAGAGCAACACGTAGCTAGTCAGGACATTAAACAAATGCACTCGATTGGACGGTCGCAAATCGCCTTCCTTGGCGTCCTCCACCTCAGCTTCCTTCTCCTCCTCTAATACATTTATTTGTTCTCTCGCTCTGTTTCCTCGTCCTCTTTGCTAGCGTTTTCTATACGTCATTTTCTCCTTTTTAGTCGCCTTTTAGCCCCTCCCATTCTTACCATTTCTTCACTTCCACCACTTATCTTACGCTTTCCTAAACTACTCCCACACTAGCCTCCAGCTTTTTTCTTATTCCCCTCCTCCTCCTTCGCCACCTCACTCTTTTTTTAAAATAAATTTTATTATTCCTCTTCTTTTATTCTTATTCTACTAATCTCTCTCTCTCTCTCTCTCTCTCTCTCTCTCTCTCTCTCTCTGTACCAACATTTCAACCCATTCAGTTTTTCTACATGCTTGTGTGTCTCTTAACTTGCTTCCTTTCTTTACACAATACCAACATTTCTTCTTCGTTGTTTTTTTACATGTTTGTCTCTTTCTTTCTTTCTTTCTTTCTTTCTTTCTTTCTTTCCTCAGTACCAACATCTCTTCCCCTTCATTTTTTACCTGTTTGTCTGTTTCTTTCTTTCTTTCTTTCTTTCTTTCCTCAGTACCAACATCTCTTCCCCTTCATTTTTTACCTGTTTCTTTCTTTCTTTCTTTCTTTCTTTCTTTCTTTCTTTCCTCAGTACCAACATCTCTTCCCCTTCATTTTTTACCTGTTTGTCTGTTTCTTTCTTTCTTTCTTTCTTTCTTTCTTTCTTTCCTCAGTACCAACATCTCTTCCCCTTCATTTTTTACCTGTTTGTCTGTTTCTTTCTTTCTTTCTTTCTTTCTTTCTTTCTTTCTTTCTTTCTTTCCTCAGTACCAACATCTCTTCCCCTTCATTTTTTACCTGTTTGTCTATTTCTTTTTTTCTTTTTTTCTTTCTTTCTTTCTTTCTTTCTTTCCTCAGTATCAACATCTCTTCCCCTTCATTTTTTTTACCTGTTTGTCGGTCTCTCCTTTTTTTTCTTTCTTTCCACAATACCAACATTTTCTATCCTTACGTTCTTTTTTACCTCCTTGTCTATTTCTTTTTTTTGTTTCTATCGTTTTCCTCTCAATACTAACTTTTCTAACCTTTCACTTTTTTTTACCAGCTTATTTATCTGTTTCTTTCTCGCTTTCTTTGCTAATTTCTCTTTCCTCTTCCTTTACGGCTCTTTTTGCTCTCTCAACCAACATGTTTAATAAATCTTTTTCTACTAATTCGATTCCATTGTCTTGTCCTTTTTTTTCTGCCTCTCTCTCTCTCTCTTTCTTTCTCTCTCTCTCTCTCTCTCTCTCTTTCTCTCTCTTCTTCCCGTTCTGTCAACACCTGGGGATCCAACATCAAATGTTAAATATATTAACAACTGTGAACGTTGGATAATTACAGGAAAATTAATGTATTTTTCAAATAAAAGATATACAACATTTAAAAAAAAAAGTTCTATGATGTAATTTACACAGGTTATGCGAATATCTGTAGCATCTACTTATCTTCTAATTCAGTAGATGAATGAGGTATCCTTAAGACAGGGGGGGGTGTCCTCGTGGTGTAATGGTTAAAGCGTTGGACTGCGGAATCGTGGTACGCGAGTTCGTACTTCAGCCGCGCTATTACGTTCACTTTCGGGCAAATACCCTTTGGAAAGGTATGAACCCCCTTATCCTCCCAGCTATGGGTTAAATAGTACCACTACTGTTCTTCTCGGAGAGTGGCTTTGACATTAAATAACATAAAAAGAGTTGATATGACACTAAAAACAAAGAAAGAAAGTATCCTTAAGACCAATGTCATTTTTTGTTTTTTTACAAAGACCACCACACGAGTAGGATGGGACTCAAGGTCAATTTTTTTGTGGAGTTTAACGGGTTTTAATCCTGAGTCTTCCTTCTCCTAAAGTGGTTGCCATAAGTAGGTTAAAGAGCCCAGTCTGCCCGTAGCTGGCTGGAGAATACTTGGATTCATAGATTTCCCAAAGGTATTAGCACTATGTGAAATGTAAACAGCCTCGCTCAGGTTTGAACTCTGGTATCCATGTCAATTTCCTAAGACGATAACCATTATACCACAAACACCTGAATTCCAATGCTAAGATAGTTCATCCAAATTTGGAATTAAAAAAAACCTGAAAGTCATTGGTCTTTATTCTATACTGCAAAAGTAAGACCAATATCCGCTTCAACTTCCAATTAAGAATTTTAGAGTTACTTAAAATGAATATTATTGTTGCATGAATAATTCAAACTAGTAGGGGGTGTCTTCGTGGTGTAATGGTTAAAGCGATGGACTGCGGAATCGTAGTACGCGAGTTCGTACTCCAGTCGCGTTCACTTTCGTGCAAATACCTTTGGGGAAGGTATGAACCCCCTTATCCTCCCAGCTATGGGTTAAATAGTACCACTACGGTTCTTCTAGGAGAATGGCTTTGGCATTAAATAACCTAAAAAGAGTTGATATGCCATTAAACAAAGGAACCCAATCAAACTAGTATCCACATCTTTATTGTTTCGATAAATAAATTTCGGTTGTAGTGATGTATAACCTTCCTAACATTTTTTAAAGTCCTAAATGGAAATATTGTCATTATTTTATGAATTATTAAAGTTAGTATCGTCATTTTTGTTGCACATTATTGCCGAGGCTTGGAATATACCAACTGTATTTCATGAAGGGTAACAACCACCTCCACCTAAAAATTGACACTATATTACATCTGATGGTGAGGCTTCACTTCGGAATATCTGAGGAATGTGGATTACTCCCTTCATTGCCATTACTCCCAGATCCACTCTGACCGATAGAAGTAGTGCCTACTTGGGTCCCATCTATGGGTCAAATAGACCTGTTTGAAAATTATTCATATTCATTAAGAATGATTAATGCTATATAATTATGAATAAATCAATCAAAAATTAGTTAATTGAAGCTATAATTGTTTACAAAGGATTATTATTAATTACTTGAAGGCATATAAAAGTGCGTAAACAAATGATTATCATTAAATAGAAATAATTACCTGAAACTATTGGCTTAGTGGGTAGAGTATTCGCCAATGGTCAAGTTAGGCCTGGGTTCACTTCCAGGTTGCGTCATACCAAAGACTTTAAAAATGGTAATTGATACCTCCTTGCTTACCACTCAGCAATTTAAGGTACGTATCAAGGGTAAAGTGGAGCAATCCATGGAAAGAAGTAGCGCCTTCCCCTACACCTCGGTGTAGTAGCTATTGAAAAGGGAGCCTTTTGGTCACCCTCGACAAAGGGAGACAACTTTACTTTTACTATATAATTATCAATATTAGATAAATAACAAGACAGATTTACAAGGCGTTAATCTATCAATCAATCTTCGTCTACGCAAGAAAATAAAATTTCTGTCTGTAATTTAAAAGCTCCCTGAAACGAAATGAAATCCCTAAAGATCTTCGGTTTCTTTGGCTTTTGAGCCAAACAAATGGCAATTTAAAGTAGTCGACAGCTGTTAACCGATCTGTAAAATACTTCGGAATAGATGAAAGGGAAACAGTTATTAAAACAAGAATTTAACGAAAAATAAATGACCTCTTCTTAAGCTTATTATGTAATCTAACCGCTTACATTTCACATTCTGATAATTATATGTAATATAGATTAACCCGAGATTAGTAAATGACGACGTCTGCTAATAGTTAAATACTTTGAAAAATCATTTATTTCAAAATAATGATCCGGGAGACCTGGGTTCAATCCCAGGTCGCGTCATACTAAACACTTTAAAAATGGTACTTGATAACTCCTTGCTTAACACTCAGCAATGTAAGGTATGTATTAAGGGTAAAGTAAAGCAATCCAGGAAAAGGAGTAGCGCCCTCTCCTACACCTTGGTGTAGTAGCTATTGAAAAGGGAGCCTTCGGGTCGCCCTCGACTACGATCGCCAACTATAAATATTTAGGAAATTATTTATTTGATACAAACGTCTTTTGTTTTTTTTTTGTTACTACTGTACTTATTCTATGTGTTATTTGGCTGGTTAGTAAGTTTATTTCTAATTTCTTTTTTATTTTGTTTCTTTTTTTATTTCGAGCTGTATTTCTTCTTGTCATTGTACTTTTTTATTCGCTTCGATACTCTTCTTCTCGGTGTCATTGTACTTCTTTTATCTTTTCAAAATACGTTTTTTTCATTTTCTCTGTACTTTTGTACTTCTTTAATATCTTCTTGTCATTGTACTTTTTTGATCTCTTCATGCAATTTTTTTTCTTCGTCTTCTTCTTCAGCGTCTTCTCTGAGTCACTTCTTCTTTGATGTCTTCACTGTACTTTTTCTTTTTCGTCTGGGTCATTCTTCTTCTTCTTCTTCTTCTTCTTCTTCTTCTTCTTCTTCTTCTTCTATTAATTTCCTACTAAAAAGTAAACGTTTGTTGTCTAACGACGACTGGAAGGTCAAGTGGCATAATCATTATCCTAACAGAAAATAGTTCAAATCCTGGACGAAGCTGTTTAGTTTTCAGTTAACTCAAATGTCCCTAAGAAATGCATTAATCTTTTTATTCTAACTTGAATTCTGGCTAAATTGTAGGGTAAACTGGGTTCTCTGATCTTAGTAGCGCAATCGATCGAGAAGGGAAAAATTATGAATTTAAAACCTGTGAAGTGCTGTTCTAGAAATCTGTGAATCAGTGAGATCTCATTCTTCTGTTATTAGCTGATGCAAAACAATAAGGTTGGTTCTACTCAAGCCTTCATCACAGTAAAAAAAAAATAATTTACAAAACTTTGGCTTAACTAAAGTATGAATATTATAAGAACTAGCAGTACCTACCTATTCCTACTATATACAAGCTGTAGGATAGATATTATGAAAATAAAGAGTGTAAAGTCAGTTTTGTTAAATTTTACGATAATTATTCGTATTTAAAGGACGTTTTATTAAGTCACTTGGCCATTGGCCAAAAGAGTAGAGTGTTCGCCCATGGTCCCAGGTCGAGTCATACCAAAGACTCAAAAAAGGGTACTTGCATTATAAGGTACGTATCAAGGGTATAGTGGAGCCATTCAGGGAAGGATGTCACGCCCTTCCTTACAACTCGGTGTAGTACCTATCGAAAAGGGAGCCTTCAGGCTACCCTTGACTAAGGGAGACAACTTTACTTACTTACTTATTCATTCATTTATCATCATTTATTTAAAGTTAGTATCTTCTTTGCTGAGTTTTTTGAAATCAAATATACCTATCAAATACATTCATATAATATGCAGTTATATGATATTCCAATAAAATACATTTACCTGATATACAGTAACATAATATCAAGTATTCCTATCAAATACACTCATATGATATCAATGATATATAGTTATACGATATTAATTATTCCGATCAAATATTGGTTGGTTGGTTATGGCTGTAGAATACGCCGTCTGCACCTCTTGAAGAGAATAAGATACCCCACCAACACCACCATCGAGGCTACCGGTTGGCCGTGGATGGTGACGCGTAAGGTAGAGTGTTGGCTTGAGGCCAAAGAAACCAGAGTTCAATCCCAGAGCGAGTCATGCCAAAGACTTAAAAAATGGTAATTTGTTACCTCCTTGCTTAATACTCAGCATTATTAGGTACGTTTCAAGAGTAGAGTGGAGCAATCCAAGCGCCTCCACATATACCTCGGTGTAGTAGCAAATGAAAAGGGAACCCTGCCGAGGATACAGTCAGCGTTTTCAAAGCCCCGTCGACACGGTGATTGCATAGACTATATTTCTTTCAAATCCCCACCCACCCACAGAGCAAAGCGCCTACCGTTGAATCAGTCGTGAGTAATGTTACAATCCATAGTATCAAGTGTGAGTTCGATTCTCAAAAGCCACTCAATTTTTGTAACAATGTAGAAAACTAAACTATCTGATGGTTTTGCCTTTTTTTTTTTTTTTAATAAAACATGTTTATTTTATTCTAGACCAAAGATAGCAGGATTTTATCGTTACTAGTGGAATATTATACAATGAAAATGGATATCATGAAATTTTATAAACAAAAATTGAATTTGTCCTCTTAAATTTTCAGATTTTGAATTATTTGGTATTCCATGAAAATGTACCAAAATCATGATCATAAAAAATAAAAAGCTAACTAATTTATTTTGATTAAAAAGTTTTCATGTGTAAATTTTATTCATCTCTAGTAAATATATCAGAATGTATCCCTTCATAATTTAAAAATAAATTAAGTTATAGATTCAATTTTTTTTAATTATTGAGGAATAACTTTAAGATCATCACGCCATAATTTAAAAAATTAGAAGTCGCAACACCTTGATTTAAAAGATTAAGATTAATCACTTTATAATTTTGAAAAAAAATTAATTTATCCCTCCATAATTCTAAAAATTTGAAGTTACCACACCTTAATTTAAAAAAATTAAGCCTTTTCACTTGATAATTTTGAAAAAAAATTATTTTATCCCTCCATAATTCTAAAAATTTGAAGTTACCACACCTTAATCTAAAAAATTTAAGCTTTTTCACTTGATAATTTTGAAAAAAAAAATTTTATCCCTCCATAATTCTAAAAATAAGAAGTTACCACACCTTGATTTAAAAAATTAAGATTTTTCACTTCATAATTTTGAAAAAAACTTAATTTATCCCTCCATAATTCTAAAAATTAAAATCTATCACTTCATAGTTAAAATAAAATTTATTTCATCATTCTGTAATTTAAGAAATTAAAATTCTATCATCCCATAATTTTAAAAAGTTAATATTTAGCTCCTGAATTACATCTTGTTTGTCATTGTTAACCTTCAACGGATCTTTGGCTGAACTTCCTTTTTCTTACCAGTTGATGTCTTTTTTCATTCAAATGTTCCATACCCAGTTATTGAAAAAAATAATCAATTCATCAATATTACCAATATATAATCTAAAACAACCAAGCAATGAGTCAGATAGAACAATTATCATTCTTCTATAAAAATGGCTTTAACATATTAACCCACGAAGGTTTATATGCAATTGAACAAGAAAGCCGAACGAAACAAGGTTCACTTACAACTCCTTGACTAACGCATTACTACTTGTTTCAAGTAATTTTCTCCTCTTCCTCAAGACGATTGCGTGAAACCAATAGTAATACAACAGACAAGAAGGAGTAAATAAACCACGTTGTTTTTTTTAATTTTTTGTTTTGTTTTGTTTTGTTTTTGTTTGTTTGGGGGGAGGGGTAATCTTACGTTTTATCCTGTTCTGCTGGGTGGTTTTAAGCAATCTCTTGGATTTAAAAAAAAAATACGTTTTGATAAAAAAGAAAACTTGTTCACTTAAACATTTCAGTAAAGAACTAAAAATTTTCCGAACACCAGACTATATAATTATGTTTTTTAAAAATCCATTTTTCTCGAGAATTTTTCTAAACTTCTCCCCTGGAAAACTGGTGGAACAGAATCGTTCAACTTCATAGCAAGTTCGCTCTCAGCCAAACTAGAGCAAGCATTATATAATTTGACTTCTTTCTCTAATATAGGTAGGTTGATTCCAGTACCTCCTCCTATGGTCAATGAAATCTGTATTAACCATAAATAATATTTATGTCCATAAATTTTCAAAACAAATTGATATTTTTTTTTAATTCTTAGTTTTTGCTGAAAAATAAAAAAGACTAATTGTTTTTGCCTTAATTTAGTTTTTTCAAATCATTAATTATATCCTCTCTCATATTGGCGCGAAAAAATGAATTTTTATTCCTCTATGAACTCCCCTTCCAAAGGATCGGCTGATTCAGACTTAATGATTTTGAGGGAGGATTTTTGTTGTATAATAATTTTTAGAAATATTTTTAAAATACTGTCTTCATAACACACACACAGATATATATATATATATATATATATATATATATATATATATATATATATTATTATTATTATTACTTGGCATGGTTGTCACAATCTCACTTGGTACTATTTACCAACCCCTCCGCTCGGGCAGGATATGACACAAGGTCAATTTTTAAGCGGAGTTTAACAGGTTTGAATTCAGAGTTTTCCTTCTCCTAGACTAGTTGCCTCAACAAGGCTGAAGAACCTAGTCCGTCCTACTATTTACCCATAGCTGGAGGGAGAATAAGGGGGTTCATACCTTTCCCAAGGTTATTTGCCCGAAAGTGAACATAATAGCGCGACTGGAGTACGAACTCGCGTGCTACGATTCCGCAGTTCATCGCTTTAACCATTACACCACGAGGACACTTGGTGGCTTTGTAGTAGACCAAATGCAGTGTAATTTGGAGAGTGCTCAATATCTGTGATAGAGCTATCATAAAATAATAATAAAAAATGAATATATATTAGTTTTTAGATATATTTAATAACATGGATGTTTATCTGTGATCAAAGGTTTCATGCTGCCTAATCACGACAATCATCAAGCCGAGAAAGAAAGATATTTGAGAAATCGAAAAAAAATCGAAAAATACAGTATACAGCAAATATTTACGTTGAGATTTGTATGACTCTTTATCATTTTTATTGTTATTACATATACATATACGTAATATAACATTAGGAATATAAACAACTTTATTGCAATCTAACAAATAATAACATATAAAATATGAAAGCTAACATATAAAAAAATTCAAGATAACATATACGTAATATAATATTAGCACAGCATAAACAGCGTATACAATTTTATTGCAATCTAACAAATAATAACATATAAAAATATGAAAGTTAACATATAAAAACATATAGAAATATAACAAGTAAACATATAAAAACATATAAATATGAAATTCAACATGTAAAAGTTTCGAAATAACATATATATAATGTAACATTAACACAGCATAAGCAGTTAATACAAACTAATTGCAACGTCTTAATACATTATATCCCGTGTGTACATTCATAGATTACAATAACATATACGTAATAAAGTACCAATACAATTTTATTGTAATCTAACACTAAGCAACATAAAATACTAATATCGCATAATACTCAGTTATATATTTTACCTTTCAGACCTACCATACATTTTCGCCGATTATGCTTACAAATCAAAATTTATTTTCTTAATTTGTCCCTTAGTTAAAATCATCACAACACAAACACACGCGCATGCGCGGCTCCAGCCTCGGAGCTTTGGAGAATGAAGAGTAAGCCTTCATTGCCGTTGCTCCCAGGTTCACTGTGACCGAGAGTTGTAGCACCTAATTGGGTTCTGTCTATGGTCAAATAGAATTATTTGACATCTAAACTGTAAAAACTAATGATTTATGCTAAATTGAATAGCTAGCAATAGAACTGTTTGACTGTGTGTATACAAATGACTGATGTTTGATTGAATTGTTAGTGATACATAGCAATACTTGCAACCATTTAACAGTGTGCAAAAGAATGAATAGCGCTCAAAATAATAATTAAAGTAAAATAGCAATAAGTGTAACCATTTCACTGCGTTCAAACAAATGATTAATAGTAAATAGAACTATTCGTGATAGATAGATAGATAGATAGATAGATAGATAGATAGATAGATAGATAGAAATACTAGAAAACACCACCAGAAGGTCTCATGTCATATCCAAGACACTCATTGGAGGGAGGTCTTACCCCTCTACATTGATACAGTCGGTGTATTCTACAGCCCCAACCGACTGGGCTGGCTTTGTTTTATATTTAGATAATGAGACAATAAAAAAATTATCTAGGGATCCCTTAATCAAACAAGCCCCAAAAATATCAACGATCAGCATAACCTCAATACAAAACTCTCTATCGGCAAATAAGATACCCCGTCTATATCCCTTACAGATGTCTTTGTTTTATATTTAAATAAGAGACAATAAAAAAAACTATTGATGTTAGATAGCAATATTTAAAACCATCTTAGTGAATGCAAACAAAAGATTGATACAAAATAGAACCACTAGTTTGAATACTTGGAACCATGTAACTATGTGCAAACAAATGAGATCTGGCTCATTTAAAAATATCATCTGCAAACTCTGCGTTTACAAATCGTATATGTATAAAGATGATTTAGCTTTATATAACCTACAAGGATTGATATGGCATAAAACTCAACCAATCAAAATGTTATCTACAAAATGTGTATACAAATCATATATTTAATATATGTATAAAGAGAGTTTGGCATTACATAACTTACAATGGTTGATATGCAATAAAACCCAACGATAACAAATCATATATATTTAATATATATAAATAAACAGGATTTGGTATTAAATAACCAACAATGGTTGATATGCCATAAAACCCAACCATAACAAATCATATATATTTAATATATATGTATAAAGAGGATTTGGCATTAAATAACCTACAATGGTTGATATGCCATAAAACCCAACTATAACAAATCATATATATTTAATATATATGTATAAAGAGGGTTTGTCATTAAATAACCAACATTAGTTGATATGCCTTAAAACCTAACCAAACCAAATCCTTATGTTCACTGTTGCGTTGGCACGTTACGTTTTCATATTTATCTTTCTTTGACGAATTCAAGGATCTTCAAACTTTCCAGTGAGGATGGCGGATGGATGTATACATTATCTATTGGACTAATGTTTGAAAATATGGGTAGGAAGAAAACTGAAATTTTTTCATTTTTTTAAATGTTTTCACACCATTGCAACGTTTCCTTTCGTGCGCATCTCCAAAAAAGGGGGGGGGGAAGTGGAGAGGAAAGTTCTAGATTGTCTTTTTTTTTTTTTCAATTTTAACTTCAAATAGCAGCAACGGCTGCTTCAAAGCTATTATCTTGTGAGGTGGGAGGTTTCACTGTTTTAAGAACTCGGAGATGAGTTCAGCGCACTTGAGCTTTTATTGAACATAATACAGTTATAAAGTATTTAACCGACTTCCTACCCAGTCGATAGATGACACAAGGTCATTTTATAGTGAGGATCCACACACAAATCGAGACTTGTTCTGCTAATCCAAAAATGCTTGGAACCATTGACATTTTCCTATTGGGGCGCCTCTGGCGCTAAGCAATAAATTCAACCCTGCAAAGTAGATATCATATTTACCAACCCCTCCACAGGATATGTAGCAAGGACAATTTTTAAGCGAAGTTTAACAGGTTTGAATTCAGAGTTTTCCTTCTCCTAGACTAGTTGCCTCACCAAGGCTGAAGAACCTAGTCTGCCTTGCTATTTACCCATAGCTGGAGGGAGAATAATTGGATTCATACCTTTCCCAAGGATATTAGTGCTATGTGAAATGCAATTAGTCTCGGCCAGGATTTGAACTCGTGTCTATGTCCTACGACGATAACCATTACTCCACAGGCACCTCCTGCAAAGTAGATATTGCCCGTGGGGAAGCCCCTCCCTGAAATCAAACTATCATTAACCGTTTATAATACAATTATGACCGTAGTAGTAAAAGGGTGTGCCATATTTATACAGAAAAGGATGACTTGGGAGGTAATCGGTTTTCTTACCACTTTCATTGAGTCGTCAAACTTCATAATTCAAGGCTTCTGCCAAACTACGTCAGCACTTGGTCTCGAAATCCTACAATAAAAAAAATGGTATGGTGGAACCACAGAATTGTTAAGAGAAAAAGACATTTAAGTGTTAAGTCCGCTGCATTTATCTAGTGATCCCCTAATCAAACAAGTGCCAAAAATATCAACGATAAGCATAACCTCTATACAAACCTCTCTAAAATACGCCGTCTTGCAGATGAGTAATATCCCGACCCAAAAATGGTGTTCTGGGTATGATACAAAACTGCATCTGATATTAGGGCTTCAGTTCTGGAATTCTGCATAAAGTAACCATTCATTGCTATTACTCCCAGTCCCACTCTGACCTTGAGTGATAGTAGCTGTTAGGCTTCCATCTGTAGATCAAATAGATATGTTAGAAATTTATTCGTATTTGATAAGACCGTGCGTGAAAAGCCTTTTGAAGAAATAACTGCACAAAAATGTTATGAACGTGCAATGAACACAATTCCCAAATCTCTTGGCATAAAAAAGAAACAGACTTGTCAGAATGCCGTAAGAATCAGACTGGTTATATTACTTCGGGTAAAGAACTTAGTCTTACCTAACCATGGCTGGAAGGAAAACAGATGGATTCATGCCTTTCCCCAAAGGTATTTGCGCGAAGTGAACTGCGAAAAGCTTCGTCTAAGATTCAAAGTCAGCTCTACTTGATTATAGCTGGGTAAATAGATTTTAAATTATGATGTCATTGCAAGCCCAGTATTGTTTCGATAGATATATAGGTATTAAGAAAACCTCTCCGACACAAGCAAGATGTGACACAAGGTCGATTCGTTAAGTGATCTGGTTTGGATTGGCTTTAGGCACATCAACCATTGTAGGTTTATTTATGCCAAATCCATTTTTATACATGTAAAGTTCTATTTCAAACAATTCAGTTGAGCATAATTACGCAGTTTGAATATAAATAAGTAAAGTAAAGTTGGTGACCATAGTCGAGGGCTCCCTTTTCAATAGCTACTACACCGAGGTGTAGGGGAGGGCGCTACTCCTTTCCTTGGATTTATCCACTTTACCCTTGAAACGTACCTTATAATACTGAGTGTTAAGCAAGGAGGCATCAAGTACCATTTTTGAGTATTTGGTATGACTTGACCTGTCATTGAACCCTGGTCTCCCGGGCAATTAGCGAACACTCTACCACTAAACCAATGGGCCGGTAAAACAATTCTATTTCAAACGACTCAGTTTAGCACAAGTACACAGTTTAGTTCTATTTGACCCATAGATACAACCCTTTCAGGAGTTACCATTCCGGACCAGAGTGGACCTGGGGCCGATAGCAATAAAGGGGTACTCCGCATTCCCCAAAGCTCCAGCATTACTGGAGTCTCACTATCAGATTATTTATCATCATATCCAGGACACTCGATGGGGGAGACTTATCCCGCTGCGGGGATGCAGTTAATGTATTCTGCAGCCCCAATCAACTGGGTTATTTTTAAGTGAAGTACATCTGATTTAAATTCATGTTTTTCCTTCTAAACTGGTTAGGATAAACAACTTAATCTGTCCAACTATTCACCCATAGCTGGAAGGAAAAAATATATATTCAAGCCTTTCCCAAAGACTTTAGAGCGAAGTGAAACACAAACAGCTTGGTACTGGATTTGAACTCGGCTCGCTGATCCCATTTTCTACGAAGATAACCATTACAAGAGGAGCGTCTTAAAATGCTAGTGTTTAGCAACAAAGTTTGGGAGATGAGAACCTGGTTTTAGAATTCAACGTTGCCTTTGTTCCAGACTGGTTGCCAACCAAGACTATAGAGAGTCTAGTTTACTTAAGTTTCAGACAATTATTTGAATATGTTCAATAAATATTTCAGTATCACGGTCGCATCCTTATAGATTAGACCAGTACTTGACAAACTATTCCCAACTGCTTACATCCGGTCTGTGACAAGATTTTAATCAGACAACTCAATGTACGTGAAAAATTCTAATCGATACTGTACCGACAAAATAGGAAATAGACTGGTGGACCTGAGTTCAAATCCAGAACGAAGTTGTTTGCGCTAATGGCTTTTGAAAAGGCATGAATCTGTTCTTTCCTGAGCCCAGTTAAATTGGGGTTTTAGCTTTGGTAAGGGAACCAGACGAACAGAAGGAAAACTCAGAATTCTAATCAGCTGTTTTGCTCTTAAAAATGGCCTTGAGTCATTCCCTACTCGTCGTGGAGGTGTGGATGAATTTATACAGTTCAGTCGAAGTTACAGCAATAGCTAAGACTGTCAAACCTGCCCCGAAATGATTTTGCCTAGTCGGCTGGGGCTGTAGAATACACCGACAGCACCTCTGCAGAGGGGTAAAACCTCCCTCATGAGTGTCCTGGATATGAAACTAAACAATCTGATGGTGGAGTTCCAGTGATGCTGGAGCTTTGAGGAATGCTGAGCACCCCTTCATTGCCATTGCTCCCAGGTCCACGCTGACCCGGAATGGTAGCACCTGATAGGGCCCTACTTATGGGTTACATAGAACTAACGACATATTCATGCTAAACTGAATTCATTGAATTAGAACTGTTTGACTAAACTGAAATGCTTGAAATGGAAATGTTTTTGACATTTAAATTGTACTTTCATTTAAACTGCATGCTTATGATAAACTGAATTGTTTGAAATGGAACTGTTTTTAACATTGAAACTGTAATTACACTAACCTGGATTGTTTGATATAGAACTGTTTTGACATTTAACTGTGTTTAAACAAAATCTGTACAAATAGTAGACTGAATCAACTGAATTAGAACTGCTTGAATAAACTAAATAGCTTGAAATAGAAATATTTTTGACAATTAAGCAGTGTACTCGTGCTAGGCTGAATTGTTTGAAATAGAACTGACTATTTGTATAAAAATGGATTTGGTGTTAAAGAATAAATAATAACCTACAAAGGTTGATATGCCTTAAAACAACCAACCAACCAACAACCGAAATAATTTCCCTTGAGCATTTTTTTTTTAAATATCATTGTCGACACATCTATGACCATTGAGTTTAGATTTGGCCCTGTTTTGTTTTATTTTATTCTTGTACGGACAAGCGATAAAATTTTTAATTCTTAAGTATTCAAAAACCGAAAAAAATTATTTTAAATGGTTTTTCCCACCTCTAACCAAGCTCGACTCCAATAGTAACTGTTTTGGTTCTAAAAATTTTAGATGATTATTTTTTTCTATTTATTCTTTGAAAACTCAAAATTGTTTGAAGGGATCGAGTGTTTAATTCTACTCTTAAGCTTTAAATGAAGATGAATGTAACTTTTTCGAAGTAGAGTAAGAAAAAAAAAATTACGCGAAAGGAAACTAATCTTCGACCAAAATTCTTTACTCGATAAATTCAAGACGTCTCACTCAAATTAAAAAAAAAAAAAAAAACATTTCTCTACAAAACTTAAACCTAACCGACCACCATTTAATTAACCGTGACTTTTTTCTTTGCCGAAACTGCGACCTTTTCTCTCGCTAAAATTGTGACTTTTTTCTGTGACTTTATTTCTGGTTTCAAGTTTTTCAACTCGATGACTTTTATTGATTAAGAGTTTAACACGTCGATCTGTTTGAGAGTTATTTATGCTTAGAGGTCAGGGAGTCAGCGTATTCTAACCATCTGTCCTCCGCTAAAACATCGATCAATATGTGCCCCATCTTGCACATGGCCGGGGGTGGGGACCAAATTTACATCTTCGTGGAGATGTGCACCTCAGTAGGTGAAATGTTTAGCAAACTAGACTAGCAAACAGTCATGAGTCCCATTGGGTGTTCCATTCACACGACCATGCGCCACACCTTAGCGTAAAGCTGAGTAAATTACAAAATCTTCGAAGAGATTAAAAAAGTTTGTTTATTAGCTATGTGGTTCATTTCTCTTGGTCTCCACTTTATATGCAGACATCGAAACATTATCTCTACAATGGTTGTAAAGAAGAATATTTATTAATGAAACAAAATATTCAAACATAAGTATCTGCCGATCTTTTTCTTTTTTTCTTTTTTTTTTTTTTCTAAAATTAAACTCAACGTTTCATATCTCTGGTATCAAATTTTTTCTTGTTTTTTTTTAAACTACAGAATGCTCCCCTCAGTGAAAGATCACACAAATCATGTTTACAACTGTTTGAATATTTTATTTTTTATTTTTTCTTATCTTGCAATTTTTTTTTTTTTTTTGCAGTAGTAAATTGCTACGGCTAAATAAACATGTCAACTAACATCTACGACATTAACACTCGCGTTTATGTTCCTATAAATGACTTAATCTCAAACAGGCAAAAACAATATGATTTTAGGTACTAAACATTTATTTTATGTAACTTAGTACGTCACCAGCGATGAATGTATATACCAATCATTCCATCTCAAGCAGGATGTGACACAAGGTCAATTTTTAAAGCAGAGTTCGAGAGGTTTGAATTCTCCTCGTTTTCCTTCTCCTAGACTGGTTGCCATACCATGGCTAAAAGTTCAGTCTGCTCTTCTAGTTGGATTTAAACCTTTCCTGAAGGTATTAGCGCTATGTGAAATGCAGTAAGCGATATATAGCAGGGGACATCATTAAGCCATCATCCTGATCAAACTTCAGGCGTTCTCTTGACTCTTGGCAAGTCTTCCAGACGGCATCTGATAGCTGCACAGAGTAGATAAATAATTTTTTTGCTTTTTGGCCAACACTGGTGTGTTCTTGTGTGAGAGTTCGTTACAGAACGTCGCTGATGAGTTTATCTTTATTCTCTGGCAGTGCCCTGCATGTCTTGCTTGTCTGACTCATCTGGTTTGTGAGATGGGAGGTAAGTGGCTGTAAAGCTGCTATTTTGTTGGGTGCTGCTTCTGGGATTTGTTCAAAACAGCACGCAGCATCCTAGTGTAGTGACCATCTAAGATTTTCTCTTGGTGCTTCGTTAGAGTCAAAGTAGTGCAACCATACAGTAGTATTGACTCGGCAGCATCTTGGAAGAATTCCCGTTTTCTTTCATCAGAAAGATTAGATATCGATATGGTCGCTCACTTGCCAATTGCAGTTCATATCTTTAAGCATGCGTATATTGACATTGTTTTCAGTATCAGACTTTTAGCAGCTTAACTTCTATGATCAGAAAATTTTGCTTAGTACGAAACAAGATTGCAAGCTATTTAAATGATTGAGAATAACGGAATGTCAACGCGTCTAGGGTTATTTCATGCCAACTGGTTTGGAAATCATGTTAATGCATGGACAGCTATCGATTGGCTATCGATTATATGGAAATCAGACCTGACCGATAAAATGAATCGCAGTTTCTTCCAGGCAGCGGTCGTGTTGATACTGTTATATGGATGCACTACTTGGACGCTAACAAAACTGCTGGAGAAGAAGCTTTACGGCAATTACACAAGAATGCTGCGAGCAATATTGAACAAGTCCAAGCGGCAATACCCCACAAAGCACCAACTATACGGCCACCTGCCTCCCATCACGAAAACTATCCAAGTTAGACGAACCAGACATGCAGGACACTGCTGGAGAAGCAGGGACGAGCTCATAAGTGATGTATTCCTATGGACCCCCAAATATGGCCGAGTAAAAGCAGGACGACCAGCTCGAACATACATACAGCAGCTATGTGAGGATACGGGATGTATCCCTGAAGACCTGCCTGAGGCGATAAATGATAGCGAGAAGTGGCGAGAGAGGGTCAGGGATATCCGTGCTAGCGGCACGACATGATGATGATGATGTATCTTATATTCACACTTTTTGTGAACTTACTTCTAAAGAGTCTTTTTTTTTTGCATGCAGTTATCTTGTATCGCGTAGTACAATATCATGCAACTAATTTTATACAATTCTGGTTTTAAATAGTCCTACAGGGTGCGGAAGCAAAATATGGAATAATTTTTTAAACGTTTTAAAAATCTAATTTGTCCAATTTTTGAAAAAAAAAACGCAATAGATTTAAATTTTCATTATTAGCTCTATTATTTAAACAAAATCAACCCAACATGACTGAGCAAGAAAAGAAACGACAAAGAACCTATGATTTGCTTAACGCCGAAACCCAGCCAAAATGTTTTTGCTTTGTATACGGTAGACAGAAACTTTTTCTACTGTATACAAAGCAAAGAAAATTTTTACAGAAAAAAACTTTTTTAAGGAAACGGGGTGGATGTGGAGGATTAAACAAAAAACGAAAAGAAGGCTTTTTAACTGCTCTTGCTACGGAGATTAAGGACCCCATAACGTCCATAAGAAAGTATGCTAATTAATTGAAAGTCCACAAGAAAACTGTGAGGAAAGCAATTAAAAAAAATTTAAGACCAGACCTTAATCCCCTTGATTACGCGAAAAGGGGTGTTTTAGAAAACAAAAAAAAATGCAACTTCCCATCCAATTATTCGTTCGCTTAAGCCTGTTATTGAGGAGGAAAGGAGTAAAATACCTGAAGGCATACAAGTCGTTTTGATGTCGTGTTGATACAATTATTGAAAAAAAAAATGGTAGCCATTTTGAGTAAATTTACTGATTCGTGTCTTTTTATTTTGTTGTTTATTTTATTAAATTAAAATTAATCTTGTTTTATGAAGGAGTCGTTTATTATTATGCTAGAATATTCCTAATTTTGCTTCTGCACCCTGTATATTAAACAAATAAATTTCAAAGAGATTTATCTGTTGCTAGTTAATGATAATTGATTCTAGCCTTCCAAAGTAGTCACTCATTATTATTGATTACATTCGACATTACTTAACTCCGGGGATCATACTTTTATCATTCGTTTTTATCAGTCATCTGACTAAAATGTTTTTAAAATGTATTTTCAATGTTATAGTTTGGGTTCATTTAAAATTTTGAAATATTTCTACAATAGTGACTTAGATTTGAGTGTTCGCCAATGGTCTGGGAGACCTGGGTTCAATCTCAGGTCGCGTCATACCAAACACTTTCAAAATTGTACTTGATACCTCATTGCTTAACACTCAGCCATATAAGATACGTATCAAGGGTAAAGTGAAGCCATCCAGGGAAAGGAGTAGCGCCCTCCCCTGTACCTCGGTGTAGTAGCTATTGAAAAGGGAGCCTTCTGGTCGCCCTCGGCTATAGTCGCCAAATTTACTCCCTTACTTTAATTGTTAATGAAACTTATTTCACATTTTGTTTGCTAGGTTTGTGAGTTCACTGTAGACCCGGTTGTTTTATAACGATAGACGAATTTTACTGGAATCAGGCATGCTTTGTGCTATTTTAATAAAATCGCAATTCATATCTAAATACAAATCATCTAAGAAGCGGGTGGCTAGGTCGGCTGGAGCTGCTGAATACATCGACTGCATCTCTGTTGAGGGGTAAGACACCCGCAACAAGGATCCAGTCAGCTGGAGCAGCAAAATACACTGACTGCATCTCTGTAGAGGGGTAAAACTCCCCTAACTACTGACACTGAATATGACACTAATCAATCTGATGGTGAGGTTCCAGTAATACTGGAGCTTTAGGGAATGTGAAATACCCCTTTAGTGCCATCGCTCCCAGGTCCACTCTGGCCCGGAGTGGTAGCACCTAATAGGGCCCTATATATGGGTTAGATAGAACTAAACAATGTACTAATGCTAAACAGATTGTTTAGTGTCACATCCAGGACACTTTTTGGAGTAGTCTTACTCATCTGCAGAGATGCAGTCAGTGTATTCGGCAGCTCAAACCGACTGGGCCATCTCGTTTGGACTAATCCCCTCCAGAAGTTGTAAACATTCTAATCCCCTCAGTTATGCTGTAATACGTCTCTGTTGCAAGGATGACTTTAGCATAAAATAACCCACGAGCGCTTATGTGTCAATAAACAAAGAAATCAAATCAAATCTTCAAAATTTAAAAAATTTCTAAAAGGTACCTCTCTGCCGAATGTTATGGAGTCTTTCAGAATTTTTTTTTCGGTTAAAAGTAACCAACATAAAAATGTGTTTTCGTGTAAAAATCTGACAACAAAATACGAGGATCTTCCCCAAAAACGAAAATCCAGAATTTTAAAACGTAGAAACCTAATATATATATATATATATATATATATATATATATTAAAACCTAGAAACCTAATATCTATCTATCTATATATCTATATATATATATATATATATATATATATATATATATATATATATATATTAGGTTTCTGGATTTTCGTTTTTTGGGAAGATCCTAGTATTTTGTTGTCAGAATTTTACACAAAAATGCATAAATCACAACTGATATATATATATATATATATATATATATATATATATATCAGTTATGATTTATTTTTTCTCGAAAGTCAATTTTTTATATTAGTTTGGGGTAAAAATTTTAGTATATTTTTCCCAAAATGACTTATGCTGTTAAAATTGGTTGGTTGGTTGTTTTGTTTTAAGGCGTATCAACCCTTTCCGGGTCATTTAACGCTGAATTAAATTTCAAACAATTTAGTTTAGTATTAGAATAATTTTTGTTTACTAACAGTTAAATGTAAAAACAATTCAGTTTAATGTCAAAAGAGTTCAATTTCAAACAATTCAGTTAAGCATCAACAGTTTCAATTTCAAAACAGTTCTATTTCAAGCAATTCATTTTAGCATAAACACAGTTTCAATGTCAAAAACATTTCTGTTTCAAACAGTTCAGTTGAGCATAAGTATTTGCCTGGAAAGTTACAGTTGACTTTCTTATTGTGTCACAAAATTATTAATTTTTTTTTCGTAGTTTTATATGCGCATCAAGTCCCCTTAGTCACGCAAAGAAACTGGGTCGTTATTTTGTGGTTGTCTTACTGTCTTTCTTTTTTACTCACACACATTTAGATTTTGCCACCTCTTCGGAAAAGAGATAAGAATGTGGTGATTCCTTCCACCATATGTTTATCTTCGAACTGGACGTGACAAACCAAAAAAGAAGGTCTTTATTACCAACAAATAGTCAGTTGATGGCGTTGATTCGTTGGCCATAGTTATAAATTTTTGGTGACGAATTGTTAGCTGTAGAATCCCTGGCAATCGATTTGTTGGCCATATTTTGTAGTTTTTGTAAACAAATTGTTATTATTGGAATGTCGCTAATGGAATTGTTGGCAATATTGTGCAATTTTTGGCAATGATGTTGTTGGGCACGGTTTGCTGCGGTATTCTTGGCAATATTTGACAATTATTGGCGCAAAATTGTTAGCAGCAAAATTGTTGGGAATATTTTGCAATTGATGGCGACAAATTGTTGATAGAAGAATTATTGCCAATGGAATAAATGGCCATAATTTTCTATTGTTGGGGGAATTGTTGGCAATCGTCTTGTTGGACATATTTTACTATCGCTAGGCTTATTTTGCAATTGTTGGCAATTGCATTGTTGGTCATGGCTGGTAATTGTTGGCGACGAATTGTTTGCAACGGAATTGCTGACAATTGAATTGTTGGGTATATTTTGCGATGGTTGGTAACGAATTGTTGGTCATATTTTACAATTGTTGGGCTTATTTTGCAATTGTTGGCAATTGCATTGTTGGTCATGGCTGGTAATTGTTGGCGACGAATTGTTAGCAACGGAATTGCTGACAATTGAATTGTTGGGCATATTTTGTAATTATCAGATGCAGAATTGTTGGCATTATAGCGCAGTTGTTGGCAATGATCATGATTTGGTAACTGTTGCCGACCAAATGTTGGCAGCAAAATCTCTGGTCATATTTTACAATTGTTGGCGTCAAATTGTGGGGGTGAAGTTATTGCTCATGGATTAGTTGCCAATTGAATTGTTGGATATATTTTGCATTTGTTGGCGATGAATTGTTGGCAGCGGAATTGTTGGTGATGAATTATTAGCAATGGAACTGTTGACCATATTGCTGGTGACGAAATGTGGGCTTGATTTTTTCCAACTTTTATCGATGAAAGATTAGCAGCAGGATTTGGGGCCAATTTGTGAAATTGTTGCAACGAATTTTTGGCCGTGGAATCGTTGGCCATATTTTGTAATTATTGGCTATATTCTTCCAATTGTTGTCATTAAACTGTTGGGTATACTTTACAAATGTTGGCGTCGAAATTTTTGCAGTGGTATTGTTGGTCATATTGTGAGAATAAATTATTGGCAAGGAATTATTGGTAATGGAATTGTTACCCGATGTATAGTTAACAGCAGACATTTTTGTCAAATTTGTAAATGGCCATCGTTTGCAATTGTTGGCGACGAATATTTAGCGAGAAAATGTTAATCATAATAGCATTTGTTGGCTAGAAAGTGTTGTTGGCCCTGGTTTGAAGTTTTCGGTCAGGAATTGTTGGCAATACTTTGCTATCGTTAGTAACAAATTGTTGGCGACGACTTGTTGGCCATAATTTGCTATTGTTGACAACGAAATTTTTAGGCATAGTTTGCAATTATTGACAACGAATTTTTGCGACGAATTTTAAGCCATCGTTGCATATGTTGTCAACAAAGTATTGGTGACTAATTGCTGGCCTTAGTTTTCAACAATTTTTTGGCAGTAATTGGCAATTATTGGCGACGAGCTGATAGCCATAATTTGCAACTGTCATAATTGCTTTTTTTCTTTGCTACAAAGTGATAGCGTTTAATTGTTGGTCATGGTTTGCAGCATTTGGCGACGAATTGTTAGCAGTAGTTTAAAATTGTTGGCAGTAGTTTACAATTGTTAGTGACGAAATCCGTGCCATAATTTGCATTTATTGGCTAAGAATTCTTGACAAGAGTTTGCAATTGTTGGACACTATCTAGGTCGTTTATTTTTTTTATAATGAACATCTTACAACATATATATATATATATGTTGTAAGATGTTCATTATAAAAAATTATAAACAATTATATATATAAACAATTATATATATATATTATATGCGTAAGTACTGCTTACCAAAAATAATGAGTCTTAAAAATAGCATAACGGACTGAGAACTTGTATATCTATTTTCGCAGAGCTTATTTATCCATGATAAATAGGTTCATGCATTATACTGGTGGGGTCCTCCTGGTATAATGGTGAAAGCGATGGACTGCGGAATCGTAGTAAACGAGTTCGAACTCAAGTCGCGCTATTATGTTAACTTTCGGACAAATACCCTTGGGAAGGGTATGAACCCCTTATCCTCCCAGCTATGGATTAAATAGTACCACTGCTGTTTTTCCCCAAGGATGACTTTGGAATTAAATAACCTAAAAAGGTTGATATGCCATTAAACAAACAAATCAAACCAAACTTTATGCATAATACTTAAACAAAAATAACATCTTAGTTTCTGTGTAGATTTGATTTAGATGCGAATCCCTTTCTCTATCAAGTCTATCAGCAAATTCATTCTAATTAATTGAAAAGACACCCAATCTGCAGTATCATCTTCGCCAGATAATCAAAGACTGTTTTATTTAAAATGTCAAATAAATTATAGTCAATATACATGTAAATGTTTTTCTGTTTCTTTACTTTTTTTTGTGAAGCTTTGTTATCTTAATTAAATTTTTTGACAGTTTCTCTTCATTCTGTTTACGATGACTGGACAGTTGAGATTTTTATTCCATTATGAAAATGCAACTCCTTTCACAAAGCCGGTCGCTTTTCATATTTTCGCTCCTTTGCTAAATTTTATGGGTGTTTTTAATTGGTATTTTTTTATTCTTGTTTCTCTAAGGGTTTTTTTTTTTCCTGTGGTAACCTTCTTTTGTAATGTTTTCTTTTTTCTTCTTTTCCTTCTTTCCGTTGCACACGTTTTCCTTGCTTTCTTTTTTGTTTTATATATATCATTCTTTTCAATTATAACCATAGAAAAAATATTCACCCCAATTTATTTCTTTTTCATTTTTTTCTAATTCTCCAGTTAGTTTTTTTTTGTTTGTTTTCTTTTTTCATTCTTTCGATATTTATTCTTCTTTCTTTTCACATTTCAACCTTTCTTTCTTTCTTTCTTTCTTTCTTTCTTTCTTTCTTTCTTAATTCTTTTTCGGCTTTTTTTTCTTTCTCACTTATTTGTTTTCTTTGTTCTTCCTTTCTTTGTGCTTTCGTTCTTTTTATCTTTCTTATTTGTTCTTTTTTTTCAATATTTTTCTTTCTTTCTTTCTTTCTTTCTTTCATTTCGTACTTGTGTCTCCATCCCTTTTTTCTTTCTTCTTTGCTTACTTACTTGATTTTTTTCTTTGTTTCTTACTTATTGGCTTATTTGATTCTCCCTTTCTTTTTCGTTCCTTCTTTATTCTTTCTATTTTTTTAAAAATATTTTATTATTCCATCCCTGCCCAGTAAGTTGGGCTTAAAATACACTGACCCCCGCCCCCAAAAAAGAAATGTCTTAAGTATGACGCAAAATTGCATCAAATGCTGAGGCTCTTTTTCTGTGACTCTGAGGTGTGTGGAGTACCTATTGGGGCTAATACTATCAGGTCTACTGTGATCTGAATAGGTTGTATCTTTTATGGTCCCTTCTGAATCAAATAAATCTGAAAATCATTATTTTTAGATGGAAATATCTGAAATCATATAATTATGAACAGATTATTTGCATTAAGAAGTTATTTGGAACTATAAGTATTTACTAAAAATTATTGTTAGTTACTTGAAATCATATAATTGCTTGAAATATTTAAAACTATATAATTGTATATAAATTATCATCATTTAATAAGAATACTTGGAACTTGTGGGCAAATTGTCTGAATTAAGAGTAGTTACTTGACGGTATAGTTCAGCGCAGTCGGCCGAAGCTGTCAAATACACCTACTGCATCTGGTTGGATGGTTGGTTTTATGGCTGTTATGGGACCGTTACCTACCCATTCATGGACTCTTCCAAATTCTATATTAATCGAGAGCCGAGTACTCTCGTAAATATTGGCTACTCTAGGCAGCTCTGGTAGTGTAACGGTTAGCAAGTTAGACGAGCAAACCTACACGAGTGCGTTCGAGTCTCATTAGGCGGGGTTACCCCATTCATTCGGCCTGGTGCCACATTGATGCAAAGAGCTTTGTAAATTACTATTGGATACACAACTGATATTCAACTGACAAGTAAGCCTAGCTTAGGCCAACAATTTTCTCTGTATCTTGTTACTTCAATATATCCTTAAATTCATACCGTGTTCCGAGTTATCTTTTCGTGGTCCCAATCTGAGTCGATATCAATGACATATCAACCTTTGTAGGTTATTTAACGCCAAATCCATTTTTATGTAAATAATCAGTTCTATTTTAAACATTAAACAATTCAGTTTAGTTTAAGTGCAGTTTCAATGTAAAAGAACAGTTCCATTTCAAATAAATCAGTTTAGCATAAGCACGCAGTTTAAATGTAAGTACAGTTTAATTGTGAAAAACATTTCTATTTCAAGCTATTCAGTTTAGTCAAACAATTCAGTTTAGCCTAAGTATGCCGTTAGTTCTATTTAACCCATAGATAGGACCCTTATCAGGTGCTACCACTCCGGGCCAGAGTGGACCAGGGAGCGATGGCAATCCCAAAAGCTCCAGCATTACAGGAACCTCACCATCAGATTGCTTAGTGTCATTACTAGGACACTCGTTGGAGGGGGCTTACCCCTCTGCAGAGACGCAGTCGGTGTATTCTACAGGCCCAGCTGACTGGGCAACCTACTGCATCTCTGCAGAGAGATTAGACTCTCACCCACAAGTGTCCTGGATATGACATTATATGATCTGATGGTGAGGTTTCAATCCTGGAGATTTTAAACTTTGGAGAATGTAGAATACTTCTTCATTGCCATTACTCCCAGGTCCACTCTGATTAAAGGGATAGTAGCTGTAACGGTATCATTTATGGATGAAATTGAACTGTTGAATTATTTAACAGTGCACAGAAAAATGAACTCTGGCTTGGATAAAATGTGATCTACAAATTATTCGTTTACAGGGTTTGGTTTATTTGTTTAATGGCATATCGACCTTTGCAGGTTATTTAATGCCAAAGCCATTCTCCTAGAAGAATAGTACTCGTACTATTTAACCCATAGCTGGGAGGATAAGGGAGTCCGTACCTTTCCCAAGGGTATTTGCCCGAAAGTGAACGTAATAGCGCGACTGGAGTACGAACTCGCGTACTACGATTCCGCAGTCCATCGCTTTAACCATTACACCACGAGGACAACCCTATTCGTTTACAAATAATATATATACATATATATATACATGTTTTATATTTCTATAAGAAAAAGCAAAACCGGTCACATTAGGATAAAATCGAAAAAAAATGAAAAAAATTAACAGGCCTTCTTCAGATCTAATGGATAAGATAAATCAGAATAGACACAGGAAAGTGTAACTGAATTAATAGGCTCGAAAATAAATTTGAATTTCAAAAAATTACATTAATTAAATCTTGAATTTAATTTGGTATAATTATTACTGTATCATTACGTAAAGTTATTGAATAAAGTTATTTTATCTAAATTAGTATTAAATCTGGAGTTTTAAGTCGAAATGCAAATAGAATTTTAGAAATTAAAAAAAATTAATTTACTATAATTCTAACTGGCAGTAAAATTTTAAAAAAACCAGAAGTGGGCTAAATGAGGAGATAACTCTTCACCCCTCTTCTATCCCCTTCCCACTCTTCTTTCCTGTTTCTATTCTGATTTATTTTATCCATTACATCTGAAGTCCTGTTAATTTTTTTTTTCGTGTTTTTTGATTTTATCAAAAGCTCATTACAGGATGGAAATAAATTTATAATCCTAATGTGACCGGTTTTGCTTTTTCTTAAAGAAATTATTGCTCTGTAATGTCAGTTACATTGAGCTCTTTACCAGGAAAATTTAAATGTTCACTGTTGAATGTTTTTTGTCCTGATGGATTTCCTCCCAACTCCGGTTTAACTGGACCGAATAATACTTATATATTTTATATATATATATGTTATATATATATATATATATGTTTTATATGCGAATGCTGGAAATTTGGGGAATGCGGAGTACCCCTTCATTGCCATCGCTCCCAGGTCTACTCTGGCCCGCAGTGGTAGCAGCTGGTAGGGTCCTATCTATTGGTCAAATAGAACTGTTTGACTTTTAAACTGAGTTCAAACAAATGACTTGAGCTAAGTTGACTTGTTTGATCATTTAACTGTGTGTAAACAAATGACTGATGTTTAATTGAATTGTTAGTGATACATAGCAATACTTGGAACCTTTTAACTTTGTTGACTCCTGTTTACATATCATATCTATCTAATATATTTGTATAAACCGGATTCGACATTAAATGGCCCACAATGGTTGATATGCCATAAAGCTTAACCAAAACAAACCGAATAGAATTTGGCAATAAATAACCTCCTAGGATTAATATATCAAAAAACCCACGAACAAACTAATTAACCAGACATTGAAGATATATTTGTTTTCAAAAGCTCCTTATGGTTGTTCGCAAAAAAAATTGGTTGATTTCGTTGTAAAATAACCCTACAAATGTTGTTATGCCATTAAAACTAACCAACAAGCCTTTCATTCGGTTTTTGTATCAAGGCCTCAGTATCTATTTTTACATTTTTCTTTTTATATCAAGACGTCCGTTAGTTTTTCTTTCTGTCTTTGAACTTTTTTGATTTTTGAAATCTACCTTTTCGTTCTTTCTATTCTTTCTTTCTTTCCTTCTTTCTTTCTCTTTTCCTTTCTTTTTTTCTTTATGTCAATCTTTTTTTCTATTTTTCTCTATTATCTTCTTTCTTTCTTTCTTTCTTTATATCGATCTTTTTTTCTATTTTTCTCTATTATCTTCTTTCTTTCTTTCTTTCTTTCTCTTTTCCTTTCTTTTTTTCTTTATATCGATCTTTTTTTCTATTTTTCTCTGTTATCTTTCTTTCTTTCTTTCTTTCTTTCTTTCTTTCTTTGGTCCTCTTTTTTTTATTCTTTCTTTCTTTGATTCCTCAGATTACTTCTACTTATATATCGCTTCTTTCGGTTTTTCACATATATTTTCCCCTTCTTTTTCTCTGCTTTACTTCCCTTTCTTCCCTTACTCTCTCTCTCTCTCTCTCTCTCTCTCTATCTCTCTCTCTCTTTCTTTCTTAATCTCTCTCCGTCTCTCTGGCTCTTCTCTTTGCGTCTCTGTTTGTCTGTCTCTTTCACTGTCTCTCTATGTATATAAATATTTCTTGTAACTTAGTCCTCTATTTTTCTCTTTCAACGAATTTTCTCTTTCTTATTGATTCCCTCTCTCTCTCTCTCTCTCTCTCTCTCTCTTTCTCGCTCTCTCTAATATGTATATATATATATATATATATCATCATCATCATGTCGCGCTGGTAGCACGGATATCCCTGACCCTCTCTTGCCACTCCTCCCTATCGTTCATCGCCCTAGGTAGGTCTTCAGGACAACATCCCGTATCCTCACATAGCTGCTGAATATATATATATAATTTCTTTTAATTGTGTTGTCTCTCTTTCCGTGTATTTCTAAATTTCTGATTGATTTCCTCTCTCTCTCGCCTATATATATATATATATAATCTATTATATAAAGACAAGGGGAAAAATTCATTTTCTTGCAGTCTTTATAAGAATTTGTGGGAGCCTGAAATAAATTTATAAGTTTAATAATAAGTTTTATAAAAACCATCTTCAGATAAGATATTCAAAATTATAATTAGTTGTTTGATGTATCGTTAACCCCAAATAAATTATACATCAATAGCCGTTAGTATTGACCACTCATATTGGATACTCCTACCCCTTGGATTTACTCCTTGGATTATATATATATGTCTGTCTGTCAGTTTGTTCTTTGATTTCTTGAGACTTTTCCCCAAAATTCCCCAGTCATTTCGCACATATGTTTCTAAACATTTCCACTTCTCTCAGAGTCAATTTCTCGTCTTTCTTAAGAGCGAAATTCTTTCTTACGGCGACAACCTTTCTGATCGGATCAGTATTTGACGAAAAGGCTGAATTCCCAAAGATTGGATTGAGGGGCTAAAAGATGGGAATATCTTAAGGCTGAATCTAAAATGTCGACGTCAAAGATATGGGCAAATGCCAATAGAGCAGGTCCTTTCTTAACGTTGTTGATAGATACAAGTAAAGTGTCATTTTATACGAGACAAAGCGAAACTCATTTTTACAATAGGATTAATGATTCGAGGAGAGGTTGAAAAGTTCTCGACCAGACCAAGAAGAAACTGACCTAAAGTATTCAAGTGTGCATGGTGTTCCACACTTTCATCCCACAGTACAACCAACTTAACGCTAAAATTTTCAAGTTCGTCCTTCAGAAAAAAATATCTGCACAGCTTTAACCATAACCAAAATTAATTCACGAATTAGTTGGATCAAGGACTTTTCGGCACCTCTTTATGTAATCACTAGTTAATTTCCTGCAATAAATTCCTTTTTTTTTTCTTTTTTTTAAATTTCAACGAATTGTTTATCGAGTTAATTATAGAAGTTATGATCAAAAAGTATCGGGGAAGGGGAGTTCCCGTGACGTAGCATATGAGTCTAGATGTGCTTTTACGTTCACTTTCTGACTAATAATTTTGAGAATAGTATAATCCCCTTTAAGCAATGGCTTAAATAGTACTACTACTGTTTTATTACTAGAGTTGATTTGGCATTAAATAACCCACGAAGGTTTATATACCATTGCAACTTAGAAACCAAACCTATTTAGAAATGTTTAATTTGTAAATATTTGGATTAAAAAAATACTGAATAAAAGAAAATGATTTTAAAAAAATCTTTTTTAGTCGACTGAAGGCTCCCTTTTCAATAACTACAACACCAAGATGTAGAGGAGGGCGGTAATCCATTCCCTGGATTGCTCCACTTTACCCTTGATCCGTACCTTATAATTCTAAGTGTTAAGCAAGTCGGTATCAAGAACCATTTTCAAAGTCTTTGGTATGACTCGACCTGGGATTGAACCCCGGTCTCCTGGCCCAATGACGAAAACTTTGGAAATTCGTGATTTATACGTGCTGCTTGATAATTTTTTTCAATATTTGTCGACAAAAGTAGATACCTAAATCAGTCACTCAAGCAAGTCTGACAAAAGATCATGATTCTTATAAATAAACATTATAAACTTATCATCTTTTACTGGCAATGTTCTTGCTTTGTTTATACATAACAAATGTTGCAGTGGTCTTTTTAGGTCATGAGGGTCATCTATACATCTGCAGTCAACAACAGATCTATCCATTTTCAAATAATTCTGACTTGGGGAAATTCGGCTCCGTCTGCTGACCTTCCCAGACCTCTCCTCAGAGTAACATTTACAGGATCGGCTACCCTGGACAAACAAACAAATACAAAAAAAAGGTAGCTTTTTTTTTTCTTTTATTCTTAACGGGTCTTCGACGCCGCGAAGAAAGAAAAAACCCTGCAAGTAAGCCAAACAAACGGGTGTGGGTAGAGTCGGCCACCCGGAATAGCCTGGTTATTGATAGCCCTGATCAAGGGACGTAAACAGAAGCCTCATTGAAGTGATTAGACGATATCTCACGCTTGAAAACAACAATCTATGAGCATCAATCAAAGTAAAGATATTTAGACTCTATGGTAAAAAAAAGTGGGATTTCGTAGCTCAGAGAGAGAGAGAGCGAGAGAGAGAGAGAGAGAGAGCGAGAGAGAGAGAGAGAGAGAGAGAGATAGTAGTGATTCAATACTGATCACTAAGTCTATGCCAAAAAGCTAAAAAAAAAAAAACCGGCAAGAAACAGTAGTGTAATTCAATAAAGGGATTTTCTTATCTATTGGGCTACAGGCACCTGAAGTTGATGGGACAGGTGAACTTGTGATGGAGGGTCGGAAGGAAATTGACGACGGTTCTGCCATGTTTTGATCCATTCATCATTTTCTTAAAAAGGTAGAACCACAACATATCAAAATGTTGAATCGATCCAAGCTTTTAAGTCTGAAAGGTTAAAGAAAAACGAGAAAACAACTGAAATGAATTATTTTCTTTTTTTTTTTTCTTTTTCTCCTACATCTTTTTCTGCCTTTTTACTTCTTGAGTTTTTTTCTGTTTCTTCTTACTTTTCGTTTTCTTCATTCTTCTTATTGTTACTTTTTCTTTTTTCATTCTTTTTTTCATATTTTTCGTTTCCTTTTTTTCCTCTGTTTCTTCTTTTTTTCATTCCTTTTTTCTTCTTTTTCTTATTTTTAACTTTTCTTTTTTCATTCGTTCTTTCTTATTTTCCTTTTCTTTTTTTATTCTTTTTTTCATATTTTTCGTTTCCTTTTTTCCTCTGTTTCTTCTAATTTTTTCATTCCTTTTTTCTTCTTTTCTTCCTATTTTTAACTTTTCTTTTTTCATTCGTTCCTTCTTATTTTCCTTTTCTTTTTTCATCTATTTCTTCTTCTTTTTTTTTCTTTTTTCCTCTGTTTCTTCTAATTTTTTCATTGCTTTTTTCTTCCTTTCTTCTCATTATTCTATTTTTCATACCCTTCTTATTTTTCCTTTTCCTCTTTTTCTCTTTGCTTCATTTTTTCAAATTTTCGTTTTCTTTTCTTCTTATTGTTTCTTTTCTTTTAACTTTCTTCTTCCAAGCCCCTTCTTTTACTCCTTCTTTTTTCCTCTTCTTTATATTTTCTTCGTGTTTTTTTTTAACAATCTTCTTTTCCTAAAATTTTTCTTTTTCTTGCTCCTCTCTTTTTACTCCTCTTATTTCATGCGACTCTACTTTATCTTTCTTTCCTCTTCGTCGTCGCCGTCCCCCTCTTTTTTAAAATCCTTTTTCTATATCTTTTTGTTACTGTCCCCCTCCATTTTTATCCTTTATCTTTTTCTTCTTTTTGCCACTTCCTTCTTTTTTCTTTATTACACCTTTTCTTTCTTTATCCTCCATTTTGGACTTTTCTTTTTTCTTCTCGGCATTTCATAATCTTTCTCTTCCATGTTTTACCATTCTTCTTCTTCTTCTTCTTCTTCTTCTTCTTCTTCTTCTTCTTCTTCTTCTTCTTCTTCTTCTTCTAAAAGACACCCGATTCCAATTGATAACCTAGTGTGATTTTTACCACCAAAAGAAGATCGTCTCAAATTCTTCCCACACCCTATCCTGAGACACTTTGGTTAAAACATTTTTGTTCGTATAACAAATTGACTTTCGAAAGACCCGAAATTACTAGGACTGGAGCTATAAGTCCATCTTAAGAGAATTCAGAAAAGAAATCCTATAAGATTCTTGTCCCTCCTGGGTGGCCGAGACCTACAGAACAATGGTATCACCAAGATGCTATCAGGGCATTCTTATTGCAAGGATTTCGTAGAATTTACAAAAGATAAAGATTCACAGAATACACCTCGATCCGTTCGTATAAATGTGTCATGTAAAAATTCGAATTAAACATGATAAAGATTGAATGGACTGTGTTATATATATATATATATATATATATATATATATATATATATATATACCTCGAGCAGACAGCAAAAGTCGTTGCCCTCCACTTAAATACAAATAAAACAGAATATATGTGTTTTAAACGAGCCCCCTCCACTCTAAGTGGCAGACCTCTAAAATTCACATACCTCAGCAGCAATATCTCATCAACTGAAAGTGATATTAATATAGGCCTGACGAATGCATGGACTGCTATTGATAGGTGATCGATCATATGGAAGTCTGAGCCACCCGAGGAAATAAAACAAGATTTTTTTCCAAGCTGTGGCTGTGTCAATACAACTGTATGGATTCACCACACCACATGGATGCTGACAAAATACACGGAGAAAAAGCTAGATGGAAGCAACACAATAATGCTACGATCTATTTTGAACAAATCTTAGAAGCAACACCCGATGCAACAGCAGTTGTACGGCAACTTACCTCACATCCCCAAAACCATCCGAGTAAGACGAACCTGACTTCCAGGACCCTGCTGGAGAAGAAAAGACGAAGTCATAAGTGATGTTTTTCTATGGACCCCAACATATGAAGGTGCCATTGTTAGCTGACCAGCAAGAACTTACTTACACTTGCTCTGTGCAAACACATAATGTAATTTAGAAGACTTACGGGTAGCGATGAATGATAGAGACGAATGGAGAGCGAGAGAGTCGGGTAAATCCAAGCCGTCAGAGTGACAATATGAGGATGATGATGACGATATATATATATATATATATATATATATATATATACAAGAGAACTTATGCATTTGTCCTGCAATGCCCAAAATATCTTGTTCGTCTTATTTGGATGGTTTGTGAAATGGGAAGAAAATGTCCGTGCAGATGGTTCTTTGTCGGGTGCTGCTTCCAGGGTTTGTTAAAAACTGCGTGCAACGTACTTGTTGAGTTCCCATCTAAATTTTTCTTCAAGTGATTAGTTAAAATCGAAATGGTGCAGCCATATAATAGTACTGATACTGTTACAGCTTTGCAGAACTCCTGTTTGGTTTCATCAGGGATTTCTGGATGGCCGATAATCTTCGGATAACAATCCGTGCCAATCCAATGTGTATCTTGACAACAGTGGAAGAGATATTGCTATCGAACTGGTCTACTAAATTTAGAAGTTTGTCGTTTTATGTAAAGATGATTCCATCTGGTTTAAAACACATGACTTCGGTTTTATTTGAACTCACATAGAGGCCAATACCTTTTGCTGCCTGTTTCAGGCCATACAGTAGATATTCGGCTTATACAGGGTGTCTCAGAATAGATGCAACCCATTAATATGATAATTCCTATTGCATCAAGTCATCTTTCATCTGAGTCTTAAAAAGCAATCATATTACTTCAGAAAGGTCTAACTAGATGACAAGGGCAGAAATTGATTGAGTTTATCCTACAGTGCACGGGAACGACTAACTTTTTGAGAACATCTTGGGAGGGACTTTTTCGCACTCCTTCCGACAGAATCTCTCACCGCATCCACATTGTTAGGACAACACACTGTTAACTTTCTGTCAGATCTGAGATTTTCTGGCTTCTTGACGAGGCTGTTTACTGACCCTGTGAGCTAAAATTTGTATATCCAACAATAAATTTGGCTTTCCTGAGAATAATTGTTAAGTTAAACTCCCAGTGAAATTTTGCTTGCAATTTTGAATGATTTTGTCTCCACATAAGTAATGATGCAAAATATTTTTCCTCTCTCAAGGCATTGTGATCGAGAATTAATAGTTGTTATAGTATACTATTTTCAAATCTGAAACAAAAAAGAACACAATATTTTTATTAGTAGTCACATCGGTCCCATGTACATCAAGACAATCTCTCTCTCTTTATATATATATATATATATATATATGTGTGTGTGTGTGTGTGTGTGTGTATATATATATATAGAAAGAGAGAGAGACACACACACACACACACCCTATATATATATATATATATATATATAGGTATGTATACGAGGGTCATTCAATAAGTAAGGGGAATTTCTTTTTAAAACACATGACTTCTGTTTTATCTGAATTCACGGAAAGACCAAAGCTTTTTACTGCCTGTTCCGGGTTATACAGTTGATGTTAGGCTAATATATATATATATATATATATATATACAAGAAAAAAATCATACCTACCAGCATGTCCAACGTTCTTCGTCCATCCCAACATTTTCCTGGATTACATACGTCTGTACCTTGAGGCTTATATTCCTGTTTTAGGATTATCCGAGGCATATACATTTGAAGAAAAAAAAACCCAGACTTAGAGAAAACAAGTAATGATTCGAAATCTTTCTCGATGAACGAACGGAACGTGGATTCTGCACAATATTTCTAATTGGTCAGGTGACGTAGTTTAAAGCAACAAACGCTGACTTATTGATCAAACGGCCATCTTTTTCTTGTCATAAACAGCCATCTTTTTCTTGTTATACAAATTTTCCAAAGTTTTTATATATTTTTACACTTTTTACATATCTATCGTTAACTTAGCATCACTAATATAACCCCTCATTGTCTTGCTGATGGTTCAGCAGAACCGAAACGCTAGAGTGTCGATTTCACAATAAATCTCTCCTACTTGGATAAAATTGTTATCAATTTTTCTTTACAAACTCTCGGATTACAATCCATTATTTTCTTCCATATATATATATATATATATATATATTTCCGTAAAGGTAAACTCTTCATTTTTTAGAACTGATTTATAGAAGAAATTATTCTAATCTTGGAAAAATATTTGTTTTGAGGTTATTCAAATTACCGGCAGAGTACCCCAGGCATGAACAGTGATCTGTCATCAATTTATTGGTGGCTGAGAAGTGCAAATCATGTGAAATTTACGTAAAAATGTGTGATATGTAAAGAGAAGGATATTTGAGTTAAAATGAATCCAAATAGGCTAAATATAGGTTTTTCACGAAAAGGTTGAGCCGGAAAGTCAATACCATGAAATAGAAACCGACTGATTCTCCGACAAAGAAAAAGTTCTGCGCGCTACAGTCTATAAAGAAAGTCATGCGAACAATTTTCTGTGACATGAAAGGAACAATCACTATTAATTTTCTCGGTAAAGGTACCACTATAAATAGTGCTTCCTACTGCCAACTCTTTATACCAGGTTCATAAAATGAATAAGGTGAATATTGTTTATGTTGATATGCATTCATATATAGATACTTGGTTTCCAAACACACACACACACATATATATATATGCATATATATATGTATATATATATATATATGTATGTGTGTGTGTATATTTATATGCATTTATATATGTGTCTGTGTATATGTACGCGTTTACATATATATGTGCGTCTTAATATATGTTCATGTGTGTATATATATGTGTTTATATATATATATATATGTGTGTGTGTATGTGTGTATATATATATATATAAATGTGTGTGCGTGTGTGTGTGTGTGTGTGTGCATATATATATATATATATATACTTTCAGTAGTATTTGGTCATAAATGATATCTAATGGCATCCGTTTTAATTACATAATGTTCCACTAGAAATAATAAAATCCTATTATTATTTTTGACAGAAGAAAATCAGCATTATATAAAAAAGTGTAAGTGTACATACCAACCGGTGATATTACACACACACACACACATATATATATATATAAGTACGTGTGGGTTTGATTTCTTTGTTTAATGGCATATCAACCTTTGTGGTTTATTTAATACTAAAGCCATCTTTTCAGAAGACCATTTGTGCTACTATTTAACCCATAGCGGATGTGATAATGGGGTGTTTACTTTTCGCAAAGGTATTAGTCCAAAAGTGAACGTAATAGCGTGACTGGATTTCAAACTCGCTTACAAAAATATTGCAGACCAGCACGTTAACCACTACACTACAGTGACTCTCCTCCTTTTATGTGTGTATGTGAGTGGGCGTGCATGTATATGTGTGTCTATGTGCGCATATATATATATATATATATATATATATATATATATAATTATGTGTGTTTAGATGTCTTCTTATCGAGCGCCTGATTTCTTATAAGTTTTCTTTCTTTTTTTCTTTCTTTCAATTCGAATATTTTTTCTACAATTCCTAACCATTCCTTCTGAATTATCAAAATCTTCATCATTCTCCATTCGTTATCGCAGCCATTTTATCAACGCTGACACGTATTATCAGCACCATTTCATTTCAAGCAAATCTCTTCGCCAATTTTTCTTTAAATATATTTTCCCCGACCATCAAATTCTTGTTTTACCGCCTTAAAAACACACGTAGATACAAAAATACTCTCATAGGAAACGGAGAGAGACTGACAACACGATGAAAAAATAAAAATAAGAATAAAATGATACAACTCATTCCTTTTAAAATTGCTTTCCTTCATACGTTACACTTTTATGAAAACTGATTTTTATCAGGTTTAACATTTCGGAATTTTTAAAACTTATTCTTTTCAGTGTCAAAAACGCTTCCATCAGCGCTGCCTCCACTTCCGTTTCTTCATCTGCTCTATGTGCATTGAAGCGATGTCATTAAGAACATCGAAATCTTTTCTCGATAATAAGGGTTACAAGCATGGAGGCCATGCTTCATGAGATACACCTACGCTGAACAGATTGAGATTGATAGATATGGATTGACTGAAAAGATTATGTGTGTGTGTGTGTGTGTTTAAGAGAAAATAAAAAAAAACTTTCTAGGTAGATAGATAGATAATTTTTTTCTTTCTTTGTGTTTTAAAAGTATATGAAAGTTCGGGGGTTATTTAATGCCAAAGCCATTTTTGTTGAAAGATAGATGTGGTATTATTAAACCTATAACTTGAGGGATACGAGGTTCATGCCTTTCGCAAGGGTATTAGTTCGAAAGTGAACGACTTGAGTTTTACTCATTTACTACAATGTCTCAGTCCTGCACGTTAACCAATACGTAACGGAGAATCCAATTAGTCTCCCTCCAGCTATGGGCAAATAGTAGGGCAAACTGGGTTCTTCAGCCTTGGTGGGGCAACTAGTCCAAGAGAAGGAAAACTCGGAATTCAAACCTGTTAGATTCCGCTTAAAAATTGACCTTGTGTCATATCCTGCCCGAACGGAGGGGTTGGTAAAGATAGATAGATAGATAGATAGATAGATAGATAGATTATATTGCAGACGAACAATAAATACTTTTCTACATTATCATGTCGCTGTAATTTGTTTGTGATTATTATAGAATTTTTGAATAAATCCCCCATAAATATAAAAGACAGTGTGTTATCTAACTTTTTCATAAACATTATTTATTCTGTGCCATTTTCATCCTTGATTCTTTTTAATGTAAATTCATCAGGATATAGAACAAGGTTTTAAGAATAGTTACAGCAATTTTTATGACGATAGAATCAGTAGAACTGAAACTTTTATTCTATCTTTTATTATTAAACTTTATTCTCGAATATTAGATGCTAGTGTATTTAACCGGGACCCGTACAAAACTAAGCTTTCAAAATATCAGAAATACTTTATTCTGGTGGATCAAAATTCGTGTTTATTTTGATCGTTAAAAGCGATTAGTTTCCACAGTGTTAGCAGATGAGGTGTCACGAGAAAAAAAAAATTTTACATCTGTGGATTGTCAGCTTGGTGACGTCACAAAAAGTAATTCTTTTTATTTTTTTATTTTTTTTTATTTTTCACAAGCACTCATCTCTAAGATAGAATATTAATTATCACCCTTTATTCTGTGGAAAAATACGAGAAGTCACGTAAGATCTCATGTGGCAAACAAATCTGGCTTTAGACAAACTGACCCTACTGCAGATGTTACAAACATGTACAAGTTAAAAAGTGTCCGCGACCGAGGTCAAGTACTGTTTCCAAAGTGCTCATTTCAAGATGGTGTGTTTGATTCTCGTACCATAAATATCTAGTATATATATATATATATATATATATATACGAGGTGCATACGATAAGTTTCTAGACTTTTTTCGTATGGACACTTTTATTGATAGTACACAAATGAAACTCAAGTCTCCTTCGAAGTAATCTCCTCCGGCTGCAATGCACTTGTTGTACCGTTTCAACAACTTCTGGAAGGCCACATGAAAGTCCTCTTGTGTGAGCGTGTCAATGACCTTCGTTACAGCCTCTTTTGTCTCCTCAATTGTCTCATAACGACAGCCTCTGAGCTTAGGGAATAACCAAAAGTCACAGGAAGCAAGGTCTGGACTATAAGGAGGGTGACGAACTGTCTTGATACCCATCTTGGTCAAATAGTCTGTGACAACGATGGAGTTGTGGACTGGTGCATTGTCCTGCAGGAAATACCACTGACCCGATTTGAAGAGTGCTCGCCTCTTCCCAAGGAATCTCTTCTTGAACTCCCTTAAAACCTAAACATAGTAACCCTAACTCTAACCCTAACCGTTTGGCCAATCAACTCTGGTGTATTGACTTCCTTACTACTCCTACACCTCCTATCATCCCTCACAGACTCCCTGCCTTCCTTGAATCTCTTATGCCACTCAAAAACTGATGCTAGATTTATGCAAGATGCTCCAAAAGCAGTCTGAAGCATTCCATCCGTTTCTGTGGCATTTTTACCAAGTTTAAAACTGAAGTTTATTGCATATGGTTCTTCTAAAGTGTCCTCACGTCCAGACTGCATTTTTGAAATTCACCAGCTCTGACAATCAGGCCCTAGTAGGGCGGATTCCAATTCCTGTTGTAGCTGTTCATTTGAACGTGAAATCATAAAAATTGATGTATAGCGATAACATACTGAATGTTCAAGAGTTTAAGACAATTTTAAATGTCCATACGAAAAAAGTCTGGAAACTAATCGTATGCGCCTCGTATATATATAACGTGAAAAACAGACATCAAGAAAAAAGATAATATAATTAAAGATTAAATAGTCTAATAATATATTTAAATCAACTAGCCCACTCCAGACCCTCACTGCACCAATACCTAATGAAGGAAAATAGCAATACTATCTTAATATGCACTCTAGCCAACTGTCCAATAAGAGATCCAAATATATGCTTACACTATTTATCGTTTTATTGGTTTAAAATGCCATAATTTTTATATTGGAAGTACATACAATCAGACCCCTCCACATCAGAATTAAAGAACATCTCAACGCACGTGCATCCTCATTCCATAAACATTTAATTAAATGCAAAAATAATGATAATAATTTTTCCATTAAAATAGAAGCAATAGTACGTAATGTTGGTAATCTTAGAATTAAAGGAGGCTTTATTAATAGCTAAGTTACACCCTCAGATTAACAGAAGGTTGGAATTAAATATTGATTATATTATTAATTAACATGGACATTTTAAATACATATTTAAGTTTAAAAATAAAATAAAAATAAAATATGAATAAAATAAAATAAAGTTGATTAGGACCACTGATGTCAGGTCTATTTCGCATGGTGTTGAAACACCCCACGTGACACCATGTTTATAACACCCAGCGTGACATTCTAACACCCCACGTGACACCATGTTTATAACACCCCACCTGACGTTCTAACACCTTTACATTCAAATGATTATTATTTCGTATTGTAAAAGCCCACGAAATTAATTCAATACCATAAGATAAAATTGAAATCAATTTTTAATAAAGCTGAATTAGTGTAATCATTCAAATATTTCGTGGAATTTCCACGAGCCAACAATTAAAGAATGAATTAATATATCTCTTATAATCAAAAGATAATTCTCTTTGACTGAAGTAATGTCAATATATATTTCATGCTAGTTAATGTCTATACAACACGTCTTTATAAGCAAGTACAAAGTCCATGCCAAAAAAAATAGTTTTTAAGGAAACTATTTAAAATGCAAACACTTACCATACCCTTATCAACACTTATCAAACACTGTTAGGGGCAATTTTAAGCCAATTAGACAGATTTTTTTTTTACTAATTGGACCCCGCGCACGCGTAAAAGAAGTTTTTTCAAAACCCAAACTGATTAAATCAATCCAGTGGTCAACAATTTCATAAGAGAGACAAAATAAATGACATTACTAAAATCACTGGCAGTGAAATGGTTTTGTAGGGTAAAGGGCCCTCCAAACAAATTTGTAAGTTGGCCCCGTACTTCTTTTTTTTTTTTTCTTTTATAGGGTAGGCAGCTCCTCTGATAATTTTCCAGTTGGACCTCGCATTTCCTTTTTGTATGATAGAAAACCCCACCAACAATTTTCCCATTCGGCTCCACGTTTCCTCTTTTGTAGGATAAAGGGTCCCACTAATAATTTTCTTATTGGGAGCCCCACACTTTCTAGCACTAGACCTGTACTAAGTTTTCTATGGAAACATGAAGTATAGTTCATTTTCTGGTTGGTTGATGTGAGCACCCCTAATCACAGGGCTGGCCCAGTCACCGGAGAGGGGGCTGTAGAATACATCGACTGCAAATCTGCCGAGGGGTAAGACCCCCTCCCAATGAGTGTCCTGGTTGTGACACTAAGTAATCTGTTGGTAAGGTTCCCGTGATGCTGGAGTTTTGGGGAATTCGGAGCCCCCCTTCATTGCCATTGCTCCCAGGTCCACCCAGGCTCGGAATTGTAGCACCTGAAAGGGCCCTATCTAAGGGTTAAATAGAACTACGTCCTAATGCTAAACTGAATAGTTTGAATTAGAACTGTTAGACTAAACTGAATTGCTTGAAATAGAATTTTTTAAACAAATAAACTGTGTACTTACGTTTAAATTGAGTTCTTATGCTAATCTGAATTGTTTGAAATGGAACTGTTTTTGACATTGAAACTTTACTTACACTAAACTGAATTGTTTAATATAGAAATGTTTTGACATTTAACTGTGAGCAAACAAAATCTGTATTTATACTAAACTGAAATAGCCGAATTAGAACTGTTTGACTAAACTGAATAGCTGGAAATAGAAATGTTTTTGACAATAAAACTATGTACTCATGCTAAACAGAAATGTTCGAAATAGAACCGATTATTTGCATAAAAATGTATTTGGCGTTAAATAACCTACAAAGGTTGATATGCCATAAAAACCCAACCAACCAACCTAATAACATGGCATATATCAACATTACTTAATAGGTAACGTAGATTTTAAAAGTACTTTTTAAGTACATCTGCTTGGAGGTTAAGAAAAAGTATTTCACAAATTATTGTTTACAGAATGCAACGCCGTTTTGGATGGGTAAGTTACGGGTTAGAAAAATGATTTGTATTGTGAAATCGAGATGTAACAAAACAGTGAAGTTTACAGTTAATAATAATTGTTTTGCAACCATAAATCATGGATTGATTTACATGTAGGATTGTATTGTACATGGGTATATAGAGCAATTGTTAACGTCCTTTGCAATATCACTTTTTGTTCTCAATATATCTCTATTGTGGTTTTCTGTCATTGATATTCAAAGAAAAATTTTGGAAATCAACACGTTTTATTTAAAGTGTAAATAAACAAGAAAGAAGATACAAAAAGAGTGAAATGTGCGTATATAGAAAAGTGTGTTTGCTGATACGGAGATGTGTGAAATTTCTTGAAAGTTATGAAGGTTTTTAAGAGATTTACATCCTTGAGAAGTATTCCTTTTGTTTTTGGTCGTGTGTGCTTGGAATTAATGGGAAAGCGTTCAAATATTTGTACTGTCTAGCGTGTACTAGTAGTTTGTATGTTTTTTGTGTGATTGGTAGAAATTCCGGGCAACTGCCATTGAGCTAAACCTCAGTGAGTGGGGAGTCCACATAAGAATGAAACTGAATTCTTCGTATATCGGCATCTAAAAGAGAAAGATTTGAGTTAGTGCCTTTACATCTATATCCGAACTGGTTTTTATGGTAATAAATGATGAAATTTTCTACGAGTCATATGAAAAGTATTTAAGGTAACGGAATTAATCCTACTGTAAAGAAAGGTGATAAGCAAGACAGATCGGTTTAGTTTAGTTTCTTTATTTAATGGTATACGTGGTGCCTTCAATAAGTTTCCAGACTTTTTTTGTACAGGCATTTAAAATTGTCGAAGACTCTTGAAAATTCAATATGTTATTGCTATACATCTGAAAAATTTTTATGGTTTCAGGTTCAAAGGAATAGCTACAGCAGCAATTGGAATACACCCTACTAAAGCCTAATGAATTTCAAAAATTCAGTCTGGACGTGAGGACACTTTAGAAGAATCATATGCAAAAAAATTCTGTTTTAAACTTGGAAGAAATGCCACAGAAACAGATGGAATGCTTCAGACTGCTTTTCGACCATCTTGCATGAATCGAGCATCAGTTTTTGAGGGGCATAAGAGATTCAAGGAAGGCAGGGAGTCTGTGAGGGATGATGAGAGGTGTGCGAGGAGTAAGGAAGTCAATACACCAGAGTTGATTGGCCAAACGGTTAGGGTTAGGGTTACTATGATGAGGTTTTAAGGGAGTTCATGAAGAGATTGCTTGGGAAGAAGCGAGCACTCTTCAAATCGGGTCAGTGGTATTTCCTGCAGGACAATGCACCAGTCCACAACTCCATCCTTGCCACAGACTATTTGACCAAGATGGATATCAAGACAGTTCCTCACCCACCCTATAGAGCAGCCCTTGCTCCCAGTGACTTTTGGTTATTCCCTAAGATCAGAGGCTGTCGTTATGAGACAATTGAGGAGATGAAAGAGGCTGTGACGAAGATCATTGACACACTCACACAAGAGGACTTCCATGGGGCCTTCCAGAAGTTGTTGGAACAGTACAAGTGCATTGCAGCCGGAGGAGATTACTTCGAAGGGGACTTGAGTTTCATGAGTGTAGTATCAATAAAAGTGCCCATACGAAAAAGTCTGGAAACTTATTTAATGATCCTCGTATCAACTACTGTGAGTTATTCAATGCCATAGCTATTCTAGTTGAAAATTTGTAGGAGTGCTATTTAACCCACAAATGAGAAGTATGAAGGGTTTCAAATCTTTCCTCAGTGTATTGGTCCAAAAGTGAACGTAATAGCATAACTTGAGTTTGAACTCGCTAACTAAGATATCACAGTCCAGAACGTTAACCACTACGCCACGGAGACTCTTCTGTACAATGGGAAGAAAATAATAAAGACTTTTTAAATTTTGTTTACTTTTTAAAAAAATTTACGAAGTTATACCATTTTTTAATACTTCCTTAAAATCCGTAAATGATTCAATTGATTGATTTTAACGGCATGTCAACCCGTCCAGTGCTATTTTATATTTAGAGGTCATGGAATCGTGTTCATATTTACATTTTTGTGTAATTGTTTCTTTGGAAGTTTTTGCACTCGGTCCAATCTATTACGAATTTTAAATAGACCTATTTGACCCATAGATTGGAACCTAACAGGTACTATTGCTCCGAACCTGAGAGGACCTGGGAGTAATGACAATAAAGAAGTACCTCACATACACCCCAGATTTCAGATACTAGATGGAGCCTCACCATCAGATGTTGTTTAGCATCATACTCAGCACCTCCTAACTTTTTAGTGGGATGATATCTGCAGGGAATACACTCAGCATATTCTAAGTCCCACGGACTGGTCGATTAAAAGAGTCGAGAAAAAGTGGTAAAGATTCTTTACGGGAAATTTCGAATTAAAATGTCGGGTGGCATGGATATTAATTCCATAATAAGAAAAATAAAACAATTTAGTTCAGTTGTAGAAGGAGTTTTTAGTCTATAGAGTTTACAGCGAACCCGACGGACGGAGAGAACGGTTCCGTCAATGCTACCCCTTTTCAGACGTCGCACAAAATAGTTTAATTCAACTCTTTTTTAAAAAACAAAGTAGACTATATTAAATTAGTTAGGATCATCCCTCTCTCTCTCTCTCTATATATATATATATATATGTGTGTGTGTGTGTGTTTGTGTGTGTGTGCGTATATTCATTACTCGAGATGAACTTTGATATTAATCCTTATTTAGAATTAAATTGAAATTGGACTGACGAGATAATTGTCATCTGACTTATATATTTAATCTGAATTCTATGTTAATATTTTCCTCATGACCATAGTACTCTCAAGGAGCGGAGTCGAGACTACTGAACTGCGACCTCTAAGTTAGCGGGTTCGAACTCCAGTCGAGCTATTACGTTCATTTTCGGAATAATACCCTTAGGAAAGGCATGAACGTCGTTATCTCCCAATTATAGATTACATACTATCACTGCAGTTCATTTATAAGGATGGCTTTGGCAATGGATAAGCCACGAAGGTTGATATGCCATTGAAAAAACTCAACCTTACCAAACCAAAATTAACCATAGCACTAACAACGTGACAGATTCTGTTGCGATTGATTGGTTTTAAATGCATTTCAAACTTAAAAAGATTAATTTATGCCAAGAGATTAGGGGATTGCATTATTTGTACATTAATATTTACATTTTGGTGTTATTATTTGCAATGATTTTTTGCACACACTTATATGATATCAAGTATTCTCTAATACAAATAACTTGCACACATGTGTATAGTTTCAAGTATTCCTATCAAATGCAAATAACTTGCACACAGTTGTAGAGTTTCAAGTATTCCTATCAAATGCAAATAACTTGCACACAGGTGTAGAGTTTCAAGTATTCCAATCAAATACAAATAACTTGCACATAGTTGTATAGTTTCAAGTATTCCTATCAAATACGAATAACTTGCCCATAGTTGTATAGTTTCAAGTATTCCTATCAAATACGAATAACTTGCCCATAGTTGTATAGTTTCAAGTATTCCTATCAAATACAAATAATTTCCACACAGGTGTATAGTTTCAAGTATTCCTATCAAATACAAATAATTTGCACACAGGTGTATAGTTTCAAGTATTCCTATCAAATACAAATAACTTGCACATAGTTGTATAGTGTCAAGTATTTCTATCTAACACTAATAATTATATGGTTTCAAGAAACGATATCAATTTGATAGTAGTTATTTCATTATACACAGTTATATGCTTTTAAGTTATTAATAACAATAATCCATTGTAAACAATTCTAGCTTCAAGTTATTATTTTTAGTACAAACAATTTACAGTAAGATACTATCAAGCTTATTTGTATCCCTTTTATTTGTATTATGTTCTACTAAAAGTAACAGAATATCAAAGTTTTCTCATGTCTATCTATTTATTTATGGATGGATGGATGGATGGATGGATCGATCGATCTATCACAACCTGATAATTAACTATCTATCTACTTCACATAGATAAATATGAACAGACTATATCTATCTATCTATCTCAGACTATAAGCATCTATCAATGAAGAGCAAAGCGCCGGTCTTCGACTGATTTTTCCGAACTCTTTAAAGTGATTAAAAGCATTATTTACAACAGAAAAGGCAAAATTTTGGGTTGAAATAGATCTTTTAAAAGTAAACACAAATGTTGTAAATAGGAAAATTTGCGACCGTAGTCGAGGGTGACCAGAAGGCTTCCTTTTCAATAGCTACTACACCGAGGTGTAGGGGAGGGCGCTACTCCTTTCCCAGGATTGCTCCATTTTACCCTTGATAAGTACCTAATATTGTTGAGTGTTAAGCAAGAAGGTATTAAGTACCATTTTAAAAGTCTTTGGTATGACGCGACTTGGGATTGAACCCAAGTCTCCTGGACCATTGGCGAACACTCTACCCACTAATCCAATGAGCCGGTTTGAACACAAATATAAAGGCACACTAAAATGCATAAAATGCAGAGATTTCATATTTTGAGGTGCAGAAAAATTCAGAGAATTTTGCAAAATCTTCACCATCGGATATACTTTAGTTTAGATCTCTCTAATAGTCAAAAAATCAAATTGATTAACTTCTTTAATATTAAAGTTTTCTGCTCAGATTGAAACCTTATTGAAAAAACCCCAAGTCAATAAGCCGATGACTCTTTGATTTGAGGCTGCCCTTATTTGACAAAAGCTCGATATTTTTTTTTATAGTTTTCGTATTCGTTTTTGTATATTTCGGGTTTTTTCTACCATCCCTATCATATAATATTCATTGTAAATAAATCATAAATTGTAAATAACATCACACATCCCATTCGGGGTTTTAAGTAGGTCTTTTCACAGAGCAAATGTGGTATTTTGGTGGTTGTAGCGCGCCTGGTGATGGATGAATGCCTATATATTTTATTGTTGAATGGGTCGGCGAATGCGGTTGGCTAGGTTCCCTTAGACTATATAGAAAAGACATGATTGCTCCCTTCTCCTCCCCCATAAAACGTCAAGGCCTTGTGCCTTCCTTGTAAATCAACAAGGAAATAAACAGAGTTTTGTCTATTTTAGATGTGTCCAGTCAGCTGGAGCTGCAGAATACATCGACTGCATCTATGCTGAGGGGTAAGACTCCCCCAGCGATGGTCCTGATATGATACTAAATAATCTGATTGTGAGGTTCCAGTAAAGTAGGGGTTTTGGAGAATGCAGAGTACCCCTTCATTACCATTGCTCCCAGGTCCACTCTAGTCCGGAGTGGTAGCACCTATCAATGGGTCAAATAGAAGTGTTATTTTACATTCAAACTGTGTACTAAACTGAATTACCAGAAGCAGAACTGTTGTCTTTTAAATGTGTGTATACAAATTACTAATGTATAATTGAATTGATAACGATACATTGCATACTTGAAAACATTAAACCGTGTGCAAACAAATGATTAATTGTAAATAGAAGTATTCGTATCAGATAGAAATAAGTGAAACCATTTAACTGATTGAAAAATAATGAGCTCGAGCTCGTTTAAAAATGTTATCAACAAAATGTGTTTCGAAATTATATATTTAATATATATGTAGAAAAAAATTGGTATTAAATAACCTACAGTGGTTGATAAGCCATAAAACCAAACCAAACCAAACCAAATACAGAGGATTTGGCATTAAATAACCTACAACGGTTGATATGCCATAAAACCAAACCAAAACAAATCCTATATATTTACTATATATGTATAAAGAAGATTTGGCATTAAATAACCTACAATGTTTGATATGCCATAAAACCAAACCAAAGCAAATCCTATATATTTAATATATATGTATAAAGAGGATTTGGCATTAAATAACCTACAACGGTTGATATGCCATAAAACCAAACCAAAGCAAATCCTATATATTTAGTATATATGTATAAAGAAGATTTGGCATTAAATAACCTACAATTGTTGATCTGTCATAAAATCAAACCAAGCCAAACCATGTTAGGTATATTTCTCATTGCGTAATTTTTAGATATCCAACTTCTAGCCTAGCCTATAAGGGGTGTCCTCGTGGTGTAATGGTTAAAGCAATCGTCTGCGAAATCGTAGCCCGCGAGTTCGAACTCCAGTCGCGCTATTACGTTCACTTTAGGACAAATACCCATGGGAAAGCTATGGACCACCGTTATCCTCCCAGCTATGGGTTAAATAACACCACTACTGTTCTTCTAGGAGAATGGCTTGATATACCATTAAACAACCAAACCTAGCCTATAACACATTTGTATTTTTTGAAAATAAGTTGTCCGAATTTGGTCAAAAGTGTCGGGTAATAAGGATACATTAATCTACATTTTTAACTTAATATAAATATACCGTGCCCGGGCCGTACATTAAGAAGAGAGATTGAGAGTTGACTTGAGCTTTGGAAAAAAGTGCTCTGCGCTTATCAGGGCAAGTATCGATCTTAAATGATGGTACATACGACACTCGAACAAATGAGACTCGCAGCCCATTTCAATTAGGAATATTAAGGAAAAAATTGTTTTATCAACACTGAATATAACTGGAAGTCAATTTTCATTTTCATCGCCCGGCTAAATAAAGTTTCTTTTTGTGTAAAGCAAAATTACCATAACAGTAATAGAGGCCCAACATATTGAAAAATATTCGTCTACTTTGCTTTTATAAATATTCCATTTACGTCATAATGCTTTTGTTTATTATAATAAATATATTAGCTTGTTGAATTAAATATATACCAAATCTCTCCCTGATAAATTTGAGTAAATGATCTTTTTCTTTTAAAATGGGTCTTTCTAACGGTTAGAATTTTTATTCATCTCTCTCATGGTAAATGAGTCTCTCTGATGTTTAGTTAATTTAATTGGCTCTTTCTTATTGCAATATTATTTAACGGGGTCTCACTTGTGGTTAGATATTTTTAACTCCGTTTAACTTTCGGTTAGATATTTTTTTAACTCCGTCTCTCTTTTCGTTAGGGGCACCTCGGGTGGTGTAATGGTTAGCAAGGTAGACTTGCAAACCTACACGAGTGAGTTCGATTCTCATTGGGTGCCTAATTCATGCAGCCTTGTGCTACATCTAAGCAAAAAAGCTTAGTAAATTACCTCTCTTTTGGTTAGATATATTTTTAAATGTGTTTCTAATTTGGTTAGATTTTGTAGCCACGTTTCTCTTTTAGTAAGATATTTTTTTACTGCGTCTCTCTTATGGTTAGATGTATTGTTAGCCGTGTTTCTCTTTCGGTTAGATACCTTTTTTAATTGGGTCTTGGTTAGATATTATTAACTGGGTCTCTCTTTTTGTTTGATTTCTTTTTTCTTTGCTGTGTTTCTTTTTTAGTAAGATATTTTTAGTTGCGTTTTTCTTTTAGTAGGGTATTTAGCCGAGTCGCTCTTTTGGTTAGATATTTTTGACTAAATCTCTCTTTTGATTAGATGTCTTTTTAACTGAGTCTCTTTTTTAGTAAGATATTTTTCAGCTACGTTTCTCGTTTGGTTAGATATCTTTTTAACTGGGTTTCTTTTTTCGTCTAATTTTTAGCTGCATCGCTCTTTTAGTAAGATACTTTTATCTGGATCTCTCTTTTTGTTAGATATCTTTTTAGGTGAGTCTCTCTTTTTGTGAAATATTTTTTGCTGTGTCTCTTTTATGGTTCGATCTTTTAAGATATTCTACAAGATTTTCGAAAAACAAAAAAAAATATTTCACGAAACAATGTTTTTTTTTTTTAATTTAGAAAATTTAACATTTAGAACAACAAAACTGGATGACGTATCTCATATTGATTGCCATAAAAGTTGGTTCTTTTGGCAGATTTTTCTTAACTTTTAAAAGCATGCAAATCAAAAATTTAGACGGATAGAAGTAAATCGTCAATTCAAATACTTCTGAAAAATGCAGTAAATATATTTTTCTGTTTGTATGTGCGTCTATGTAATTGCTATTTAGTGTAATAGCATTCTCTCGCCGGTCAGAAATATTTGGGAAAATTTCACGAATCATGATTTTCGTTTCTCTTAAGGGAAATCCGGTAGCCGTTATGGCTCAGATTCAGCACTTCTGTAGGTCATCGGATTAGTAATCCGAGTCGATCGTTGAATTGAATGTTATTACATACTCACGACACCTGATCCAAAAACAAAAAAAGTAGAAGGCGAGAAACGTTTGTCTTACGCCTCACTTTTAATTCTAGATTTGACAGATATAAATGTGTCGTATGCGACTGTCCTGTTATCAGCTCGACATGTTGAAGTATACATCTCGAGCTTTGGATATGAGTCGAAGATCTTCTTTCTCTTTCTCACACCTTCCTCTTCCTTCACAAACAACGAGAAAATACGAGACTTTTAGCTGAATGTAGCGAACGACACTTTCTCAATAATAAGCACGAACATTTCTTGGTCGTAAGTTGTTCTTAAGAGTTTATTAAGCGTCTGAGTAAAAAGCTATCGATCGAGTAAATAAACACTACCGTGTCATATCCTGAAATTGTAAATATCGAATGGATTTATTAAGGGCATCGTCTTTTGCCCCCCACTCCAAAAAAAAAAAAAAGGATCGCGTCTCCCCAACGTGCCATTAAGTAAAGCTTAGGTCTTGTCTGTCACTGGTTCCGTAACATGGTCTTGTCGGGGGTGGGGGTACTGCTCGTGTAGCATATCTTCCACAGAAATAGCCAATTCCCTCTCCCCGTCTAAAAATAATTTGAGTTCATAGTTTGTTTTTTCTCTGGCTGCCATACCAAGATTAAAAAGCTTAGTCTATCCTGCTATTTGCCCATGGTGAATACAGATTCAGTCTCGATATGCCTCGTATTTTGAAGAAAATTTGCATCACATTCATTGTTCGTTTCTGTCTTGGTAAATACAGCTTCAGTCTTGATACTTCTTTTAACGCACCTCGTATTTAAAAAAAAAAATAACGTTTTATTAATTGTTCATTTCTATCTTGGTGAATACAGCCTCAGTCTCGATGCGTTTTGAACACACCTTGTATTTTAAAGAAAATTAACATTAATTTATTATTCATATCTGTCTTAGGGAATTTCAGCTTCGATACTTTTTGAACACGCCTGGTTTTTTAAGAAAATTAACGCTTCATTCATTTTCTCATTTCTACCTTGGTAAATAAAGCTTCAGTCTCGATACTTTTTGAATACAACTCATTTTGAATAACTTCATAAGATGTTCTTTATTAAAACTTAAAAACGAAATAAAAACAAACCAGATAAAAAGGCATGACTAATAAATTAGGTCATAACAATTTTCCCTTTTATAGTCAGAGTATTACATTATTTGTTAAAAGATGTGTTTTGTTTTTATGAGATTAAATCCTATCTTTTATTCTTGCTTTTTTTACCATTCTTTTTCAGAAAAAAGAATTTGCTTTTTGCTTTCAAATATCGTGAAAATATGTTAAGATCTGAAAGACTTAAATTTGTTTTCAGGGAGATTAGAGTGATGATAATGGTGAGGGAAGAGGGTGATACTATTTGAATGATAATGGTGTTCAAGTACAGTTTGATTTTTTGTTAATATTTTTCACACACACATAAAGAAACTGTCTTCGCAGTGATACATCACGTAATTCTATGTTGAATGAACATTTTGTTCATCAATTTAAAAAAAAAATTATGCATCAATATTTCTGATTGATTTGGTTTGGTTTCGCCTATGGTCCGGGAGACCGGGGTTCAATCCCAGGGCGCGTCATACCAAAGACTTTAAAAATGGTACTTGATACCTCCTTGCTTAACACTCAGCAATATAAAGTACGTATCGAGGGTAAAGTGGAGCAATCCAGGGAAAGGAGTAGCGCCCTACCCTACACCTCGGTGTAGTAGCCATTGAAAAGGGAGCCTTCTGGTCGCTCTCGACTACGGTCGCCAACTTACTTATCAACCATTGTTGATAATCTAATACTTAATCCTGTTTTTCCATTTATATCAAATATAGGTTTTGTAAGCACATTTTGTAGATACGCACCATTAAATGATCGAACAGTTCTATTTCTAACAATTCAGTTTAGCATAAATCAACAAAGTTAAATGGTTATAAATATTGTTATGTATCACCAATAGTGCAGCAATTTGTTTACACCCAGTTAAATGATCAAACAGTTCTATTTCAAATTATTAGATTTAGCATAAGTCATTTGTTTGCATACAGTTTAAATATCAAACACTTCTATTTGACCCACTGACTGGACCATATTAGGTGGTATCACTCCGGGCCAGAGTGGACCTGGGAGTGACGGCAATGAATAGGTACTCTACCTTCCCCAAAGCTCCACCATTACAGGAGCCTCACCATCAGATTGTTTCATGTCATATCAGGACTCTTGTTGGGAGAAGGATTCTTATCTCTCTGCAGAGATGCAGTCGGTGTATTCTACGGCACCAGCCGACTGGGCCATAATTATATTGAAGCCAACCGGCTCATTGACCAATTGGGTAGAGTGTTCGCCAATGGTCCAGGAGACCGGGGTTCAATCCTATGTAGGGTCATACCAAAGACTTTAAAAATAGTACTTGATACCTCTTTGCTTAACACTCAGCCTTATTAGGTACGTATCCTGGGTAAAATGGATCAATCCAGGAAAAGGAGTAGCGCCCTCCCCTACACCCCGGTGTAGTAGCTATTAAAAAGAGAGCCTTCAGATCGTCCTCGACTACAGTCGCCAACTTTACTTTACTAAATATATATATATATAACAGAGAGAGAGAGAGAGAAGCTCCAGTGGAATAATGGATATATATCATCGTAGGAAATGGACACAGTTATCCGAGTTTAAATTCTGAATATATATATGTGTGTTTGTGTGTGTGTTTAGAGTAATTTTTTAATATCTGTTTTACTGTTTTTGTTGTGCGGGTAGCGGTTTTTATGTCTCAGTAGTTTTTTTTTAATGTGGCAGTTGTGGGATTTTGGGGTTATAAATAAGTAAAGTTGGCGACCGTAGTCGAGAGTGACCAGAAGGCTCCCTTTTCGATGCCTACTACACTAAGGTGTAGGGGAGAGTGCTACTCCTTTCCCTGGATTGTTCCACTTTACCTTTCATCCGTACCTTATAATTATGAGTGTTAAGCAAAGAGGCATAAAGTACCATTTTTTTTGAGTCTTTGGTATGATTGAACCCATGTCTCCCGGACCATTTGCGAACATTCTTACCATCATGCCACTTTTTATAGGGTTAATATTTGAGCTAGATTTGTTATTTTTATTGTTATTGTAGGATCTAGGTTTGTTGGTGTTTATGGCTTTTGATTTGGCAAGATGAATTAAAGATCCAGGATATTGTAGTTTGGAAAAATAATTCTTGATGTGTTTAAATTTATGAGAATACCATTTTTTGTTTCATCGCTATGGTTCGAATAAAAATGTATGTTGCCATTTTTGTTTTTATTCTTGTGATGAACTTTGAATTTTAACATTTTGCTATTATTGCAGAAAAGGTAAAGTATTTTGGGGGGGGGTTCAAGTTCATGTGTGAAATATATGATTAGTTCAATTTTGTTGAATTTATGTGTGATTGAAAGACTGTCGTATTTGGTAGGGTAGATAATTAGAATATCATCAATGTATCCGAAGCAGTGGATGTCATTTAGCAAAATGTTTGAAAGGTTTGGATTGCAAAAATTCTAAGGCCACTTAATGGAGAACCTATAGGGAGGCTGAAGTTTTGCTGGTTGTAAATATTATTATATTTGAAAAATATCGGTTGGTACATAATGTAATTAATTATCTTAACGAAATTTGAGAAAGTAGGGGAAGAGAACTCTTGATTTTTCTTGGTGTATTCTTATGCAAATTACATAACCAAAATATTTGGCAAAATTAGCTCTTCGCACTTCAAAAAAAGTTCTGGTTACCTCCTCAGCAAAATAAAAAAAAAACATAAACATGAAAAATAAACTAACAGCCAATCTCGACACACAATCCTTATATACAAATATACCGGTCGAAAAATGGCTCCAACACCTAAGAATCTACCGAGAAAATATCATGAGTTCTTTTGTAGTTTCGAAAATGTAGAGTACCTCTTCTCTATCATTCCTCTCAGGTCCACTCTAACCCAGAGTGGTTACATTTGTCAACATCCCATTTAAGGGTCAAATAGAACTGTGTAATATTTTACCTGGGATTATTATTCGTGGTAGTAGTACGGGTGTGTGCAAGTTGTTCAGATTTAATAGGAATACTTCATAAATAAAAATATCAGAAATATATATATATATATATATATATATATATATATATATAAGAGGATAAAATCCTAATAAGAAAAATATATTCAAAAATAGTTAATGCTAATATATATATATATATATATACACTTGATTGTATCCTCTTTTTTTATTTAACTATTTAAGGATATCATCTTATCTTCTTTACAACAGAGATTTTATATGAAACTACACGGACACTAATTTCCTCCAGCTCCACTAGTTTTAGAAAAAAACTCAACTCTATCACGTTTTTAGCAATTCTAAAAACTATTCTTTGCATTTGTGAACCACCTACCCCTGACGATGGCCTATGAAGTGTCCGAAACCGTTTGGGAAGTAAAATTTGGTAAATTTATCAACCAATTCAAACCTGAAATTAGAACACTTGTCAGAAAGTTGGAGAGGATCTTGATAAAATTGTATACACATGTGTCTATATCTTTTAACCAAACTTGTTTGGTTGAGAGAATGCTGCCTAATTACACACATGCGCGCGCGCGCAAATACACACACACACACACACACACACACATATATATATATATATATATATATTTCCAGGGTTTGACATGAAATAACCCATCAGGGTTGGTATGTCACGAATCACAACCAAACCAAACCTTAAAACTTTTAGCGAGGACTGAAAATAAGCTTAATCAAATCTGAACTAAATATAAACAGAGTCATGTATTCAGCGTCGCATCAACCGAAAAGGACATCGACACGAGGTTAACGAAAGCAAGGACAGCTATCAATAGACTATCGATTATATGGAAATCAGACCTAACCGATAAAATGAAACGCAGTTTCTTCCAGGCAGCGGTCACATCGATACTGCTATATGGGTGCACTACATGGACTCTAACAAAACGGCTGGAGAAGAAGCTAGACGGCAATTACACAAGAATGCTGAGAGCAATCTTGAACAAGTCCTGGCGGCAATACCCCACAAGACACCAACTGTACGGCCACCTGCCTCCTATCACGAAAACTATTCAAGCTAGACGAACCAGACACGCAGGACACTGCTGGAGAAGCAGGGACGAGCTCATAAGTGATGTCCTCTTATGGACCCCACACATGGCCGTGCAAAAGCAGGACGACCAGCACGAACATACATTCAGCAACTATGTGAGGATACAGGATGTTGTCCAGAAGACCTGCCTGAGGCGATGAACGATAGGGAAAATTGGCGTGAGAGGGTCAGGGATATCCGTGCTACCAACACATGATGATTATGATGATGATGAGTTGGTGATTTAAATCATGTGTCTCAAACTCAAGAACACAAAAAGGCAGTTACGTACTGGGGAAAGGAACCGCGAGCAAAAAGTGAGGTTGATGGTGTGATTTCCACAAGTTATAATTCTAATCTGCAATACTGATGATTTTATCACTTTTAATAGCAGATATTTCTATCTATCTAACAATCTACTTTGAAACATTTTCTCTTGTTTCCTATTTGTATTTTACCTGTCATATCAGATACGCCTTCCCCATGCCAATATGAGTAAATAAATGTATCTGTTCTACCGTTTTGAAAGGATCAAAAATTCTTTGTATTCTGTTCCGTTAGTTAATTTTCTAAAATCTTTCCATCGCAGTAGATCGTTTGAATGATCAGATGAAGATATGAAATTGGATTATTTCTACTTTTCAGGTTTTGAACTTTTAGGGAAAGTGGCTGAAATATGAAAGTATATACTACAATTTTCTGGGGATAAACGTTGTTTGAGGTGAATTAGAAATTGCCAAGTTTTAGGAAAATATCTGTTGCGAAAACCTTTCTGTCACCAACCATTGGAAAATATTTTGCGGGTCACATGCGGACCGGACTTGAGACTCCTGATTTAGACATAGAAATAAAGACGAAAACTGGTATTTGTTTCTATTTTTATATTTATGAATTGTTTGCTTATCATTTTTGAAATGGATATGAATGAAGTTCAAACCTTTATGAGAATATGTTTATCCAATTTGTTAATAGAAAAAAGTCATAAAATTAAAAGTAAAATTTACCGCTAAAACCGTTTTAAATTTATAAAATACAGAAAACTGCAGAGCAATATCCGTATACTTCAATTATGGAATAAAATAAAACATATTAAAAACTCAACACTTTGCCAAGCCGACATTCAGGTGAGCTTGTATCGACACGTTTGAAGTCTTTTTACGTGAAACGCAGAGTCGGGAGTTTCTACTCTATTATATATATATATATATATATATATATATATATACTTTTGTAGCGGTTTGCACTTTTTGCTTACAGCCGTATAATGATGTAGTAGATAATTAAAATAGGGAAGGGTTAGCTGATGGAATGAACGCAATACCAATGAAAAACTTTTAAAGATTTTCTTTAATTCATGATAATAATTATATATATCAGCGTGATAAGTGTTTAACTTGAACTAAACATTTCAATCCCAAATATTAAGACATATATAATAAAAAAAAACTATCATTCAAGGGTCATTCAATAAATAAGGTTAATATTGCTTCAGAAGTTGTCATTAGAAAGCATTGTTTACAGTTGCACTTTTTTCAAGGAAATCAAGAGTGTTTAGACGTTTCATATCCCAGACGACTGTTAGCATAATTATCTTTACTAACCGCTACACCCATAACTTTTTTTTAGATTGTTTTTTTTTTTTTTGACTCAGTCTTATAGTGCAAATCCATATTTCCCCCTTTTGCAAACAAGTTTTATTAAAAATATGTTTCTCCGTGCACAGGACACATCGTCTTACAAATTTATCACTGTTTGCACTTTTCAGCCACTAAAAATTTAATGACAGACCTCTGTTCGAGCCGGGAGAACTCAATTTGATTTGCTACAATTTTGAATAGCCACAAAAGAAATATTTTTGCATGATTAAAATAATTATTACAATAAATTATTTCCAAACAATCCAGAGTTTACATTTATGGAAAAAAAAAGCGGAAAATCAAATTGATTTTCCGCTTTTTTTTTCCATAAATGTAAACGTTGCTTTCTTAAAAAATTACCTCATTTTATACTCTGACCCTCGGAGATAGATAGATAGATAGATAGATAGATAGATAGATAGATAGATAGATAGATAGATAGATTCCCCTCATTTACTGAATGACCCTCATAAATAGATAGAAAGATGAATTCCTCTTATTAATTGAATGATCCTCGTTGATAGATAAATAGATAGATTCCCCGTATTAATTGAATGATTTTCGTATATAAAACACTGCTTAACATTTGTCGAACTGATATGAAAATAAAATCAATCAATAATAATATAACAATAATCTTAGCCTTTCACATCGGCACCTGCCGTAGTGCAATAGCAAGTGAAATTTTTAGACTAAGAGGCCTTTTATTTTCTTTTTATTGAAAAAATGACGTAAAGATCGGACAGAACACACAAACGAGGCTGTTCGTCGTCAATTTACTTAAAAAGTTTCGGTTTTTTAATGTTCTTTAAAATATACACAACTAACAATGCCTTTCATTGGTCTTGATTGATTGACTGATTGATTTTAACGGCATGTTAGCCGATCTTGGGTTGTTCTTCGTTTAGAGGTGAGAAAATCACGTTCATCACACATTCATATTTACATTTTTTGTGTTGTTGTTTCTTTAGATGCTTTTTGCACACGGTCCAATTGAATATTAATTATTTTTAAAGAAAAATCTTTTTGACCCTAATAGATACTACCGTTCAAATTAGAGGGAACCTGGGTGTAATATTAACGAAGACATACTGCAAACAGCCTAGATTACCATCAGATGCAGTTCAGTGTCATACCAAAAACACCCCTGTTTTGTTGGGAGAGTCTTACCCCTCTGCAAGAAAAGCTGCATATTCTTAGCCCCACCGAAAAGACGTGTAAATGTCTTGATTTTCTAGTTATAGATAAAACAAAGAGGCCTTTGTTTTCTTTTTTCTGTGGTATATCAGCCTTCGTGGGTTATTTAATGCCCAAACCATCCTTATAGAAGAACAACAGTGAGACTAATTAACCCATAATTGAGATGGTAGGGGTTGTTCAATACCTTTCTCCAATTAGATTTGTCCGAAAGTGATCATAATAGCATGACATGAGCTCAAACTGTTTTACATCGAGGCTGCAGTCCAGTTCTTTACCCATTATACCATGGGGACTCCCTCATGTGAAAAGACAGATTAGAAAATGACCCGAAGTTTACCCCAAATCTAGCGTTTTACAGACAGGCATCAATTTCCATCTGGTCTTTAATTCATCTGCCTTAAACAAATACTGACAAATTTCAGATGCGAATCGATGTCTCAAATTGCGTCGAGATGTGCAAGGCTACTCAACGCTAAAGGATTTTTTTTCTTTCACCACTTACTCTAGGCTTTTAGAGAATAACCACTTTTGACTGTGGGTTGATTATAAATATTTACGACAGCGGATAAAAGTGAACGTGTCACACGTCAAGACGCAGCAAACTTGGCGTTTCTGCCAGATGAGGGTAGCCAGTACAATTGGTAGCAGCCCAAGGACCAAAGTTTTAGCAAGGGGGTCTTTGCAAGATCAACTGAATAATAGCTGGGTTCTTTAAGAAATAATAAATCTGGCCTAAGGCTAAATAGACAAGGACGTTGTCAAGTGAACTTAGCAATTTTGCTCTACGTATTTCCGTTATTAGCAACCAAATCTTAGAAATAAACAATTACTTTTTTCTTAGTAATAGTCCCGAAATGAAATATACTCATGTATGAGTCGATATTTTAAAAAAAACCACGAGGATAGCAGGAGAACGTGTTGAGAATTGTTTGACCATACTTGGAATGTATCTTCCCAACCTCTTTGCAACGGGCAGGCTGAAACAGAATGTCAATTTCTTAGTGAATTTATAACTGGTTTGAATCCAATTTCCTTCTCGTATACAGGTTGTCTTACAAAAGCTAAATAACCCAATCTGCCCTACTATTTATCTATTGGTGTGAATACGGGGAAAAGATGGATTTACGCCTTTCTTAAGGGTTTAAGTGTGAAGTAAAATGCGAAGAGCCTTGTCCAGGATTTGAACTCCGATCACCGATTCCATTTCCTATACGTGCCTCCAATAAAAGTCATGACAAATTTTGCTTCGGTTTGGTTTAGTTTCATGGCACTTCAAATATTGTTAGTTATTAATGCCAAATCTATTTTTATACATATAAACAATTCTATTTCAAACAAGTCAGTTTAGCATAAGTACATTGTTTAAATGTAAAAACAGTTCTGTTTCCAACTATTCAGTTTAGCAAACATTAACAGTTTTATTTCAAGCAATTTAGTTTCGCATAAATTCATAGTTTAGTTCTATTTGCGCCACTGATAGGACCCTATTAAGTGCTACCACTCCGGGCCAGAGTGGACCTGGGAGCGATGACAATAAAGGGGTTCCCTGCATTCTCCAAAGCTCCAGCATTACTGGAACCTCACTATCATATTGTTTAGAGCCATATCCAGGACACTCGTTATGGGATGTCTTACTCCTCTTTGGAGAAACAGTCGATGCATTCTACAGCCCCAGCCGACTGGGCAAGACAAATTTTACCGATAAATTAAGTTTAATTTATCCATAAGAATATAAAGTTACCAGACGCTAGTGTTAAAAAGATAACGTTAACACCAACGTTTGATAACTCTCTATCCTGATATTTGTTTCCATTTTTATATTTATGAATTTTTTGCTTATTGTTTTTGAAATGGATATGAATGAAGTTCAAACCTTTATGAGAATATGTTTATCCAATTTGTTAATAGAAAAAAGTCATAAAATTAAAAGTAAAATTTACCGCTAAAACCGTTTTAAATTAGTAAAATACAGAAAACTGCAGAGCAATATCCGTATACTTCAATTATGGAATAATATAAAACAGATTAAAAACTCAACACTTTGCCAAGCCGACATTCAGGTGAGCTTGTATCGACACGTTTGAAGTCTTTTTACGTGAAACGCAGAGTCGGGCGTTTCTACTCTGTTATATATATATATATATATATATACTTTTGTAGCGGTTTGCACTTTTTGCTTACAGCCGTAGAATAATGTTGTAGATATTTGAAATAGTGAAGGATTAGCTAATGAAATGAATTGGGAAATCCGACATTTTCAAATGTTTTCCCACGTGCCAGACACGTTGTAATGACTTTTGAATTATGAACGCTTTGTGTACGTTTATATATCTTTTCGTTGTATATTTCTCATTTGCTCCTGTCATCTCATCAAGCATCCATCGCTATGTGAACTATTATGATATCCAAGTCCTGATGATAGTTACTGAAACCGAAACGTTAACGTCGACTTTACATCATAACATATTCAACTATTTGGATTATGTTTTTTCTGCTATCTTCATACTGTCGGATTTTAACCATATTTACTTTCATTACGGTACGCTGGATTTTAAAATTAATTCATCAATTGTCATAGATTCAGTTGAATTTCGGTAAACTTAGATATATAAGTTTTTTGCCAATAAATTTTAAAATTAAAACTTATGGAAATATTTTTAGTATGTTCTCAGAATGTCAGAGTTTTCTGAACAGTATGCAGAACTAAATAAGACAAATATTTTAAAAGATTTGATAAATCGGTTTATTTTTTTAAGGCTCTCTAACATCAACAATATCTGGTAGGAAACGGCGCATAAGTGGGGCATTTTATGCCCTTGCCGAAAAACTATAAGCAACTGAAAAAAAAGTTTCCAATCACATATCAGCATTTAATCATTTTTTATACCATTCATATCAATTCAAAGAAATGAAAAAACAATCTGAAATGAAACTTATCTTCTTACATAGTACAGTAACGGAGGTATGGAAACCTCACTTGGTGTAATGGTTGGCAATCTCTATCAGCAGACCACTGTTAGTGAGTTCGATTCGCAGTGGATGCTTTGTACTACTCACCTTGTGCCTAAGATTATTTCAGTAAATAATTATTTATTTTAGGAATTTCGTGTAAACAAAAACATTAAAATCATTTTGAATATTTTCAGTACCAAATTCTCTTAAATTGATGATAAGGTTTCTTAATATCAACTAATAGACAGAAATTATTAAAACTTGTGGTATTTATTATCAAAATACTGAATTTCTTTTAGAAAACATGACTTTATTAGAAAGGATAAAAATAAAACAGTTTCAGAAAATTGATATCAATGTTTCAACCAGGGTATGGTTTTTGCTATAGTATATGCACACGTATATAGAATTGTATATTTTTGTATACTATTTCATAACCAGACTCACACACACACACACACACACACACACACACACACACACACACACACACATATATATATATATATATATATATATATATATATACGAGGTGCATAAGATAAGTTTCCTGATTTTTTTCTTATGGGCACTTTGACATATAAATGAAGGCAAGAAGACCCTACTTAGTTTTAATTAAAAAGAAGAAAATAACTTCTCATCGGGTGAATTTTACAGCGATAATAGATCACAGAGTGAAAATGAAAGAAGACGAATAGCGAGACAAATACCTGAATTTTGCAAGAGAACTAAAAATGAGACAATTGAGGAGAATGAAAGAGGCTGTGACGAAGGTCATTGACACGCTCACACAAGAGGACATCAATGGGGCCTTCCAGAAGTTGTTGAAACGGTACAAGTGCATTGCAGCTGGAGGAGATTACTTCGAAGGGGACTAAAGTTTCATGTGTGTATTATCAATAAAAGTGTCCATACGAAAAATGTCTGGAAACTTATTTAATGATCCTCGTATCCATACCGTTGTTTTTCTTCTCAATTCTGTTGCCTAGTTTTTGTTTTTCTGTTGATCATTATGTTGTCTATATTGTTACTGGTTGTTGTAATAAGTCTTTCTTTGCTTATTTTTTATGCGTTCTTCGATTCATCTTACTGATGCATCCACATTAACCTTCACTTGCGACACTTCTGTTATCAATGTTTGTTTCGATATGATTGGCTTTATGGCATTATTTTGTACTGCAATTAAAAGAGATTCACTTTCGCTTTTCAGATATCCCCTTCTTAGCCATGTACATATCCCAATTATTTTATTTCATTTTGTCATATTATTCCTACCTATTTTTTTTAAATTTTATTTTAGAATAGATAAAAACTAGGCCTCTCTTTCTATTATGTTGCAAACAACTGTATATAAAGAATACCCACCAAATTCAAACCTTTTGGACAGATGATTGAATAGGCAAGAAACTTACCGTCTCCAGGTGTTCTTGACTCAATGTCTTCGCTAGGTATTCTCTCTCACACACACACACACACACAGACACCAGCACCTAACATTTTGACCCCCTCTACCCTCGCCTGTGATTTTAAATTATTTTTATTTTTATTTCATTTTTATTTTATTTTTTATTTTACGTTTTTATCTTTATTCTTTTATTTTATTTTCTGAATACGTACAGTAATTCCACATTTGCTGTTCTGTAACTTCGAAAAAAAGCGTATAAAAAGTCATCTGACAAGACGGGGAGTATTGTAATATTCTCCGCCGAAATAATTTATAGTGACGACTTAACCAAGTTTGAGTTTCCATCAAATTGCACGATATATATATATATATATATATATATATATATATATATAATATATATGTGTGTCACTAACCTTACTTATATATATATATATAAGTAAGGTTGGCGACCTTAGTCGAGGGTGACCCGAAGGCTCCCTTTTCAATAGCTACCACACCGAGGTGAAGGCAAGGGCGCTAATCTATTACCTGGATTGTTCCACTTTAGCTTTGATCTTTACCTTAAAATGTTGAGTGTTAAGCAAGGCGGCATCAAGTACCATTTTTGAGTCTTTGGTATGACTCGACCTGGGACCCTCGATGAGGACTCTACTCATTAGAGCAATGAATAAATATATGAGAATTAATTTTAATTTTAATTTTTAAAATTTTTTTTTTATTTATTGCCTCATCTTGGTAGGTTTTTTTGTGTGTTGTTTCTTCTTTCACAACGTTTCGGCCAAATTTCACCGCTGGCCTTCTTCAAGTGATTTACACGACCTCGGATAGGAATGATGAGTCTTGTAACCGTATCCCCAGTAATTACCGCCTTCCATAGTTGTTGTCTATCGCACCACGTGGACTATGGAAGACCAGATAAGGATTATAAGACAAAAAAATCCTTCCTTGATCGCCCTTCGGGGGCCGTGACGCAACGGATAGAGGCGTTGAGTGTCTACGTAACTTCCAAGTGAGCATTGTCAGAAGATAGCGGTTTCAAATCCTACCCAAGCCGGCCAGAGGTTTACTTGGTCAAAAACGTGGTGCGATAGACAACACTATGGAAGGCAGTAATTACTGGGGATACGGTTACAAGACTCATCATTCCTATCCGAGGTTGCGGTTAATCACCTGAAGAAGGCCAGAGGTGAAATTTGGCCGAAACGTAGTGAAAGAAGAAACAGCACAAAAAAAACCTACCAAGATGAGGACAAAAGTCCGCAATAAATTAAAAAAACATTTTTTAATTAATTCTCAGATTAAGAAGCCTCATCTCAAAATGATTCCAATTAAAGACAAATATATATATATATATATATATAATATATATATAATATATATATATATATATATATATATATATATATCGTAGGGCATTGATAGCTTCTGTGAATGAAATCCTGTTTTTGGTGTTCTAAACTGTTAGACGTTATTCTTTATATATTTCCTTTGCGTTTGTTAACCTAAAGTGTTTTTGCTAGGTATTCTAACACACACACACACACACACACACACACATACATATATATATATATATATATATATATATATATATATATATATATATATATATATATATATATATGGTAGGATAGTAACAGCTTCTGTAGATTAAGTCCTGTTTTTGGTCTTCTAAACCGGGAGTCATCATTCTGTATACACTTTTTTCGCGTTTGTTTCCATAAAATGTCCACTTCCTGTATCCCTCTCCTGAAAAAGAAACAACAAAAAACTGAGAATTTTTATTTCTGTTCAATAGACCGTTACCAATGGCCAAATGTTGTACTCGATTATCGGTAAAGAGTTTAAGGAGATCCGAATTTCCTTCTTAGATTTCTTTCCAATTTCTTGGAGAAGTTCGTGTATCTTTCTTCATTACGTTTTGTATCTTTTATTATCGAAATAGTTTATGCTTTGACAAGCACCTGCTTCAAACCGGTGCTTTCAAAAGATCATTTCTTTACGTGGTTAGTTTTCCCCAAAATAAAAAATAAAGATTAGTCCCCTTTTTCAAACTTGCTAAACTGTCACCGCACCTGGTGATGGGGAGAATGACGCTTCCCAACACCTTTTATATCGCCAGAGTGCTAATTCCCTTTTCTGGCATCTCTTTGGGCAATATTTATTACTCGGCATTGCCCCTTATCCTGTTTGTACTTGGTTTCATATTAGCAGCAACAAGAAAAAGAACTCTTATCTTTTATCAAACCAGCAACCTGGATTGGCTGTGAGACTGCTATTTACCTATAGAAAGAGTGGGTCGTACCTTTCTCAAGGGCATTAGTCCAAAGGGAACTAAAACTGCCCTTGTTAGAACTTGAACTCTGTACGCTGATTACACAGCCCAAATATATTTTTTTTTCTGTAATTGTAATTATGCAATTCATTCAGCAAACAATGACAAACATAATACTCCTTAAAGACCCTGTCTTCATGAAGATAAATGTTTCTCTAAGGGAAATAATTAAGTTTATCAAGAAGAGTTATTTACCCTTCAACTTTTAAAAGTATGGAAGCAGGGATCTGATAAGATATTTGTTAATTATCTAAGCGCTTTGACCGATCAGCTGTGAGGTGTGTATATTTACCAAACTCTTCTCCTCGAGCAGAATACGATACAAGATCAATTTCTAAGCGGAGTACAGCTGGTTTAGAATCAGAGTTTTCTTTTTCTCCCACCTGGGCTGCTTACAAACGTTAAAGAGCTCAGTCTGCCCAACTATTTACCTATAGCTGAATGGAAAACACGAAACCTCTCTCAAAATATTAAATTTTACAAACACATTGAATAATCAAATCAGAGCAAAAAACAAAAAAAAATTGCATAGCAAAAAGATAGTCCTCTTGTTGAAATTCAGACAATGATATTCCATTTTCATAATCCAGAAAGAACAAGGCTAAAGCGATCTCCAAATACAATTTCATCAAAGCTCTAATTTTACTAGATATACATTTTTTTCGTCATGAAAAAATGGTACGAGATGGATAAAAAAAGAGTACATTTTCGAAATCACCACCACAAAATTATTAGAAAATATTCATGGAACAATTGATTTTTGTAATCTGAAAAAAAAGAAAAGAAAAGAAAAAAAGACACACAGAGACACAAGACAGATAACAAACTGAAACTGATTCACATAATTCCTAACTTGCGTTTGTTGTGGTTGGTGAGTATTAAATTTGCATATTTTAGAGGCGCAAATATATTTGATGACAACATTATATATATATATATATATATATATATGTGTGTGTGTGTGTGTGTGTGTGTGTGTGTGTGTATGAAATACCTAGAGGGGTGAGGGGATGATTTTATTTGTAGCATTATTTGCCAACGTTAAACGCTTTGGTGTTTAAGCCTTCATCAGGTTATTAAAGGAAAACAAAAAAGATGAGAGAGTTATAAAACATTCGATTAGCGTTTTTAGCGTTCTGTTACAAATTTGTGAGATATAATAGCTATATCCCAAATTTATATAAAAAAACCCATGTCATATCACTCTCTCTCTCACTCTCTCTCTCTCTCTCTCTATATATATATATATATATATATTGTCATCCACAGAAAGACTGTTTCGTTGTATCACAACTCTTCAGCGTTATATATATATATAGCTCATATCTACCAATTATAAACATTTCAAAATATATCTATCGTCTTTATATGTATTAAGCTTTTTCTTTGTGTCTGTTGATGTGGTCTAAACACCGAAACGTTAGGAAATATTTCTATGAGAAAAATCATCCTCTCAAGACCTTGTGATTTTTCATTTCAATACATTTTATATATTCAGGTTTATTTCAAGTTTTTTTAAGAAAAGCAAATAAGAAAAGTTGCAGAACTGGCATGAAACCTAAAACGATATTTGAATAATGAACTCTTGATGTCCGTAACTTAAGGTTTCACGTGAAGTTCTCAGTCATCAGAAGGTAATATGAGAAAAGGAAGTGATCAACCATATTTATGTCAGTTCATGTGACACCCACACGAAATAAAAAAAATGTTCAGGAATATAGAAATTGCAGCAGTCAAAATACTGAAAAATAAGTTATGGAATTAATTAACCAAGAGAAATTTTACAATACACATGCACACACACACACACACACACACACACACACACACAAATATATATATAAATATATTCAACCAGATTCCCGAGCAACTCTCTGTAAACACTAAGTTTCGTGTTTTTACACCCATCAGATGGGCAAATGCTACGAGTGGCCTCTTCTAAATAGAAGGTATAAATGACAGCTACAGCAATGTTTGAATTATTTTCAAAGGGTGCACACACAAACACACACACACACACACACATATATATATAAATATATATATATATATAAGGTAAGTAAGTAAAGTTGGCGATCGTAATCGAGGGCAAACAGAAGGTGGGAGTAGTGCCCTCCCCTACACTCGGTGTAAGGAGGGCACTACTCCTTTCCCTGGATCGCTCCACTTTACCCTTGATACGTACCTTTATATTGCTGAGTTTTAAGCAAGTAGGTATAAAATACCATTTTTAAAGTCTTTGGTATGACGCCACCTGGGACTGAACCCAGGTCTCCCGGACCATTGGCGGATACTCTATCCACCGGGCCAAATTTTTATAGATATACTTTAACGGACTTATCCAATTTGAGTGTTCAATGTAAAGTTTATAATATATGTCAACATATATGAATAACCTTATGCAGAGCACAATATCATTAAGAAACAAGAAATAATTCTAAATTACATCCACATATATATATATATATATATATATATATATTAAAAAATTCCACCTGCAATTAAAAATCTTGCATATGTTCAATTAGGATAGGTTCATTTACAAGAACTCCCTTTTTCTGATTTTTTAATTTTTCTAATACTCTATTTTTCAAATCCCTTTTACTTTTGCATGAGAAATTGAATTTATATAGGGTTTTTTCCATGCACACACACACACACAGCACATATATATATATATATATATATATATATATATATATATATATATGAAGGTTGCAGGAAAAAATATAATCCAAATAGGTGAATATATCATGATGTAAAGTCGATGTTAACGTTTCGGTTTCAGTAACCATCATCAGACTTGGATATGAAATAGTTCACATAGCGACGGGTGCTTGATGAGATGACAGGAGCAAATGAGAAATATACAACGAAAAGATACATAAACATTCACATAGCGTTCATAATTCAAAAGTCATCAGAACGTGTTTGGCACGTGGAAAAATATTTGAAAATGTTGGATTTTTTCAAAGAAACGAGACAAAACCTCCCGTTTATTGAGAAATACGCAACAAATAAGTTTTATATGTATAGATCATTAGGAATCATCATGTTAAATGTTATGTAAGAATGTATTTGGTATTTGTTTTTTCGAAAAGACAGTATGAAAGTAAATATGGATAAAATCCGACAGTATGAAGGTTGCAGGAAAAAAATATAATCCAAATAGGTGAATATATCATGATGTAAAGTCGACGTTAACGTTTCGGTTTCAGTAACCATCATCAGGACTTGAATATGAAATAGTTTACATATCGATGGGTGCTTGCTGAGATGACAGGAGCAAATATATATATATTGACTGTAATCTATATTTGCTGTTTTTCAACCACTAGTTAAACGTGTAATGTCATCTTATGAGACGAAGAGTATAATGATATTCTTCGCAGAATAAATTTACGATGACAATTCAACCAGCTTTGAGTTTTTTTCTATTACATTACACACACACACACACATATATATATATATATATATATATATAGAATATACTTACTGATTTTTTGGTTTTTCAATTATACATATATATATATATATATATATATATATATATATATATATATATATATATGTATATATAAAGTAAAGTAACAATTAACGATAACAAAAAAACAAAATCTTATTCTGATGCGGTATATGTAGAATTTGCTGCCAGGACTACTCAGGAACTTATATTGGAGAAACAAGTAGAGATTTAGCAAAACGAATCAAGGAACACAAAAGAGACTTTAAACCGGGCAATTTTTTCAACGCTTTAGTTATTTGTAACAAACCACAAATTTGATATCAAACTTCATCGCATTCATTCATGATAAAAACAAACATAGAATTATAGAATCTCCCGCTATTTCTCATTATAACACCATACAACAGAGACCAGGATTTTATGAAATATGCCCTTATTTAGCCAAAATTATGTTGAAAGATTTCACCTAACTCTAACATTAATTATTATTAATAATTAAACAGATATTTCTGTCTGCCTTGCAACTAGACTCCCCCTATCCACAATATTTTCCTTTTCTTCACGCTATTTTCTCGCCTCTTTCTTTTTTCCCTCTTCCGTTCACTTCTCCTTTCTTTCATTCTCGGCTAATACAAACCGACTTTTTATAGATGCTATGTTTCTCTTTTACTTTTGAAAAATTTACGATTCAGGAAGTAATCGTTTTCGAATATTTTTCTGTATTCGTTCAAGCCATTATTTTAAATTGATAATTCCCACCCGTAAGATGAACTAAAATACTTTCTACCTTATATTTTTATAATTTCATATTTTAGATAACTCTGTCGAAACGCGTCTAATATTTAGTACTAAATTTTACTCAACCATCTTTCCTTTTTCTTCTTTTTACAACACACACACACACACACACATACACACACACACACACACACACACACACACACACACACATATATATATATATATATATATATACATATATATATATATATATATATATATATATATATATATATAGATATGCGTGCTTGTGTGTGTATATCTGTGTGTTAAAAGTCACAAAAATATTCCAAACAGTCAAGTAGTTTCCTGGATCTCGATTTTCAAGTCGGTTGCATGATTAATTTTATTCCGGATTTAGACATTAGAAATTAACGCATTTACTCCGTAAAATCAGGCAAATTTGCAAGTTTTCATTTTCATAGGGTTTTTATAAAACAACTTATTAATAATAATTCCAATAGATTCATTATAAGATTACAAAAAGATAAAGAAAAATGTTTTAAACTGATAGGTTTTTAATCCCCTAATATAGTTTCTTTTCACGTTTTGAAAATCTTATTATCAAGGAAACAAAAACTAAATTTTAAGAGAAAAATAGGTCTCTTTTTATAACATTAGTGTTATGGTCTTCAGATAAGACAGGTGGAAGAACAACTCAAACAACGGGTGATAGGTACACGTTATTGTATTAGCAGAAAAAGGAAATCATACAAAGGAAGTACTAGCCGTGCTCGGCTTGCTGTCCGTCTGTCGAATGTCTCGTAAGAAACGAGAAGTTGCTTCTCCGAGCGATCTAAGCTCGGAGAATAAGTTTAGGTTGGACGAGTCCATCTTTGGAGTATGGTAGGATATGTCCCCATAACACCGCTCCTCCCAAGCTTTTTTGTTCCGTTAAAAAAAAGGTGTCAATATCTCCTTTTTGGGGGTTAATGGTCAAAGGTTCGGTAAATTTCCCCTTCCGTCCCGTTGAAGTATTTTTTTTTCTTTTTTACTTATGCAAATTCGCACGGAATAAGTTTTTTCCGAAGTCTTGCAATGAATTGGTTTTAAACGCACGTGTAGAGAAATCGATCACTCGTTCAAAGAAAAATAGACGAGTCAATCTTTTTTTTTCTTTTCTTTTTTTTTTCGGTTTTTAACAAGGGAAAAAGAAGGGTTTACTCACAATTGGAAATTTTCTTTTTGGGTTTGTTGTTTTAGTCAAACAATTAGGCATAAACAATTGGAAAATAACATTTTGTGTTCAAGAAAAACTACAATTTTTCTGACATAGAATGATCATTAGTTATTTGAAAACAAAAGGATTGCAAAATAATTGATTTTCGTATTAGATCACCCCATTATTGTTTATGTGTCGTTAAAAACCGTCTTAAAAGAATGAGCAGGTTTTTTTTCCTAAGATTTGCTGACAACAGTCTTATTCTTATTTACATAGATTTTCATATTATGATCTTTTCTTGGCAAACTTAAAATGTAAACTTGTTTTTCTTTCAAATTTTTACCAGACTTAGGAATTTGCAAAATGGCCGCTGACTGCACTTCCGGTATAAACAGCAAATCAGTGGGGACCATAAGCCACCATCACCACATGTCATCCACAGCATCATCTTCGTCATCCACGCCATCATCGTCGTCTTCGTCTTCTCCTTCTTCTTGCTCATCCAGTCCAAAGATAATGTCCTCAGGCACTGATCAGGCCGTCAAAATGAAAAAACAAAATCAAATGTCGCCTGCATCAACCAATCAACAAACGGCTACGGCTGCTTCAGTGCGCAGGCTTTTGCGCACTCCCAAATGTGCCAGATGTCGCAATCATGGAGTTGTTTCATGCCTTAAAGGACACAAGAGATACTGCCGATGGCGTGACTGCCAATGTGCAAATTGCCTTCTTGTTGTCGAACGCCAAAGAGTCATGGCTGCCCAAGTTGCCCTTCGGAGGTAAGTAGACATTTACCACCTTTATATCCCACCATTGTCGTATATATCTGTATATAGTCCGAATTTTAAAAACCTAATTTTTTATTAAAATTTGAGTAATCATTTTGAAGGGTTAAAATTCAAATATTATAGGTAGAACTAGGAGCACCTAGACTTCAAAAATTAATTCCATCAATTAATAATTGGATGACCAATAATTAAAGGTCGACTTATACACGAGATCGACTTATACATATATAAATGTATATAAGGTATTCATTATTCAATATTTTACCATCACTTTAATATGCGGTGATTTTTAACGTGTGTGCCACGATGAGTCTGTCAAAATGTCAGGAATGTTTAGGAAAATGATAATAAATATAAAAAAAAAATTTTTCATGAATTTTTTAATCAACATTCTCCCAAACCACCAATACACCCACATGCATACATACACACACACATACACACACACATATATATATATATATATATATATATATATATGTGTGTGTGTGTGTGTGTGTGTGTGTGTGTGTGTGTGTGTGTGTGTGTGTGAGAGAGAGAGAGAGAGAGCGAGATGACTATTTATAAACAGGATTTTAAAGTGAGAATATTTGTGGGTTGGACGGAAGCTTAAACTTGACCTCGAGGGTTGAAATGTTCCTAAAAACCCTATTCCTTTTTTAATTCGACCTAAATAGACAAAGGGTTCAATATACTTAATAACAACTTTATCCACAATAAATAAAGTAAAGAATACATGATGATAGCAAAGTTTGTGGACAGAGTTATGTGAGTTAAACTCATCCATTTACTCAGTCCTTATAAGTAGAAGTCCTTAGGGTGAAAATAAAGATACAGTTTATCTAGATGTATTTTGAACCCTTAAAGGTCACTGGGAGTGGTTTCCAAAAGCATAATGGCTAAAATTCTGGACTACGGACTCGAAGTAAGCGTATTCGAATTCCAGTAGAACTCTTCTGTTGACTTTCGGAATAACACTCTTGGGAAAACTCCAGCATTACTGGAGCCTCAACATCAGATTGTTTAGTGTCATATCCCGAACACTTGTCAGGGAAGTCTTACCTCACGGCAGAGATGCAGACAATGTATTCTGCAGCCCCTGCCAACGGGGCCATAATTTCAAATATAGGTTAATTATAATCCCTTAATGACATAAAAGTAGAAAGTATTTTAAGTCCTTGATTTTTAATGATGTATTAACAGACTTAGAATTCAAGAAAACTGTTTCCGTAAATTTTGAATTATATCAAACGATATAAACGACTCTTCAGATTAGAGTCCAGTCAGCTAGGGCTGTAGAATACACTGACTGCATCTCTGTAGAGGCATAAGACTCTCCCTACGGGTGTCCTGGATATGACACTAAATAATCTGATGTCTTGGATATGATAGTATATAATCTCCAGTAATGCTGGAGCTTTGTGAAATGCGGAGTACTCCTTCATTGCCACCGCTCCTAGGTCCATTCAGGCCCGGAGTGGCAGCACCTGATAGGGTCCCATCTTTGGGTCAAATAGAACTGTTTATCATTTAAACTGAGTGATACCAAATGATATGCTAAATTGAATTGTTAGAAATAGAACTGTTTGATCATTTAAATGTATGTAAACAAATGATTGATGTTTAATTAAATTGTTATTTATACATAGCAATACGTGAAAACATTCAGCTTTGTTAACTTATGCTAAATTGAATTGTTAGAAATAGAACTGTTTGATCATTTAAATGTATGTAAACAAATGATTGATGTTTAATTAAATTGTTATTTATACATAGCAATACGTGAAAACATTCAGCTTTGTTAACTTATGCTAAATTGAATTGTTAGAAATAGAACTGGTTGATCATTTTCCTGTGTGTATCAACTAAAAGTGTTTACAAATCATATATTTAAGATATATATAAAAACAGGATTTGGCATTAAATAACCAACAATGGTTGATATGCCATAAAACTAAACCAAACCAAACCACAAATTAGAAAGAAAGCGTCATTTTGTTTGTTTAAACCAAAGGCTTGCAGCTTTTCGAGTTACTTTTCAGAATGACCACGTCAAAATGATCTAACTGTATTAAAATCTTCTGAATAAGTTTATTTATATATATGCAAATATATTTAATATATGCAATACCTGTACATGTACCTTGCATCCATCATTGTATGGATGCTAACAGTATGATATAATTGAATATATTTATTGTTACCACCTTACTATGATAACTTGCACTGAATGGAGCCAGCTCAGGTTGCAGAGTCTGGACAGCAGCTACCGGGAGCCAACCTCAAGCAAGCTTCAAAATGGTCATCAGTTATAATGGAACGGTACTTGGACAAAATAATCTTCATATTGGAAAGGGCTGACTCGCGTAAACAAGTAAGACAAATAAAGATGATAGATGATTTGGTTTCTTAGTTTTATGGCATATGAACCTTTGTAGGTTATTTAAATGCCAAAGCCATTCTCCTAAAAGAACAGTAGTGGTACTATTTAACCCATAGCTGGGAGGATAAGGGGGTTCATACCTTTCTCAACGGTATTTGCCCGAAAATGAACGTAATAGCGTGGAATACGAACTCGCTTACTACGATTCTGCAGTCCATTGCTTTAACCATTATACCACGAGGACACCCCTATAAGATAGATAGTAGGTTAACATATAATTTTTTTTTTAGTGGCGTATGATCTACTTATACTTCCTTGGCGATCAATCGTTCAATCGTGATCGACCTTGGAATGGACGCATTCAAGTCATTGCACGATTGTGATTAAACTACTGTTCCTACACATCCATATATGCTTTGTATTCTTTTTATGTTAGACCCCCGTTTCGTTTCCGTGTTCACATTGATGTGCTCGATATATTGCATACTCTCAATGCGCTTGTAGTGTAATGGTTATCGTTGCTGGAAATTGAAATGATGAACGGAGTTGAAATCCTGAACGTGGCTTTTTGCATTTAAAAATCCAATCATTTCTATGTTGTAAGAATATTACTTTAATTTAAAATGAGGTGCTTATGACGTAGCTGTTAGCGTCGTTAGAAATGGACACGGTGTTCTGAGTTCAAACACTGGAAAGTGTTATTTCCATTTCACGTAGCGTTAATAACCTTGGAAAAGGACCAATTATTTTCTCCCTCCCCCGGACATGGGTAAATAGTCGGGCAGACTGGGCTCTTTAACCTTGATATGACAACCGGTCTAAAGAAGTTAAACCGTTCGTTCAAACCTGTTGTATTTCGCTAAAAAAATTGACCGTGTGCCCATTTCTTGCTCGTTTATTTTGTTTCCGTTTAAAGTTTGAGATGTCCTCTGTGCAACCTTTCTGTTATTTGTATTATTTTTCTAAGTTTCTAAAGTTGCTGAAAAGTCTTAAACCTGTACAGAATACTGAAAAGTGGGCAAGCGGTTGGCCACTCACGAAGCTTTAGAAGTCTGATTAAGTTCGTTACCCTGCTGGTTTGAGGCCGTTAACTCCGGAAGAAAATGTTTGGAAACATGTCAACGTTCTTTTTAACAAGACTGAACCGACTAAAAACGAATCCCCTTCTCTTCTTTCTAAAATCGGGTCGGCCTGTTGCTAAATGATCATATGATTCCTATCACTTACCTACAACATCCTTTCCTTAAGAAAACAAATTTAGTCCCCTCGGTGCGTCCTCCTCCCTTTTCACTCAATGATCAAGCCTCCCTGCTTTGCTTGGACGCCCTTGTAGAGTCATTAGTCGTACTTTTCCTGAGCACAGTAGTAAGCGTTATGATACTTACTTTGGGGGGCGAGGTTACGATTTCAAATCCAGTTATAAGTTGCAATTATACTGAAAGTGATAAGTCTAGAAATTTTTTTATTATTATTATTCTTAGAATTTTTCCTTGATTCTATTGAGGGGCAAATCATCAGCGAAATTAAGAAAGGTAAAAGCTTAGAGTTTTTAAAGGTTTAAAAGGATTCCTGTTTGAGATTTTTAAAAAATAATCAAAAACAATTATTTTTGTTCAACAAAAATCAGTTAAGGGTTTAGTAATAAAAGGGCAAGGATTTTTAGATCATTGAAAATTTAACGTATGAACTGATGAATAGATGCTGGGCAGAGAGAGATTGACAGATTGATAGATATTTACAGACATAGATAGATAGATAGATAGATAGATAGATAGATATGAAGCAAGTGACAAAAATGAGATAGATAGATAGATAGATAGATAGAAAGATAGATTTAAACAGGTTAGTTAATAGGTAATTCTATGCGTTTTATTTTCTTGGGTCGGTTTTTTGGATTGTCTCACAATTAGGATGTCATCAGAGTAACCACGTCCAATGGCTAGTAAGATGTATTGCATCAACCACTCTACTTGTCAAGACTCGTTTTCTAGGCGAAAAGCCTTTTTCTATCAATTTTCTAATGCGTAGATCAATATCTCCAAAGTTGGAAGGGGACACATATTTGCCCGACTTGTGATCCTCAATGATTCGTGCTGTAAGTTTAAAAGTTAAATAAGATTCCATTTCTAAAAAGTATTTTGTAAGAGAAATTCCCAGTTAAGCTCTGATTTCAAAAGTTCACTTTCAATATATTTTAATTAGATCTCATATAGCAAAAGATTTGGTTAAAAGGCATAGGAACCTTTGTGTGTTATCTAATGCCTAAGCCATCCCTGTTGAAGAATAGTGCCATTTAACTCATTACTGCGGCCGGTAAGGAGGTATATAGGCTATTAATCTGATAGTGAACGTCTGAAGTGCAAACTTGCTTACGACGATGTCGCAAACGCCAAAAGAGATTCCCAGTTAAGGGATAACCCTTTTAAAAAGAAAGAAGGTCTCCTGGGTATGACAGTAAACAGAATTTAGTTCTCGGGGTCTGAAGAGCATGGAGTCATTATTTCGCTGCCACTACTCCTGGGTCTATTCCGGAGCCAGGGAAGGAACAAAGTCACAATCAACGACGTATGTAAAGCATGAAAGTTACTGCACTTGTACAATGTTGTTTCCTATCAAAGACAGCAGATGATAAAGTATGAAGAATTGGCACTGATTAGTCTAGACATCCTTACTTGATTATCCAAGTTGCCAAGCTCTGAACACATCGTTATTCAAATTTCAAAATTCAGTTTTAATATATTTTGATTAGATCTCGTATAGCAAAAGATTTGGTTAAAAGGCATACGAACCTTTGTGGGTTATTTGATGCATAAGCCATCCTTGTAGAAGAACAGTGCCATTTAACTCATTGCTGGGGTGAGTATGGCTGGTTTGGTTTGGTTTCTTTGTTTAATGGCATATCAACCTTTGTAGGTTATTTAATGCCAAAGTCATTCTCCGAGAAGAACAGTAGTTGTACTCTTTAAGGTTTCTTTGTTTAATGGCATATCAACCTTTGAAGGTTATTTAATGCCAAAGCCATTCTCCTAGAATAACAGTAATGGTGCTATTTAACCCATAGCAGGGAGGATAAGGGGGTTCATACCTTTCCCAAGGGTATTTGCCCGAAAGTGAACGTAATAGCGCGACTGGAATACGAACTCGCTTACAACGAATCCGCAGTCCATCGCTTTAACCACTACGCCACGAGGACACCCCCGGTGGGTATGACGGTACATAGGCTATTAGTCTGAAAGTGAAAGTATGAAGTGCGAATTCGGTTACTACGATGTCGCAAACGTATATTTTTTTTGTAAAATGAAATTTAATTTCTAATGAAGCTATCCCTATAGTGAAGCATATCTATTTAATTTTCTGTATTTTCTTCCTTTTCGGTGGTCATTCAATAAATAAGGGGATTTTTGGAAAAAAAAAAAGAAAACTTCGTTTGTTTTTTTTTTATAATTGTTTTTCTCATAAATATAAACTCAGACCCATTTTGAATTGGTTTATAGCAAAGATTATTTTAATCTCGAAATAATATTTAATTTGACACTATTCAAAATCATGGACAAATCAAACAGAGTACTCCAGGTTTGAACAGAGCTCTGTCAGCAAATCTTTAGAAGCTGAGAAGTGCATATCATGTGAAATTTACCGAAGAATGTATGATGTGTACGTAGAATCAAATTGAATTTTTTTTTAAATCTTCACAAATGTTGTCACGACGAAACTTATGTTGTATAGCCATGACCAACTATACAAACACATATGCAAGCAGAATCATAACAACGACACAATAATGACGAGCGACACAGTTCTTTAGAAAAATACACTTCTCACTTTATTTAAAAGGGTTCGAAAGGGTTACTAAAGGTTTTACTGTGTGAGAGGGAGTTGGAGACCGAACAGAACTGCAACATATTGACCCCCACTCTTATGGCCATAACAGCGTTTCTTTCCCGTTCACCTGGGCTGCTCAACCGGGGGCCTGGGGGCCCAGCCTCTCTGGGACATGTTCCTCATTCCAGCATCTTCTCTCCAACTGGTTTAAACTTCAACTGCTCAATCGGGGGTCCTGAGGGCCCCCTCTGCTGGGTACTGGTTTTCTCTACCGCATCTTATCTCCAACTGACTGACTTCCTGTCTTCACCCGGGTTATATAATTGTTCGACACCCACCTTCTTCTTGTGGGCGTTACAAATCGCACTCAATTCAACCCGTCCACGGTCAAGGTTATATCCTGATATTCCTCGACCGGATGCACCTGTTATTTACACAGGTGAATTTCCTATTTTGACAGCTTGGCCGGGGTCAATATGTTACACTAACACCAAAAGATTTTCCATGTAGTGGAAGCACATGGACTCTTCGGTTAGTTGGTAAGTAAGAAGTTCCAGACGCAGCGATCGGTGACGGTCGTGCTGACAGTCTTCTGAGACATGAAATAATCCAGCACAATTTCCTTTAAAAAATGTGCCTCTGTAAACACTTCTTCCTATTGCCAACTCTTTAGGCAATATTTCAACTAATTTACTAATTGGTTTAGCTTGGTTGGGTTTTATGGCATATCAACCATTGTTTGTTAATTAATGCTAAACTCTCATTATACATATATATTAAGTATATATGATTTATTTTGGTTGGGCTTTATGACATATAAACCACTGTTGGTTATTTAATGCCAATCATCTTTATACATATATATTTGATATATATGATGTGGTTTGGTTTGGTTTGTTCTTATGATAAATCAATCATTGTTGGTTAATTAATGCCAAATCCTCTTTATACATATATATTAGATATACATGATTTGGTTTAGTTGGGTTTTATGGCATATCGACCATTATAGGTTATTTAATGTCCAATCCTCTTTATACATATATATTAAATATATATGATTTGGTTGGGTTGGGTTTTAAGGCATATCAACCATTGAAGGTTATTTAATGCCAAATCCTCTCTATACATATGTATTAAGTATACAGAATTTGGTTGAGTTTGGTTTGGTTTGGTTTGGTTTTATGGTATATCAACCTTTGTAGGTTATTTATTGCCAAATTCTGCTTTTACATATATGTTAGATATATATGATTTGGTTTGGTTGGGTTTTATGGCATGCCAACCTTTATTGGTTATTTAATACCAAATCCTGTTTATACATATATGTTTAATACATATGATTTGGTTTGGTTGGGTTTTATGGCATATCAACCATTGCAGGTTATTAAATGCCAAATCCTGTTTATACATATATATTAAATATATATGATTTGGTTTGGTTGGGTTTTATGGCATATCAACCATTGTAGGTTATTTAATGCCAAATCCTATTTATACATATTAAATATGTATGATTCATGAAGCCATTTTATAAATAACATTCTTAAATGAGCCTTTAATCATATTTACCAACCCCTCCGCTCGGGCAGGATATGACACAAGGTCAATTTCTAAGCGGAGTTTAACAGGTCTGAATTCAGAGTTTTCCTTCTTCTTGGCTAGTTGCCTCAACAAGGCTGAAGAACCCAGTCTGTCCTACTATTTACCCATGAGTATTAGTACTATGTGAAATGCAATAAATATCGTCCAGGATTTGAACTCGTGTCGTCGTGTCCATTTCCTACGACGATAACCATTACACTATGGGCACCTCCATTGTAAGCTCTTTTATGCGTATACAGTTAAATGATTGCTATATAACAATCACATCAGTCATTTCTTTGCACATAGCTTGTGCCGTTTGATCCATAGATAGGACCCTATCAGATGCTACCACTCCAGATCAGAGTGGACCTGAGAGCAATGACAATGAAGGGGTTCTCCATATTCCCCAAATCTCCAAGGCTAGAACCTCACCATCAGAATATTTAATATCATATACAGGACACTCGTTAAAGGGGAGTCTTACACCTCTACATATATGCAGTCTTTGCTGACTGTGATTAATTCGTCATGAAATGAAAAAAGAAATATTTGAGACAATCAAATTATTCAGTAAAAAGAAAAAAAAAATTTATAAAGCTCTGACATGATAAAATTCGTAGACATCTAAATCTCAAAAAAAAAAAAAAAAAGAGAGAGGCCGAAATAATAGGTCAGTCACTGATATACTCTTATTAACTGCATTACTAATTCAAAACACTAAACTTTATCTGACGGTGAGGTTTCAGAAATAGAGATTTGGGGGTAATGAAGTACCCCTTTATTGCCATTACTCAGATCCAAAGAGGAAGTACGTTTTAGGGTTCAACCCATGGATTAAATAAAACTGTTTGAAAATTATTTGTACTCTATAAGATTGTGTGCAAAAAAAATAACTCTTACATAATAACTACTCCAAAAATGTAAATATGAACGCGATTCCCTAACCATTTTGCATAATATAACCCTTAATGGGTTGACACATCGTTAGAATCAATCACTCAATCAATGATTATTCTGAATATTGAACATATGTAAGTTGGCGACCGTAGTCGAGGGCGACCAGAAGGCTCCCTTTTCAATAGCTACAACACCGAGGTGTTGGGGAGGGCGCTACTCCATTCCCCGGATTGCTCCACTTTACTCTTGATACGTACTTTATACTGCTGAGTGTTAAGCAAGGAGGTATCAAATACCATTTTTAAAGTCTTTGGTATGACGCGACCTGGGATTGAACCCAAGTCTTCCGGACCATTGCCCAACACTCTACCCACTTGGCCAATGAGCCGGTTCTTGACATATGTAGGATGCCCGAAAAAAAGCAATGTTAATTATTTATCATATTAATATTTATTCTCTAAAATATAACATTATTTAACTCCTTGCTTATCGGGTGCATGGGTTGGGGATGAAATGTACCCGACGTTAAGACTAAAGACCGTACCCGGCATTCTTTACATACCATAACATTAGAAATAACATGATACTTCAAATCATGAATTGTACAAAGGTAATTTCATTGAAGACAGGTACAGCAGCACCCCCCGCCCCCGGCTCTTTGTCACAGATTTTTCTACAATGCATATTTTTCCACAATGCGTATTTATATCCTCGGATCAAAGATTAAAAATTTGTATAGCCGGGATCAAAGGTTAAAAAAATTTAAATCTTGAAAAATATACGAAATTTTGTTCACGCCCTATCGCTAGGGCTTAGAATACGCTGATTGTAACCCCTGCAGAGGGGATAAGACTTCCCTTTAAAAAAAAAAGAAGGTTGGTTGGTTGTTTTGTTTTACGGTGTATCAACCCTTTTGGGGTCATTTAACGCCGAATCAAGTCATTTTGATGAAAGTTTATTTGTTTCAAGGTCTTCGTATCTCCAAATATTTATTCATGGTGTACAGTAATTTTCAAACACTAATTTGTTTTATATACTTTGGTATTGTTTATATGATATTGCTTAGGTCTTTAGATTTTTCCATATAGGTCCATTGCTTTCAGGAAGGATATTATGGCGTCCACTTTATTTTTTCTAAGTTCTTTCATACAACTTGCGTTGTAAAATCCTTCTCTTGTAGAGGCCAGATTAATGCATCCAGTGAGAATATATTTCATTGCTTACGCAGTCTGGCATGCATGGCACATTGGTCGCTCTTCTTTTTTAAGCAAGTAAGAATGTGTTATTCTTGTAGGACCTATACGCAATCTGTATAATACTACTTCCTTTCGTTTTTTTTTTTTAAGCTTGGCTTCCGTTTTCCTAGTATAGGCTAATGGAAGCAAAGCTTCAGAAAAAGACGAAAGGAAGAAGTAGTGTATCAAGTTCGAGAGATCTGGTGATTACAGAGTACCTCTTCATTGCTATTACTCCCAGGTACACTCTGAGTGATATCACATGTTAGGGTTTCATCTGTGGGTCAAAATTATCTGTTTAAATATTATTTGTATTTAATAGGGCACTGTGCAAAAAAAGACCAGTCCGCTGAGGCCGTAGAATATACCGATTGCTTTTATGCAGAGGAGTAAGACACCCCACCCCAACGAGTGTCATGGATATGAGACTAAACAATTGGATAGTGAGACTCCAGTAACGCTGAGATTTGAGAATTGTTCAGTACCCCCTTCGTTGCCATTGCACCCAGGTCCACTCTTGCCCGGAGTAGTAGAACCTGATAGGTCAAATCGAACAATTTGACAACCCAACCAAACCAAATCCTATATATCTAATTTATATTTACAAAGAGGATTTGGCATTAAATAACCTATAATGGTTGATATGTCATGAAAGCCAACTAACCCAGGTAGTCCCCCTCGGAAAACCGGGAGAGGGTTTGGAAGAAGTTAAAGAAAAAATGTTCTCATAGATTTTTAAGAGAAATATTTGACATTTTTTCGTACGTTTTTTAAAATTTAACATTTGAAATTAATTCTGCGGGGAGTAGGGAATGAGAAACTTGAATTTATATAGATGAATAAAGAAAGAAATATGAAACGTTTATCAATTAGTATACTTAAATTAGCAAAAAGAGTTATTTGGTTCGTTTACGTTTTGTGGGATATCAACTCTTGCGGGTTATTTAATGCCAGATCCTTTATATATATATATATATATATATATATATATATATATATATAAATGCAAATACAACATACATATTCAAATACAGTCAAATACAAATACACTAGCACAATAGGTAGACTCAAATACACAGGCGACTCCGTTGTTCAGGTACAAACGCATTTATTAACTTCTGACTTCGGTTCTTCGACACGAGGAGAGAGACAATTCTTAAAAGTCTTTCGTAATCATACTATGCTAACAACATCTTTCAATGGCCGAAATACAACTCTATATCCCAATGGAAGGAGCTCAACTATCGTCTTCCATAGTCCAACCTCAAAATCCCAACTGCCTGGTCGGATCCCAACTTCTCAACACCATTGACGGACCCAACTTCTACTGTCTGCCATTGAGGCAGACAACCCAACTGTCTGCCTACATCGTCCAAAGTCAACTTTCAACTGACGTATTTTTCAAAATCTTCAAATTCTCAGTACCATCGCATGACGTTATTCACACTCCAGCCCTATTTCCTATCTGGGGTTTATTATGACTATGGTGACTGTTATATCCTTTGCACACGAGCGTAAACTGTACCGAATGCTATGCACCTAAACTAAGAGCCGAATAGTTCAAAGCCCAACCAAACTGAATCATAAAATATAATTAACGGAAAATGATTAATATAAAAGATCATTCCGTAATTATATATATATATAATTTGTTAACGATTAGTTTTTAGGCGACATTTTTTTGGTTTGCACATAAAAGGTTTCAAGTGTTGTTATCTAAAGCTGATAATTCAATTAAATATTAATCATTTGTTTACACACAGTTAAACGTTTTTAGATATAGGAAATAGTTAAATAGATTTATTTGACTCATAGATGGGACTCTAACAGGAACTACCGATCCGGATTGGTGCGGAACCGGATATTGAAAGGGTAATTCATATTCTCCAAAACTCTTGGACAGCAGCCTCACAATCAAAGGAGTTGGTGTCATAAATAGGACACTCATTGGAGGAGTCTTATCTTTCTGCAGAGATGCAGGCCCAGCCGACTGGGCTATAAAAATAAAGACGTCAAGATTTTGAACTGAAAAAAAAAACTTGTAATACAATATTTGATATAAAATAAAGACAGAAGAAACAGCTTTAAAGGGATGTAAACAATTACAAATTACAGTTCATTTGATAACTAGAAACTTGAAAAAAATTGTTGTACAGTTTGAGCTAAGAATTCTGTGTCAGTTTATAGACTTGAGGTTGTGTGTATTTATGTGTGTGTGTGTGTGTGTGTGTGTTTGGTTGTGTGTGTGTGTATGTATGTGTGTGTTTGGTTGTGTGCGTGTGTGTATATTTGTGTGTGTGTGTGTGTGTGTTTGGTTGTGTGCGTGTGTGTATTTGTGTGTGTGTGTGTGTATGTGTGTTTGGTTGTGTGCATGTGTGTATTTGTGTGTGTGTGTGTATTTGTGTGTGTGTTTGAGTGCTTATGTTTGTATGCGTTTGTGAGTGTGTGTGTGTGTATGTGTGTTTTGGTGTGTATGCATAAGTGTGTATATTTGAATGTTTGTGTGTGTGTATGAGTTTGTGTATTTGTCTGTATTCATACGTGTGTGTATGAGTGTATTTGAATATTTAAGTATGTGTATGCATTTTGATATGTTTGCGCGTGTGTGTATATTCGTGCATTTGTGTGTGTGTGTGTGTGCGCGCGCGTGTATTTATGAAAATGTGTGTTTGTGTATGTGTGTGTGTCTTTGCGTGTGTGTGTTAGTGTGTTTGTGTTTGTACATGTGTGTATGTATTCCTGCGCGTGCGTATGTGTGTGTGTGTGTGTGCGTATGTTTGTACGTATGTGTGTACTTGCATGTGTTTGCGTGCGTATGTGTGTGTGTGTTTGATTGTTTCTGTATCTTTCTGCGTGTATGTGTATATTTCTGCGTGTATATTTGTGTGTGTATATGTGTTAGTGTGTATTTGAGCGTATGTGCGTATTTGTGTACGTGTTTTTATGTGTGTGTTTAGGTGTGCGTGTGTGTGCGTATATATGTGTATTTGTTTGTGTTTTTGAGCTTTTGTATTTGTGTGTGTGTGTGTGTGTGTGTGTGTGTGTGTGTGATTGATCTTTTATGTGTATGTGTGTGAGTGTGTTTGAGTATGAGTATGTGTGTTTGTGTGTGTGTGTGTGTGTGTGTGTGTGATTGATTTTTTTATGTGTATGTATATGTGTGTATTTGTGTTTGTGTATGTGTGTGTGTGTATGTGTGTGTGTGTGATTGATCTTTTATGTGTATGTGTGTGAGTGTGTTTGAGTATGAGTATGTGTGTGTGTGTTTGTGTGAGTGTGTGTGTGTGTGATTGATTTTTTTATGTGTATGTATATGTGTGTATTTGTGTTTGTGTATGTGTGTGTGTGTGTGTATGCGTGTGTGTGTGATTGATTTTTTGTGTATGTGTTTGTGTATGCGTGTGTTTGTGTGTATGTGTTTAGGTGTGCATGTTTGTGCGTGTGTGTGCGTATATATGTGTATTTGTTTGTGTTTTTGAGCTTTTGTATTTGTGTGTGTGTGTGTGTGTGATTGATCTTTTATGTGTATGTGTGTGAGTGTGTTTGAGTATGAGTATGTGTGTTTGTGTGTGTGTGTGTGTGTGTGTGATTGATTTTTTTATGTGTATGTATATGTGTGTATTTGTGTTTGTGTATGTGTGTGTGTGTGTGTGTGTGATTGATCTTTTATGTGTATGTGTGTGAGTGTGTTTGAGTATGAGTATGTGTGTGTGTGTTTGTGTGAGTGTGTGTGAGTGTGTGTGCGTGTGATTGATTTTTTTATGTGTATGTATATGTGTGTATTTGTGTTTGTGTATGTGTGTGTGTGTGTATGCGTGTGTGTGTGATTGATTTTTTGTGTATTTGTTTGTGTATGCGTGAGTTTGTGTGTGTGTTTGTGTGTATGTGTTTAGGTGTGCGTGTTTGTGCGTGTGTGTGCGTATATATGTGTATTTGTTTGTGTTTTTGAGCTTTTGTAATTGTGTGTGTGTGTGTGTGTGTGTGTGTGTGTGTGTGTGTGTGTGTGTGTGTGTGTGATTGATTTTTTTTTATGTGTATGTGTATGTGTGTGTTTGTGTGTATGTGTGTAAACAAAGGACTTGACCGAAAAACATTGGTAAATAAGTTGAATCAATTTGTTATGAAGTCCGATCTATTTCAGCCCCTTTGGCTCTACATATTAACATCCATATTTTCACACACAACAAGATAGTTATTTGATATTCAAGACCCATTCGTAAGAAAAGGACTGTACAGATTTGCGAAGGATGAAAGAACAAAAAATATTGGAAAACTAAAAAAAAAAAAAAAGAAAGAATAAGCCCATCTATTTATGGAATGAATCGAATAAGTTGTCTAAATTTCTGAGATCAAGCTTGATGATTTTTATCCTGAAGGGTTTTCGGACTATTGTCTTCATCTTTATTGTTATTTCCAAAACGTTTCTGCCGATATGTACTCCGGCCTTCTTCAAGTGTTTGTCGAACTCTGGCACCTTCACAGAACTTCGAACTACGTCCTTTATTGAATCCACGGGAGTCGCCTGTTCTGATTCCGTTAGCCATAACCGGGTACAAGTGTTAAGTATTCCTGTATTGTTACTTGCCTGCAGCCAGGATTGAAACTGCAACCTCCAGATGATTGTCTCCTTAGAACATTACTCTATGTGTCCTGCTGGATACATGGCGTAACGGTTATAGGTGTTGGTTCCCTAAGCTTCGGCCGAAACGTTGTGGAAATAACAATAAAGATGAAGACAATAGTAGGAAAACCCTTAATGATAAAAAAAAAAAAGAGGAATCGAATAAGCTTTGTTGTTTTTCCTTTCATTATTCATTCATGTATTTTTTCAGGATGAGAGCTAAGAGTCTGTTTGGCTGAAGATCAAGCAGCCGATAATATGTACTTTTGTCTAAGATCAGAGTGATGTATCTGTGCCCATGCCAATCTAATTCAATATATTGACAAAAAGTATATGTATAATTAAAACAATCACATAATTTTATTTGTCGATTTATTTGTTATTTTTTAATTTTTTTCTTCTATTTTATTTTATTTCATTCTATTTTTTTTTTTTACTGCTTGTAAATATTCATTTTTATTCTAATTTATTTTATTCAGTTTTTAATTTTTGACGATATGTTAATTTTACTTATGGATATTTTAAAAAGTTTTGTTTTTATTTTCCCCTGTTATGAAGTGGGGGTTGAATACACTGACTGTATCCTCTGCTATGGAGTAAGATCCCCCACTGCCAACACA
>OY757914.1:16926243-16933743 GCA_963585895.1 Sepioteuthis lessoniana
ATCGTTGTATTATTCCCAGATATATTTATGAACTTTTGGCTACTTAGTTATCGAAACTTAAATAGATACGTAATTTAATTGAGATCAGACTAAGTATGTTTGGTTGAAATTAATGGATGATTTTTAATCCATTTTGAATAACATTGACTGAGTTATTGGTCGTGCCGGGCACGAGTAGCACTAGTCCCGTCTCCGCCCCTGATATATATATATATATATATATATATATATATATATATATATATATATATTTACCGGACATTGGCCTAGGGGTTAGAGTGTTCGCCAATGGCCCGGGAGACCTGGGTTCAATCCCAGGTCGAGTCATACCAAAGACTCAAAAAATGGTACTTGATGCCTCCTTGCTTAACACTCAGCATTATAAGGTACGGATCATGGGTAAAGTAGAGCAATCCAGGGAAGGAGTAGCACCATCCCCTACACATTGGTGTAGTAGCTATCGAAAAGGGAGCCTTCGGGTTACCCTCGACTATGGTCGCCAACTTTACTTACTATATATATATATGCAAAATGTAGATTTACGAATACACATATATATGTATGTACATAAATGTGGCCTATGAAGTAGAGGGTTCGCCAATGCCCTGGGAGACTGGGGTTCAATCCCAGGTCGAGTCATAGCAATGACTCAAAAAAATGGTACTTGATATCTTCTTGCTTAACACTCAGCTTTATAAGGTACGCATCAAGAGTAAAGTGGAGCAATCTAGGGAAAAGAGTAGCGCCCTTCTCAACATCTCGGTGTAGTAGCTATTGAAAAGGGAACCTTCGGGTCACCCTCGACAACGGTCGCCAGCTTTTTATATATATAAACGTAAAGGTGATTTTACGAATACACATACATATGCATGTTTATAAATGCACATATTTCGCTTGTTATATATATATATATATAAATAATTTCAAAATGAATAGGTTCACTAAAAGATTTACACTTTTTAAAAAATTATTTATTTCGTTCTTACATAAGAGCATGTTTCCAGCTTGTTTCTTTCATTAGAGAACATTTCGTAATTTACAAGGTTTTTTGCTTAGATGTAGCACAAGACCATACGAATGGGGCACCCAATGAGACTCGGACTCAATCGCGTAGGTTTGCTAGTCGAATGTTTTTTCAGGCTTTGTATCATCTTATATAGAGGTCACTGTTTTGTGTAAGAGTTCTTGTAGGGATTGCTTCTTTCTTTCTTTTCTACCTCCTCTCTATCTCTTTCTCAGTGCGTGTCGCCTGTTCTTCCTCGTGGTTACATTTTTATTTCTCCAATTAGATTTTGATATTTGATATGCTATAAAGTTCTTCGTCGTTTTACTCTGGGTCGTGGTGTGTGTGTGTGTGTGTAGTTGATATATATATCGAGAGAGACAGAGACAAAGAGAATCGAGAAATGCGCATTTATTCACATATCCTTATATATATATATATATATAGATCGATATATACATAAATATATAGAGAGAGAGATAGATAGTCGGAAAAAGAACATTTATTCACGTAACCCATATTTTTTGTATTTATGTTGAATAAACTTATAAAAACCGTTTATTACATATTTTGGGAAAAATTTGTTCTTTTTCCTCTTTCTTATTTGAAACTTTTTTTTACAGAGTTTTAATTTTATTTAGGGCTATTCCAATTCCGAAAATTTCACACTATACTGAATTTTAAAGTTCCATCAATGTGGTCATCATTGATTATATAATTCAGAAATTTGATATTACAATTGTTTCTTCGGTCCTTCTAATCCTTTTTCAAGGGCCAACTATTTGATAATTTTTCGTTATCCACATTGATTTCATTGCCAATAGAATACTTTCTGGGAAAAGAATCAGATTTCTTTTTCCTATTTAAGGCAACAATTGAAGATTAACCCACAAAGCTTGATATGCCATTAAACAAATAAACGAATAGAAGATTAATTTTTATTTATTACGGACTTTTTGTCCTCATCTTGGTAGTTTTTTCGTTTTTTGTTGTTTTGTTTTTTTTTGTGTTGTTTCTTCTTTCACTACGTTTCGGTCAAATTTCACCTCTGGCCTTCTTCAGGCAACCTCGGATAGGAATGATGAGTCTTGTAATCGTATCCCCAGTAATTAATTCTCAGATTAAGAAGCCTCATCTTAAAATGATTCCAATTAAAGACAAGTACAAAAATTCGGTACGGACCCGACTCTGGAAGACCAGATAAGGATTTATAAGACCAAAAAAATCCATCCTTGATCGCCCCTTCGGGACCCGTGGCGCAGCGGATAAAGGCGTTGAGTCTCTACGGTTCCAGGTGAGCATTGTCAGAAGATAGCGGTTTCAAATCCTACCCAAGCCGGCCAGAGGTTTACTTGGTCAAAAATGTGGTGCGATAGACAACAACTATGAAAGGCAGTAATTACTCGGGATACGGTTACAAGACTCACCAGTCCTATCCGAGGTCGCGATAAAATCACCTGAAGAAGGCTAGTTGTGAAATTTGGCCGAAACGTAGTGAAAAAAGAAACAACACACAAAAAAAGCTATCAAGATGAAGACAAAAAGTCCGCAATAAATAATAAATTGATTCTTAGATTAAGAAGCCTCATCTCAAAATGATTCCAATTGAAGACGAATAGAAGATATTGTAAAAGTTTCTTTTAATCTTTCTTTCATTTTCTCTTTATTACTAAATGTTTTATTCCCTTTTATAAACATACAAAATGTGCAGAATTATTTTCGGTATATTCTGTATTGATAATGTTGTCATTTATCGGTACAAACATATTTTCGAGACGGACCGTATAATTATATTCATTTTAAAGTACAGTCAATATTTCGGGACAGACTATATCTATAATTATATTCATTTTAGAGCACAGACAATATTTCAGGACTGACTTTATTTATAACTATATTCATTTTAGAGCACAGACAATATTTCGGGACAGACTCTATTTATAATTATATTCATTTTAGAGCACAGACAATATTTCAGGACAGACTCTATTTATAATTATATTCATTTTAGAGCACAGACAATATTTCGGGACAGACTATATCTATAATTATATTCATTTTAGAGCACAGACAATATTTCGGGACAGACTATATTTATAATTATATTCATTTTAGACCACAGGCAATATTTTGGGACAGACTATATTTATAATTATATTCATTTTGGGGGGTTGAAATATTTTCGGGACAGATTATATTTATTATTATATTAATTTTGTAACCAGACCTATTTTGGGGACAGATTATTTTTATTATTATATTAATTTTGGGGTCAGACATATTTTCGGTACCGACAATATTTTATATATTAATTTTTCGGTATAGACACATTTTGGGGATATTTTTACTTTTTACGACAGACTAAATTCATTATTACATTCATTTTTCAGGGCAGACATAGTTTCGAGACAAAATATATTGATTCAATTTATATTGATTCAATTTATATTGATTATATTTATATCCACAAAAAATCCTGGAAAAATGTTTATAACATAATTTTTTTTTGTTTTTGTTTAGATTTTTTTATTGAAAATATCATCTGGCATTTCCACTCTAAATAACAATGTCACTGTTCATACGAATATTTTTATATCACATTTGTCTATATAAATACGCATACTTATTTCGATTCAATTTAAGATATTCATCATATTGTGTACATCAATACATGTATGTGTGTGCGTGTGTGCGTTTGCGAATGCTTCCAATTCAAATCAATTTTCAACTGAGTATACTGGCATTAAAATAGAGCTGTGAATTTTTACAGACACCTAAAATCTATCTATCTATCTATCTATCTATCTATCATTTGTGTTTATGCATTAGATTATTTATTTTAGTTCAAAGGAGGACATTCATTATACCGCATTCAGAAATAGCCAAAAAGACTCTAATTTCTAAAAAAAATGGAACTGATTATTTTATAGATGTTTGTGAACGAGTATGATAGATAGATAGATAGATAGATAGATAGATAGATAGATAGATAGATAATCTTACGATTTGCTTCTATGTTATTATTGATTCTAGACTGTAGAAAACTAAGACTTGGAACTTATGATGAAATCATTTAATTTCAAAAATTCATAGAAGATAATTTATATATATATATATATATATATAGATAGATAGATAGAATGATCGGGTAACAAAAAATAGAATATGCGAACAGCACATACGAATAGTAACCTTTGTCATTATTAATTAGGACCAGTACTCTTTCTGGTATGGTTATATACAAGGCTCATTAAATAAGTTTCCAGACTTTTTTCGTATGGACACTTTTATTGATAGTACATGCATGAAACTCTAGTCCCCTTCGAAGTAATCTCCTCCGGCTGCAATGCACTTGTGCACCGTTCTAACACTTTCTGGAAGGCCCCATGGAAGTCCTCTTGTGTGAGCGTGTCAATGACCTTCGTCACAGCCTCTTTCATCTCCTCAGTTGTCTCATAACGACAGCCTCTGATCTTAGGGAATAAGCAAAAGTCACAGGGAGCAAGGTCTGGACTACAGAGAGGGTGAGGAACTGTCTTGATGCCCATCTCGGTCAAATAGTCTGTGACAAGGATGGAGTTGTGGACTGTTGCATTGTCCTGGTGGAAATGCCACTGACCAGATTTGAAGAGTGCTGGCCTCTTCTGATGGAATCTCTTCCTGAACTCCCTTAAAACCTCAACATAGTAACCCTAGCCCTAACCGTTTGGCCAATCAACTCTAGTGTATTGATTCCTTACTCTTCCCACACCAATCATCATCCCTCACAGACTCCCTGCCTTCCTTGAATCTCTTATGCCACTCAAAAACTGATGCTCGATTCATGCAAAATACTCCAAAAGAAGTCTGAAGCATTCCATACGTTTCTGTGGCGTTTTTTCCAAGGTGTTTAAAACAGAAGTTTATTGCATATCGTTCTTCCTCACGTCCAGATTTCATTTTTGAAATTCACCAGCTGTGATAATCAGGCTTTAGTAGGGTGTATTCAATTGCTGCTGTAGCTGTTTATTTGAACCTGAAATCATAAAAAATTAGTCAGTCATCTCATAAGATGTATAGCAATAACATATAGAATTTTCAAGAGTCTATGATAATTTTAAATGCCTAGTCAAAAAAAGTCTGTAAACTTATTGAAGGCACCTCGTACATGCTCAAAGAAATACTTCAAAGGAGAGGGTAGAAACAAGAAGATCGAGAGAAAGAAATAGAAATAAACGTCTTCCTTATATTCTGTATCTATTTCATGTACACATGCACACATACACATGCATACTCACATGTAAACGTATTCATCGATGTATAAATGAATATCAGTTTTTATTTGTATTTGTGTTATATACAACGAAACTATATAGTTATTCATTAAGCTTTTTGGTTTAAATGTAGCACAAGACCGCATGAAAAGGGTACTCAATGATACTTGAACACACTCGTGAAGGTTTGCTAGTCAAGCTTGCTAAACATTATACTTGCCCACCAACTGCATTGTAAGACCCCCTCCCAATGAGAGTCCTGGATATGACACTAAACAATCTGATGGTGAGGTTCCAGTGATGCTAGAGCTTTTGGGTATGCAGAGTACCCCTTTATTGCCATTGCTCCCAGGTCTACTCTGGCCCGGAGTGGAAGCACCTTATAGAGCCCTATGTATGGGTTAAATAGAACTAGCTGTATACTTATGCGAAACTGAATTGTTTGAATTAGAACTGTTTGACTAAATCGAATAGCTTGAAATAAAAATATTTTTGACATTGAAACTCTACTTACACTAAACTGAATTGTAATATATATAGAATTGGTTTGACATTTAACTGTTTAAACACAATCTGTACTTGTACTAAACTGAATTAGCTGAATTAGAACTGTCTCAATAAACTGAATAGTTTGAAATAGAAATGTTTTTCACAATCAAACTGTGTATTCATTCTAAACTGAATTGTTTGAAATAGAACTGATTATTAACTTAACAATGGATTTGGCGTTAAATAACCTACAAAGGTTGATATGCCATAAAAATCCAACCAACCAACCAACCAACCAACCAACCAACTAAACATTATACCACCTGAAACGCCCAAACACCGAAACTTTTTATAATACCAACATAGTTTCCGTTTTGAACAATGGGATTATTTACATATGCAAAGAAAGAAAAATTGAAAGAAAAGAAGAAAAGATTATCATGAAAGAGAAATTTGAATTTCTAAAAAGCTTCGTGTTACCATAACAACGGGATTACTCAGCTATCTTAGACCAGGTGCATCACACCCACACAAACACACCCACACACACATACATACATATATATATATACATATATATAAGTTGGCGACCTTAGTTGAGGGTTACCCGAAGGCTCCCTTTTCGATAGCAACTACACCAAGGTGTAGGGGAGGGCGCTATTACTTTCCTCGAATTGCTCCACTTTACCCTTGATCTGTACCTTATAATGTTAAGTGTTAAGCAAGGAGGCATCAAGTAGCATTTTTTTATTCTTTGGTATGACTCGTCCTGGGATTGAACCTAGGTCTCTCGGCCATTGGCGAACACTCTAACCATCATGCCAAAGTCCGGTAATATCATCATGATGTAAGGCTGCCTGCACGTGTTTCCCTGACTCTCTCTAGCCATTCATCTCTATCATTCATCACTTCCGACAGGTCTTCTAAACTACATCCGGTATCAGTACAGAGTTGTTGTGGGTAAGTTCTTTTTGGTCCGCCAACACTTGCACGTCCGTGTGAAAGGGTCCATAGGAGAAAGTCCTTTATGAGCTCGCCCTTGCTTTTCAAGCAGTGTCCGGCATGCCTCGTTCGTCTGATTTGAATGGTTTTAGAGATGGGTGGTCGGTGGCCGTACAACTGCTCTTTTGTGGGATGTTGCTCCCAGGATTTGTTCAATAAAGCTTGTAGCATTCTTTTTCAGTTTCCGTCAAGCTTTTTCTCTTTATACTTAGTCAGCGTCTACGTGGTGCATCCATATAGTAGAAATGACACGACCGCTGCTTGAAAAAATTACATTTTATTTTATCAGATAAGTCTGACTTCCATAAGAGCGATAACCTTTCGATTGCATTTCCCGCTTTTGCTAGTCGTATATTGAAGTCATTTTTAGTAGATGAGACGCTGCTTCCAAGGTACATGAATTGATCTAGGATGGCGCCATTAGTAAAACAGTTAACATTGTAGAAAATGAAATTGGAGACACAAGTTCAAATCCAAGACGAAACTGTTTGCACTTCACTTCGGAAAGACATGAATCCATTTGATCCATCCAACAGCTATAGGTAAATAGTTGGCCAGACACTGTTCTTTACCATTGGTTAATCAACCATTGTAGGAGACAGAAAACTCTAAATTCAAACCAGCTTTACTCCACTGAAAAATTGACCTTGTGACACATCTTTCCAGTTGATGAGGTGTTTGAAAAATAAGTATAGATACTCACGTGGTAATTAAATTCGGCGTGAGGAGTTCAAGTTCTGGACGAAGCTGTTA
>OY757914.1:16938743-17053188 GCA_963585895.1 Sepioteuthis lessoniana
ATTTTAGGTTTTGTACATTTTCTTTTTCTTTTCCCTTGTCTATTCTTGACATCCTGGCATCTCTCGAAGATTCAGTTCGCACGATTGTCTCTTATTGCCAACATGGAATTTACTATCATGTCAGTGTGAAAAAGAAATGTTGTTCACAGGTATAAAATGTTTAAATATGCAGACACTTGGTGTTCCACTCTTGACACGTTTACTCAAAAAGCTATACAAACGCCTACATACACATGCACTATATATATATATATATATATATATTCATGGGGAAGAAAAGTAGAGATATTTTATCTAAACAAAGTCTGGTAAAACGTTTTTGTCTCTGTCTCTCTCCGATCCGCTTCTCCAAACATATATATATATATATATATATATATATATATTTGTGAGAGAGAGAGAGAGAGAGAGAGAGAAAGATAAGAAGAGAACGTACAGCAGATGAGATAGATATTTTCAACAGTTAACAGAAACTGCAGCAAGATTTCTCTCTCTCTCTCTCTCTTTCTCTCTCTCTCTCTCTCTCTCTCTCTCTATCTATTTATCTATATATATATATATATATATATATATATATATTCTGAAAATAATTTAAATCTTACCTTCTGTTTTGTTCCATAACTAATAGTTTTATACATATTCTATAGAATAGAGAAAAATCGTCGATTGTCCTTGTTTATCTTACACACACACACACACACACACACATATATATATATATATATAGAGAGAGAGAGAGAGAGAAAGAGTGATAGTGGGTAGAGAGGAGGCGTTCGTCATGTAATGGATTCCGTTGAAGAAAATGTACATGATGACTCGATTTCAAATCCTGAACGAAGTTGTTTGAATTTTATATTACGCTAAAACCCTTGTGAAAAGTCTGAATTCGACAATCCCCGCCCCGGCTATGGGTAAATAATTGGGCAGTCTGGGCTCTTTAACCCTGATATGGTAAACTGATCTAAGAGAAGGAAAACTCAGAATTCAAACCTGTTAAACTCTGCTTAAAAAATGACCTTGTGTCGCATTCTGCCCCAGTGAATAGTTTATATAAGATATATTGATACATATATATATATATATATATAGAGAGAGAGAGAGAGAGATACGGCGGACAAATGGAGACACTACCTGTTTCTGCTAAGTCTCTTACATATATAAGAAACTAAACTGCTGATTGGGGAAAGAATGTCTATGATAATAGAGTTGTTCTTTCCAATTCCCTGCAGAGATGCCTATGTATATTCTCTCCCCATCATTTTTATGTTGCATGGTGAAAATGCAGACTAGGTAGACCTCATTCTCCGAGTTACATCGTCCGTCCAAGAGGCGTTCGTCTTTTATTCGACTGTTACAGGGTATTCTATCCGTCCCCTCATTATTCCTATTAAATTCATCTAACAGCTTCCTAATGTGGTTATGTAAGATTTTATACATATTCTTTGTACAAGAGTAACTAATTTTAATGGTGTTTCTATTATATATATATATATATATATATAATCTTTTGCCCAACGATGCAATGATACATATAGGCACATAGATAGATAATGAATTATGACCCTTTAACTGAAAATATGAACAGATTAGGATAGGGGTACTATATGTACAGACTTTTTAAAAATGTGTCAAGACAAACAGATAGATAGATAGATAGATACTGACTGATATATCAAGTGAGATAAATAAGCAAAAAATTATACTGCTGAAATCAGGCTGAGAGAAAAAGAACGATAAAACGAGTCACACAAAACCAGAACAGCTAAAACTGTGATTTTAATGGTAGTCTCTGTAAATCGTCATCATTATTGGCGTTCGTGAGAAGTGTGCATCACTCAACAAGGCGATGCGTCCTTGCTCTATCAGCGCACTGATACGTTTGACATGTAAACAATAAACGAAGCACGCAAAGCTGGAAATTAATGACATAGCGCGAAAAAACCGAAGAATTTTCCCATTGCTAAAGAAAAAAGAATTGAAGAGAAAAAGAGCTGGAAGAAACATTTGTTGAACGTAACTGTCAACCCATCCGAAACATGAAAAACCTTCCCAGTTGTTGAAATGAAAATTTGAAAATATATTTTTTTTAAAATGTATGTTTTCAGCAAGCCATAGACTAAAGGAGAGGCAGTGGTTGCAAGGAGTATAGATATATGAACAAAAAAAAATTAATTAGAAATAAACAGTGGATGATAATTTAATTGAAGCAGAAAAGATATATGTGAAACTTCTTAGAGTGAAACGATAAAATTGTCGTTCTAAAGAAAACAAAACTACAGCTTTATTTCAAAAATTTTATTGAAAAAATCAATTCAGGTAACTTGATAATGTAGTAGAGCAGACATCTATTCAATGTAGCCGCCTTCAGCCTCAATCACCACCTTGATACGAATCCGGAACTGGGAGCATGCCTTTTCTACAAGCGCCGGCGGGAGCTCGGCGAATACTCGGAGGATGGCGGCGATCAGGCTGACTTTGATGTTGTGGGAGGTCATGTTGGTGATGTTCTCGACGTATGACCAAACGAAGTAGTCCAGCGGGTTCAGGTCAGGGGAGGAGGGGACTTGACAGATTTGATTAGCCTGAGGTTCTTTTTCTTCTCAGTCAAAATCTGGCTTGTCTGGCACCTGTAGGACCTACACTTCAAGTCCTCCTTCACACATGTATTCACAGTTGTGTGTTAGACGCCTAAATCTCTGGCAATCTGCCGAATAGGCTACTAGGGAGTTTCACCAATGATCGCCTGGACCTTTTCGATGAACTCCTTGGTCCGGGTCTTCCTGGCGTTGTCCTTCCGCTCCACCACCTCCAATGGGTAGTCCGATGCGTTGAGCTATGCCCTCAACCGTTGAACCGTCCGGATTTGCATTTTGAGGGTGCTGGCAATAGTGCTGTTGTCATAACTTGGATCGGTAGAGAGCATGAGTTGTACAGCGACGCATCTCCGATCTCGCTCGTTGAACATTGTGTCACTTTCATACATGATAGAAGGCTCCTATCACTCTTGGGATTTATACTCAACTGGCCTACTAGTAGATGGTCTGCAACAAAAAAAAAAAAAAAAAAAAACGTTTTTCATTAAACGGAAATGGAATCATGTCGTCTTTTCTAGGGCGACAATTTTATCGCTCAACCCTGTACTTATGACATCATTATCTTCTGTCACGCTGACAGTACGGATTTCTCTGATTCTCTCTCTCCATCCGTCCCTATTATCCATTGCTCTCGGCAGGTCTTTCAAACTATATTCTGTGTGCGCACAGAGTTGAGGTAAATAAATTTATTTCTAGTCAATCAACACTGGCATGTCTATGCGTAGGGACGGTAAAATAACATCTCTTATGAGTTTGTCTTTGCTTCTATACACAATGCATAGAGTTGTGGAAAACTATTAAACATGCAAAAAAAAAAAAAAAAAAACGAACCGATTCAAAAGTGTTCACAAAAAGAAACGCAGACACACCCATAAATGTGTAGATACCCAAGTACACATCAATTTTTATACGATTTAAAGCATTTAAACTAGATTACTTTTGAAAAAAAAAGAACATGATTTTATTGGTCGGTTTGGATTTGTTTAGTTTGTTTTTATGGGATATCAACCATTTGAATTGAGTGTTCGCCAATGGTCAGGAAGACCGGGGTTCAATCGCAGGTCGGGCCATTCGAAAGACTCAAAAAATGGTACTTAGTGCCGCCTCGCTTAACACTCAGCACTATAAGGTGAGGATCAAGAGTAAAGTGGAGAAATCCTGGGAAAGGAGTAGCGCCCTCCCCGACACTTCGGTGTAGAATCTATTGAAAAGGGAGCACCCTCGACTAAGGTCGCCAATTTTGGGTCACTCTCGACTAAGGTCGCCAACTTTACTTCAGCTTTGTTCGCCAGTCAAGGTAAAAACACGCACACACATACACACACACACACACACACACACATATATATATATATATATGTTGTAAAAAAAGAAAACGGAAAGAAAAGTACATAAAAATGGATGAGAAAAATCTCTTACTAAATATTATTCTAGATCCACCGACGCGTTTCGACGAAATTATCTAAGATTTGAAATAGCCATACATTGAGCACTCTCATAGATTTATATGATTACCCTAATATATTCTATGTAAAGAATAATCCACACCTACTGTCCTTGGACACTGACTGGATATTTTATATATATATATATATATATATATGAAGTCTCGCTTTTTTGCATGGATATTATCTTTACTAGTTAAGATTATTCTCTGAAAACTTTTTAGGTCACTAAGTATTATAAGATGATAAAATATTCAATTTGATAGATAGATTGATCAAATACATGTATACCAGTCTAGTTTTATTTTATGCTGAGACGTTAAGGAATCACATACATTATATATTTCTATTTGCATTCTTTGCTCAGTAGTTTCAAGTACCAAAATACCAGTCAACTTGAATACCAAATAGGACATATTAATAATAAATTCAAGATACCCAAATACCAAAATATATAATGACACCCAAATATCAAATTATTTAAGACACTAAAATGCCAAAATACCTGTTTACTAAAATACTAAAAAGGACTAATTTATCATAAATTCAAGATACCGAAATAGCAAAATACCAAATGACACCCAAATACCAAAATATTTAAGACACTAAAACACCAAAATACCAGTTTACTTACAAGGATCATTAAATAAGTTTCCAGACTTTTTTCGTACGAGCACTTTTATTGATTGTACACATGAAACTCTAGTCCACTTCGAAGTAATCTCCTCCAGCACTTGTTGTACCGTTCTAACAACTTCCGAAAGGCCCCATGGAAGTCCTCTTGTGTGAGGGTGTCAATGACCTTCGTCACAGCCTCTTTCATCTCCTCAATTGACTCATAACGACAGCTTCTGAGCTTAGGGAATTACCAAAATCACAGGGAGCAAGGTCTCGACTATAGGGAAGGTGAGGAACTGTCTTGATGCCCATCTTGGTTAAATAGTATATGACAATGATGGAGTTGTGGACTGGTGCATTGTCCAGTTGGAAATGCCACTAACCCGATTTGAAGAGTGTTGGCCTCTCCTGATGGAATCTCTTGCTGAACTCCCTTAAAACCTCAACATAGTAACCCTAACCCTAACCGTTTGGCCAATCAACTCTGGTGTATTGACTTCCTTACTCCTCCCACACTTCTCATCATCCCTCACAGACTCCCTGCCTTCCTTGAATCTCTTATGACACTCAAAAACTGATGCTCGATTCATGCAAGATGCTCCAAAAGCAGTCTGAAGCATTCCATACGTTTCTGTGGCGTTTTTTCCAAGTTTAAAACTGAAGTTTATTGCATATCGTTCTTCTAAAGTGTCCTCACGTCCAGATTGCATTTTTGAAATTCACCAGTTGTGACAATCAGGTTTTAGTAGGGTGTATTTCAATTGCTGCTGTAGCTGTTCATTTGAAGCTGACATCATAAAAATTGGTCAGTCATCTCATACGATGTATAGCAATGACATACAGAATTTTCAAGAGTCTACGACAATTTTAAATGCCTGTACAAAAAAGTCTGGAAACTTATTGAATGCACCCCGTAATCACCAAATAGGACATGTTAATCATAAATTCAAGATACCCAAATACCAAAATACATAATGACACCCAAATACCAACATTTTTAAGACGCCAAAATACCAAAATATTTAAGACACTAAAATACCAAAATACCAGTCTACTTAAATACAAAATAGGACATATTAATCATTAATTCAAGATACCCAAATACCAAAATACTTATTGACATTCAAATACCAAAATACCGGAGATCTTAAATACAAAATATGAGGTATTAATTATAAATTAATGATAAATGTTGATATTCTTTCTGAGAATGTGTTTATTGGGTGTGTAGTGCAGCAATTGTTTGCAACGTTCAAGATGAAATAAAGCCTGGTTCAAATCCAGCCACCAGCAATTGATACTACTTTCCTTTGAATTTATATGCATGTTCCTAAAACCATCGAGGTGTGGCAATCAGCCTATCACCTCTCCACCCCCCACCAGAGTTAAGAAACTTTGGAACCGAGATTGTTGTTCCTAATTGTTGTGCTAAATGGAGCTAACAAATCTGCTTTGCAAAGGTACTGGTGCTTTCTCTTCAATCAATATTCAGTTAACAAAGGTTGGCGCCGGGTTGACCATAGGGAAGATCGGGGTTGAGGCAGGGGGTAGAGATAAGAGATTTGTTTTTCTGATTCGCACCCCAGCATTTCTGACTTCTTTTAGGCTATAGACTTACGTTCTAAAATAGCATGCTTCATTGTTCCCTCGTCACGCTTGGTGAAGCGGGTTGGATTAAAATTGTATCGGAATCAGAAACATTTCTGTCCCTATTTCTTTCCTCTAATAGAGAGAGACAGAAACGAAGGGGGAATTTACACACGTATATGCAGAATCTATCTAACTATTGCCCTCTCCCATATATATAGTAGGATTACTGGAAAGTTCTGGACCCAACAAAGATGTGAATGATCAAGTGGTATGAAACACATGCTTTTCCATATACTTTATATCACTGTTCAACACACTTTCTACGTTTCTGGATTTCTTTTAAGCCTTAAAAATTTATGATCACCCCCCCACACACACACACATATATATATATCCAACCCACTGCCAACAAGCAGGATGTGACACAGGGTCAATTTTTCAGCGAAGATTCATGACAGTTCCTAGCCTATGCAATCAGCAGATCAATACTTGTTTTAATGATAACATAGGCACCGTTGACGGCGTGTCTCCGCCATCCTACCTTTGACAGGTTCCATCACTAACACTGAGCACTCTTTATTCATGAATATAGCTAACTCCTGTGGCTGTGTCAGTACTATTCTGTGGTTTCTCCTCCAGTACTTTAACAAAACATTTGTGGAACAAGCTTCATGGAAATTGTACAAGGCTGCAGCATGCTATTTTTTTCAAAGAATCTAAAGACAATACCTAATGATACAGCTATTGTACGGCCACCAACCTCTTTTATTGCCATCCATGCAACTAAGACGAACCAGATATGCTGATTACTGCTGAACAAGCCAGGACGAACAATTATGTGTCTTCTCCAGTGAACTACAAAACATGGATACACCAGCGTTAGCCGACTAGCAAAGTCTTGGATTCATCAGTTCTGTACGGACACTGGATGTTATTTAGAGGACCTACCAATAGCGACTGACGATAGGGATGGATGGTGGGAGAGAGTCAAGGGAATCCGTGCTATCATCATGATATCTTTCATGATGGCACGATAAATACACACACACACACACACACATGTATATATATATATATATATAGTAAGTAAGTTGGCGACCGTATTTTCAATAGCTACGACACCGAGGTGAAGAGGAGGGCGCTACTCCTTTTCCTGGATTGCTACACTTTTGTCCTCCACTTTACCCTCGATACCTACCTTATATTTTTTAAGGTCTTGGGATTGAAACCAGGTCTCCCGGACCATTGGCGAACACTCTACTCACTGGGCCAATGAGCCAAATATATATATATGCCTGAAGATTGTTGTTAGTAAATATTCAATGAAACCAAAGATCGCAGACAGACTTCCATGGCATTAAATATATAAAGTCATCCACACACAGATCTGTTTCGTTCTATCAGAACCCATCAGTGGGGCTAGACATACTAGCTTCCCGTAGCTGAGATCGAAGCCCGGTTGACTCAAACGCCAATCCAAGCTTCTACCCCTCAGCCACAAAGAAACAGTAGCAGCGAAGTAAATTTTTAAACGGTTATGAATCACAATTACTATTGTTTACATACATCCGCTTAACGGCTACCGAGAGCTCAATTCATATTTGAAGAGCCTTGCAACAAACACCAATGGCAACGCGATTACTTCATTCGCATAGAGAACTAAAACCTACGGGGGAAGGGGAGTATATATATCTATAAATCTAATATATATATTTATTATTATTATCATATTATTTATATATATTGTTTATATATATATATATATATATATATATATATATATATATTTATTATCATTACATTATGTATATATATATATATATGCATATATATATATACATATATATACTATACATTATATATGTATATGTATATGTACCAGGTCCTTGGCCTAATTGGTAGAGTGTTCGCCAATGGTCCAGGAGACATGGGTTCAATCCCAGGTCGCAACATACCAAAGACTTAAAAAAATGGTACTTGATGCTTCCTTGCTTAACACTCAGCAATATAAGGTATGTATCAATGGTAACGTGGACCAATCCCAGGAAAGGAGTTGCGTCCTCCCCTACACCTCGGTGTAGTAGCAATCGAAAAGGCAGCTTTTGGGTCGCCAACTTTACTCACTTATATATATATATATATATATATATATATATATATATATATATATACTGAAATGAATAGGTCTGCAAAAGAATCTGAATTTGGTATTTAGGTTTTTATAATTCCAAGTGTTTGTTCTGAAGACGTATTTGAGATTTTCTGTCTTCTTCAAGAGATTGATAATACCTAGCGTAGTCTTTGGTCGCTGCCTTTTTAGTGAAGATTGTTTTGATAGAGGTGTGATCTTTTTAATTATAGAACTTGTGTCTGTGAATGTCAAAATGAAGTTTATTGTCCACGAAGACCTCTGGCTCCTGCAGATGTTTTTTGTGCATATAAAAGCATTTTTTTTATGTGTATATGCAAGTATGTACTTGATGTGTGTGTGTCCGTGTGTGTGTATTTAATTTTTCATACATGCATGTACACGATGTATACATCAACCAAAGGCGAAAGACTGAGAAAATTCTTAACATTTTATTACCGAGGGTGGGGTTCGGTTTTAAATATGAAAAAAAAGTTTAACGTTGGCTGATTTTTTTTATTGAAAAATACATCTTCTGAATGTCTTCTTTTTTCATATGTATTCATATAGATATATTTATGTGTGTGTCTGTGTGTGTGCGTGTGTGTGTGTGTGTGCGCGCGCGCGCATGTGTGAAAATGTACTAATATGTATTCATATAGATATATTAATACATATGTGTGTGTAAGCTTAAAAATGAAAAAATATGTACAAAATTCACAAGGTATGCGGAGGACACACACACATACACACACACACACACACACACACACACACACACACATATATATATATATATATATATATATATATATATATACAAAGTGATCTTTAAAAATGTTAACACTATTAAGGGAGTGACTTTATGACATAGTTTCAGACAGTTTCCAATTTCCACCGTACCGCACATCTTTATTTGTAAAGCAAATATATATATATATATATATATATATATATATATATATGTGTGTGTGTGTGTGTGTGTGTGTATATATATTGTCATCCACAGACAGACCTGTTTCGTTCTATCAGAACGATTCAGTGTGGCTAGACAGGCTAGATTCCTGAAACTGGGATCGAAACCCGGTTGTCTCAAACGCCAATCCAAGATATATATATATATATATATATATATATATATATATATATATATATATATATATATATATATATATTAACAGAGTACCTTTATCATATAGTTTCAGACAGTTTCCAATTTTCACTATACCGCATATTATTATTTGTAAAACAGCACTTACTGTGGAAGATTTTAATGTGTTCATTTGAACAATATATATATATATATATATATATATATATAAGTAAATCTGGAAATAAATCCGACAGTATGAAGAAAGTAGAAAAACAGAGTATTCAGCATTTGTTAGAGTGTTCGCAATGGCCAGGGAGACCTGGGTTCAATTCAGCAGACTCAAAAAATGGTACTTGATGCCTCCTTGCTTAACACTCAGCATTATAAGGTACGGATCAAGTGTAAAGTGGCGCAATCCAGGGAATGGAATAGCGCCCTCCCCTACACTGCAGTGTAGTAGCTATCGAAAAGGGAGCCTTACTTTACAAAAGGGAGCTTTACTTACAACTTATTAAGATGGAAAGTCAACGTGAAACGTTTCGGTTTTAATAACTTTCGTCAGGACTTTAAGGTTGTGAAAAATGTTTTAACAGCGATGGATATTTAATAAAATAACCGAAGAGTATTTATGAATATAGATATATATATAATTCTTTTCTTCTTTCAAAAATTGTAACAGTGGTTTTGTCATCTTCGGTAGTGTCTCTCAGAAAACATCATTGCTCGTGCCAATTGCTTAATAGTATTTTCAAAATAAGAACGCCGACTGAATTGTTGTAAGTCTTTCTTTATATTCAATCTTTTCTCCCGTTATCAAACAATCATCGCTGTTTAAACAACAATTTTCACGATCGTAAGGTCCTAATGCAGGTTATTTAAACATAAACTTTTAACGATGACTTTCCCTCCTTACAATTCCATAAAATTTTGTATGCTATGTTTTTCAACTTTATATATATATATTTTCTTTTCATCATACAACGTGTGAAAGCACGTGCGATACTCTGTCCTCATCAGCCGCCAACCACAGTTTCGGTAGCTCAAGGCCGTACATCCACTCCTGGCGCTACCAAGCAGCTTTAGCTACCGGACAGGGTATTTAAAAGAAATATATATCTATATATACACCAGATCAACTAAAAGCAGACAATACATTGGACATTCGTTCATCTTCATTTTAGTGCAGTTTGTGATTTAAAAACGCGTTTACTTTCGGTCGTTGATGTCATAGCAACCGTTTCTTGATTTAGCGTAATCACACGGGAGAGGTGGTTCCGCGTGCCTGTCATTCATGTTGAGATCCTTTCTATATCCGTCATCTATTCGGTTCGTTTTCCTTCGGTTTTATCTTTTTTATGCGTTACTGCACAAAATCACTCGAAACAAACGTCATATATAATTCTGCTGAAAGATGTTATTTGTTGATCAATGGGGTCCTCAAGATGGGTGGTGAGTAAAAAGTATATGCTTTACTCGTCCACTTACGTATATATATATATATATATACTTTACTCCTCCGCCAACGAGCAGGATGTGATGCGAGGTCAATTGCCATCCCAAGTTTAAAGCACACATTACTATTTACCTATAACAGGAGGGAGAATAGTTGGATTCAGACATTTCCCAGGGATCTAGTCATGTGAAATACAAACAGCCTTCTCCAAGATTTGAACCCGGGTCACCGTGTGAATATCCAACGAAGATAACATTAATGGCATGAACAGAGAGCAATTACTGCTTGATCCACAAACACTCTTCCATGCAAAGTTTGTCAAGTTTGAGTACCTGGAGTAAAAACAGCTTCTGAAACAGATCCACCGTCTCGTGACGTACCACTAGCAAAATGTATGTGTTTCTGCAATATGTCTCTTTTTATTATGTGTGTCTTTGCTCTAATGTGTGTCCATCAGAAATGTTCTGTTTGAACACAGGCGTTTCCGTGCGTGTGATATAAAAGATTTTTTCTGATTTTGAAAAAAAAAAAAAAAAGAACATGTTTATCTTTTTATCACAATTCTATTTATTTTATATTTCAGGTTTTCGTTTTTCTCGACATAAAATATTTTGGCACTTTGGTTTACAAATAAATATAAAATTTCCATTAATATTTTTATCTAAAAAAAAATGAATAAATTGTGGCTATGGGCGTGTCTATAGGAATGTTTTCGGGTGCCCGCCTTCAAGATATTATCCCTCTTTCACTACGCTCTTTCCAACCAACCACAACGAGTACTTCTTTCTTTCTTTTCCCCAAAATTACCCTCTCCGTTTGCAGCCGGCCCCATGAAGGTATAAACATCTATTCAGGCTACTCAGCTGTAGACAAGACGTTTATATATATATATATACATATATATATATATATATATATATATATATATATATATATGTCTTGTTGAAAATTTGATAATCCAAGTGGAAGTAGAGATTTATTAAGAAGTCGACACGATAGCGTTTTAGTTCTACTGAACCATCATCAGGACTATGGGGGGTGATATTGGCGATGCTAAGTCAACGATGGATGTTTAAAAATGCAAAATACAAAAACCTAGGCTATATATATATATATATATACATTAAATCCAATTGTTGCGTACTTTATTAGTTTGCGATTAAGGTTTGTTTAATGTCATATCAAACTTCATCGGTTAATTGATGCCAAAACCTTCCTTGTAGGAGAACAGCATATTTATCCCATAGCTAGGAGCGGATGAGGAGATTCATATATTTCTCAAGGATATTAATCCAAAAGTGAATGTAATAGCGCGACTGGAGTTCGAACTCGCTTACAACGATGTCGCAGTCCAGCCATTACATCACAGGGATTCCTCTAAAGGATTGTAAGTATTAGCATCTACGTGGTGCATCCATTAAGTATTATTGACAGAGTCACAGCTTGGAAGAAACCTCGTATGCAAATAAGAAAAGTTTTTGCAGAAAAACATGCTCGATGCTATCATGGAAGAAAATGTATAAAACATTAAATAGATTACACTCATGAACACGGGAAGTCCTGTGGTGTGCACAATCATCAGACGGAAATAGTAGAAAAGTCATAACTCAACAGCAATTATATTGTGAAGTATAGATATGCACTAAGACACGTGACATTCAAATGAGATGAATATATATATAGACAGGGAGAGAGAGAGAGAGAGAGACGGAGAGAATTAAGCCTGTCAAAATAAAGAATAAATACGAAATTAGTCGGGTAGTCTGCTAGCACGAATTTATCTGACTCTCTCTCTCGCTACCCGTCTCTATCGTCCATCTCTCCCGGCAGGTCTTCCAGGCTACATCCTGTATCGGCACAATGCTGTTGTATATAGGTTCTGGCTGGTCGTCTAAACTTTGCTCGTCCATGTGAAGTGGTCCACGGGAGTACATCGCTAATGAGTTCGTCTTTACTTCTCCAGCAGTGTCCTGCATGTTTGGTTCGTCTAACTAGGATACTTTTCGTGATGAGCGGTAGGTGGCCGTACAGCTGCTGTTTTTTGGGGTGTTGCTTCCAGGATTTGCTCAATACAGTTCGCAGCATTCTTGAGTAGTTGCCGTCGAGCTTTTTCTCCATATGTTTTGTTAGCATCCATGCGTGGTATCCATATAGTAGTATTGACACGAGCGCTGCAAAGAAAAAACTGTGTTATATATATATATATATAGAGAGAGAGAAAGGAAACATTTTCAAATATCTTTCCACGTGCTAAACGTGTACTTAATACTTTTAAATTAAGAACGCTATGTGCATATTTGTATCTTTTTGTTGTACACATTTTATTTGCACCTGTTATTTTGACCAGCATCCATCACAGTGTGATTGTTATGTTTTGACCTTTTGACCCGGCCAAAAATGCCATTCAAGGTGATGCACCGGAAGGGGGTGACACATTCTAATGGCAGTTATGAGAGGGAATAGCGTGGGCGGAAATTGGCTGATGAAATGGGACGAGCAAGAAAAATTCCCATGGTACACTACAGAGTGATGCACCGGAAGAGAGTGACCTCTGAACTGCAAGACAGTTATTTCCGCTTGATGACGATTAAACATTTGATTTCAAAGATCGAGTGGGCGTCGAACGATTATATAATTCAGTTGAGTTCGACGAGCCTGAGTAGTTGCCAGTAGAGTTCCAGACAGCTAGAGACGAGATGTGGTAGGGAAAGCCACACCCGACCGAGGGGGCCCTCGGATACCCCGATGGAGTTTGGGGTCCAGAGAAGATGCTGATAAGATGCAATAAAGAAAGCCAGCATCCAGCAGTGGGCCCTTGGCCTCCGGTTGAGCAGCACTAAAGAACGAGAAAGACACAACGTGACGGTCATAACAGTGGAGTCAAAATATTGCAGTTATGTTCGATCTCTTGCTCCCTCTCACATGCAAACCTTGAACAACCCTTTTGAACCCTTGCAATAAAGTGAGAGGTATATATTATTGTTAAAGAAGACTTCCTGCGTCGTTTATTCCTGCGTCTGTCTTTGTCACTGCGTCCTTATTTATTGCGTCAGTATGTATCCAGCATATATATGTATATTTCTGCATGAATCAGCAAATGACAATAGAACATGAACATTTCTCCTGATATCAAAGTCCTGATGAAGGTTATTGAAACTGAAACGTTTACCGTTGGTTTTACACTACAATAAATTCACCTATTTGGATTAATCTGTTCTGCTTTCTTCACACTGTCTGATTTAGATCCATATTTACTTTCATACTGTCCTTTTGGAAAAACAAATACCTAATATATTCTTACACATCTAACATGAATGACTTCAAAACGATCTGCATAAATGAAAACTTACCTATCTCTACGTATTTCTTTTAAAAAACGAGAGGACTTTTCTTGTCTCTTGAAAAGATCCATTTTCAAATATCATTCCACGTGCCAAACATGTACTTAATACTTTTAAGTTAAGAAAGCTATGTGCTCGTTTGTATATTTTCTATCTATATATATATAGGAAGCATTTTCAAATATCATTCCACATGCTAAACGCGTACTTAATACTTTTAAATTAAGAAAGCTATGTGCTCGTTTGTATCTTTTCGTTGCATACATTTTATTTGCTCCTGTTATCTTGACAAGTATCCATTGCAGTGTGAACAATTCTTCCTGATATCAAAGTCTTGATGAAGGTTATTGAAACCAAAACGTTTAACGTTGGCTTCACATCACAATAAATTCACCTATTCGGATTATTCTGTTTTTCTACTTGCTTTATATATATATATATATATATATATATATATATATATATATGAACGAAAGGGTTAAAACGTTTGCCTAGAACTACAAATGATCTTAGATAGTGAAAACTAAAATAAATAAAAACTGTATCAGTGTGTATTGAGAGGGGGGGCACTTGATGATTTAAATAAAGAAATAAAGATGAAAACTGATATTTGTTGACACTTTGCTATCAGTTACACTTTTTTGTTGTTATTTGTGAAAGTGATATGAATGAAAGACAAACTTTTACAAAAATATGCTTACACGTTTTGTTAATAGCTGTTTTGTTTATTTAATGAAACTTAATACGACACATTAATAATAATAATAATAATAATAATAATAATAATAATAATAATAATAATAATAATAACGACATTGGAGAAAAGAAAAGCATACAATGTTTATATTTAAGTTACGTTTTCTTTTAGAATTGAAAAAATATCCTTTTTCTCTAACATGATTTAGATTGCATCACCAAGAGAATGAGTTGCCAGTATCGAACGGCGAATAAACTGCGAGCCTAAAAAAGTTCTCTAATTCAGTGGTCTCAGCAACAATACAAAAGCAACAACAAAAGCAACAACAATAGCAACAACAATAATAATATTTTAAGATACAAACGGATCATTTAATCTCGGCCAGACGACCAGACCTAATAATTATCAACAAAAAACTTGCAGAGTTGTGGACTTTACAGCTCCAGCAGACCACAGAGTAAAATTGAAAGAAAGCGAAAAGAAGGATAAGTACCTAGACCTGGCCATGAAATTAAATAAATTGTGGAACATGAAAGTGACGTTCATACCAATTGTAATTGGTGCTCTTGGTGTAATCACCAAATGATTGGTACTAGGACTTAAAGACTTGGAAATAACGGGATGAGTGGAGACCATCCAAACTCAGACATTAATAATAATAATAATAATAATAATAATAATAATAATAATAATAATAATAGCGCAGAAGGAATATAAGACTAGACATGACTGGGTCGGCAAGGTGAACCACTGGGAGATGTGCCAGAAATCTAAATTTGACCATACCAACAAATGGTATATGTACAACCCAGCACCTGTCCTAGAAAATAATACACATAAACTCCTACGGGACTTTGACGTACACACGGATCACCTAATCCCGGCCAGAAGACCAAACCTAATAATAATCAACAAAAAAAAAGAGAACTTCCAAAATTGTCGATTTTGCTGTCCCGGCTAACCACATAATAAAACTGAAAGAATGTGAAAAGAAGGATCAGTACGTCGACCTTGCTAGAGGATTGAAAAAACTATGGAACATGCAGGTGAAAATTATACCAATTTTAATTGGTGCGTTTGGAATAGTAACTAGAGGATTACGAAAGGGACTGGAGGACTTGGAAGTTGGCGAACGAGTAGGGACTATCCAAACTGCAGCACTATTGCGAACGGCCAGAATATTGAGAAGAGTCCTGAGACTTGAGGAGACTTGCTGTCACTCAAACTCCAGTGAAAGACCATCAGCTAACGCTGATGTGAAAAACTCTAATGAATAAATAATAATAATAATAATAATAATAATAATTAGTAATTACATCAATCCTTGCGAGGAGCAAGAATTACTGTGTAGATGACAAAAAGAGAAAGCTACTCTGATCTAAAACGAGCCCCCCCCCAAAAAAAACTACCCAAAGCAACAACTGGCCAATTATATATTAGGCAAATATGAAAAAGATCCTAACAGCATGAAGAAAAGATGAAATGTATTTCTCATTTGAAATCTGTGGGCTGTTATGGTTGGTTTCTTTGTTTAATGGCATATAAACCTTTGTGGATTATCCAGTGTTAAAGCCATCCTTGTAAAAGAGCAGTTGTGTTACTGTTTAGCTGTGATATGGACAAAAGGGTTCATACCCTTCATAAGAGTATTAGTCCGAAAGTGAACGCTGTTGCACAACTAGAGTTCGAACTCACTTATTACGCTGTTGTGGTCGGATGTGTTACTCACCACGCCACGGGTACTCCCCTTAAAGTATTCCGTATAGGAACTAGACGCACAATTGACATAAATTTCGGCTGGAGTATTTTTCGTTCACATTTCACATTAAACTTTGGAAAATAAGCTGAAAGGTCATAACTAGGATTACCTCAGCCACACTGCATATATACCATGTAAATCAATACAACTGTCACGTTAATTCGGAGATGAGCACAGCTAGATGAACGCAATAAGCGAGAGAAATGTCAATTAGTTCCCATCAAGGTTCATTAAGGATTTGCCACATCATGGGAAAATATGTATATATAAATATATATATATATATGTAAAAATTAGGTTGTATGACAACCGTCGTAGAAGAGCAAATGAAATATTAAAGTAAGCTATAAAAAAATAATATTATTAAAACAATTTTAAACAATCAAAATCTTTCTCTGACTATAACAACGTTTACGCTATAAGTGTGTATGTGTGTGTGTATGTGTGTGTTATAAATTGGATGATGGCGGTATATATACGTGAAAACCCGAGTAACGGAAGAAGTACCACAGAATTGTTTAAAAATTTTAGGTTTTAAATGTGGTTACTTTTAATTCCCTGCTGGAGAAGCAGAGATGAACTCATAAGAGATGTACTCTTATGGATCCCCACACATGGCCGCGCAAAAGCAGGACGACCAGCTCGAACGTACATTCAGCAGCTATGTGAGGATACTGGTTGTTGTCCTGAAGACCTACCTAGGGCGATGAACGATAGGGAGGAGTGGCGAGAGAGGGTCAGGGATATCCGTGCTGTCAGCACGATATGATGATGATGATGATATACAATTTTTAGGATTATATATATATATATATATATATATATATATATATTTAAACCAAAAAATTATATATAAAAAGGGAATTATATATATATATATATATATATATATATATATATATATATATATATATATATATATATATATATATATATATAATCCGAGGAAAATAGTCTACGGTTTAGACTGTTAAGTAGTAATCCAAGATTAATAAGAATTTCCATTTGCGTGCTCAATGTCAACGGCTATCGAATATATAATTAATTTCAGATAAAAAAATATACCGAAATTCACGTGTCAGAGCGGAAATATTTCTAATAAATTTAACGAAAAAATTCATTTCAGTAGTTTCTTAATAAATTTATTTCAGGTCAACACAAATGACCTTTATCAAATGAGATTTAATACATTCATGTTTTGAATAGAATGTGGACATCACTACTTTGTTTACGTTGAGAAGAGAAAAAAAAAATGTATTCATTGGAAATATCATTATATGTTATTAAATATAATGTTCATATTTTCCTCTTTTTTATTTTAAAGTATCTGGTACTTATCATTTAAATTACTAATGATTTTTAAAACAATCAGTGAATATCTGAATGTGTTACTAATGTGTTGATACTTAATTAATCAAAGTATAATTAAAATTAACATAATATTTGATTCTTTATTTTCTATGAAAAGATTGTGTTTTAAATATTCAATAATTTAGTTTATGTATTCTAGATTATTAATTTTAAAATTAATTTAACTGAACATCAATTTAGGAAGCATTGTAACTTAATCCTTGTCAGTTATTTCGTTTTTAAGTTAAGAGTTTATTTATCTATATTTAGACGGTGTATTACAAAGGATAGTTCCTCCTAACAATTATGACTATGGTGTTAAGTTTTAATCTTAATTTCAAGTATTAAATTCCATCTATTGAAGGCCAATTTTGTAGACCTGAAATAAATTTATAATGAAACTGCTGAATTGAATTTTTTCGTTAAATTATATATATATAATTATACAACCGTTAGATCACAAACACACCTATATATAATATATATATATATATATATATATATATATATATATATATATATATATATATATTATATATATATATATATATATATATATAATATATATATATATATATATATATATATATATGTATGTATGTATGTGTGTGTGTGTGTGTGTTGTTTTTTATATACACATATATATATTGTAATGGTTATTATCTAAGAGAATGGACCCAGTGACACGAGTTCAAATCCTAGTGAGGCAGAAAGTATTTCACATAATGCTCATACCCTTGAGAATTGTGTTAATCCAACTATTCTCTCTGTAGCTATTGATAAATAATAGGGCAGACTAGATTCTTTAATATTTCTATAGTAAACGGTCTGGGCGAAAAGAAAGCTGTAAAAATTCACTCAAAATATTATACTGTCTTGCCGCCTGCTCTTGCAGAAGGGCTGGGCACACACACACACACACACACACACACACACACACACACACACACACACACACTCACGCGCGTATATATATATATATATATATATATATATATATATATATATATATATATATATATATTCACTAATCTAATATCTATCAGCATTCACGGTATCGGAAAAACAAAAAAACCCTGGTCAGGAACAAGAGATAAAAGTACCTCGAATCACCCGCCCCGGGAAAAAAGAAAAAAGTTTTTTGGGTAAAAAAGAAAGAAAAGGCCAACCTCGTCCGACTCCTTGAAAAAATCAAGGGGTACGCAGTCAGTGGTCAAAAGAAAACCAAAAAACCCTCCGCGAATCCTGCAATGCTATAATTACTAAAGTGCTCAACACAATACAATGGAGCCAAGCCAATTATAGAATTAACTTAAATCGCGAGTCGAAAATCTTCTACTAAAGTTTCACCTTAACGGATCATCAGGAAGCCTAACTTCGACTCTAAATTTCGAGTCGAAATTAGGCTTCCTGAGGATCCGTTAAGGTGAAACTTTAGTAGAAGATTTTCGACTCGCGATTTAAGTTAATTCTATATATATATATATATATATATATATGTGTGTGTGTGTGTGTGTGTGTGTGTGTGTGTGTGTGTGTGTGTGTGTGAGAGAGAATATTTAGCAACCCTACTGCATGGGCAGAATGTGACACAATGTCAATGTTTAAACGGAATTTAACAGGTTTGAATTCAGAGATTTTCTTCTATTAAACTGGTTGCCTAACCAAGGCTAAAGAACTCAGTCTGCCCTACTATTTACGCATAGCTGGAGGGAAAATAATTGGATTCATACCTTTTTCAAGAGTATTAGTACTACATGAAATGCACTCAGGGTCGTCTAGGATTTGAACTCGTATCACAGGCTTCATTTACTACATAAGTATGTATAAGTTACTGATTGCATTTCACATAGCACTAATAAACTTGGGAAAGGTATGAATCCAATTATTCTCCCTCCAGCTGTGGGTAAATAGTAGGGCAGACTGGGTCCTTCAGCCTTGTTGAGACAACTAGTCTAGGAGAAGTAAAACTCTGAATTAAAACCTGTTAAACTCCGCTTAAAATTTACCTTGTGTCATATCCTGCCCGAGCGGAGGGGTTGGTATATATATATATATATTGTCATCCACAGACAGACTGTTTCGTTCTATCAGAACTCTTCAGTGTGGCTAGACACGCAGGACGCTCGAAGCCGGGATCGAAACCCGTCCAACTTTACGTTAGACTCTCGGCCACCAAGCGGACCACGTTGGCTAAGGGAATTTTAAGATGTTTATTTTAGCAACAGCAGCAGCAGCCTTTGTTTACATTTTTTTTTTTTTTTTTTTTAGTGTCCACTATCATACTATGTGTTAGATTTAATGTTTTCCCATAACAGCACCAAGCATTTTCTTTATACAAGGCTATTTCTAATTTAAATTTCTTTTATTTGATATATATATATATATATATATATATATATATATATATATATATATATATATATTGTCCGCCAGAGACAGACTGTTTCATTGTATCTAGACACTCGTTGTATCTAGACAAGCGAGACACAGTAAACCGGAATCGAAACCCGCCTAACGTTTACGTCCGGCCAATGACATATCCTTTGGCCAGTATGCAAATCTACGTCAACACCGGAATTTAGCGCATATATATCAACTTTCGTTTATTTACATTTGACTCTATCTGCTACCAAAGGGTTCAATTCGTTAAACTCTGTCTCTCTCTCTCTCTCTCTCTCTCTCTCTCTATATATATATATATATATATATATATATATATACCAACCTCTCCTTCAACAAACTGGATGTGACGCAATGTCACGTTTAAGCAGAGTTTAACAGGCTTGAATTCAGAGTTTTCCTTCTCCGCAACTGGTCACTATACAATGGTTAAAGAACCCTAGTCTGCCCTACTATTTATCCATTCCTTGAGAGAGAATAATTAGAGTCGTATCTTTCCTAGATTTATAAGTGCAATAAGAAATGCAAACTGCCTCTTCTAGGATTTGAACTCGGGATTTGAACCGCAAAAATTTCGTAGAACTGTAACCATTGCATCACGAACACCTCCATATATGTTTAATTAAATAGGACATACACTTTGTATCATCCTATTCTGTCTTTGGTCTGTTCAATACTTCGTATGAGCCGAATGATTTCTAGTTGGAATGAATTCTCACTCGTTCCTTTTCTTAATCCTTGAATAAACGTTGGTGACTCATCATTATGTTTGTCATTTCATTATTCAGTCCTTTGAAGACAGCTCCTGTTGGAGCAGAAATTACCTGGGAAAAATACGACACCTTCCTAAATTCATTTTATCCAGAAGCCAAATGACTATAACGAACACTTGAACGAATAAAAAATGAAAGAGGCAAATACGAAGTTTCTGTCCTATTTAACTAAATGTTTATAAGGCAAAATGATGCCGATATATATATATATATATATATATATATATATATATATATATATATATATATATATATATATATATATATATATTAGTTTTTATATATATTTGATTACATGGATGCTTATCTGCGACCATTGGTTCATGCACGTCATTACACAGCAGTCATTAGGCAGAAATATATATATATATATGGATATATATATATATATATATATATATATGTATGTGTGTGTGTGTGTGTGTGTGTGTGTGTGTGCAAACTAATATTTGTTTATTTATAATTGTTACATAAAAGCTCAATCACAGTTATTAAGGACTCTCCAAATTATAAACTCACCAAGAGGGATAGTGATAACCAGCCAGAAACTGTGGTAATATATATATATATATATATATATATATATATATATGTGTGTGTGTGTGTGTGTGTGTGTGTGTGTGTGTGTGTGTAAATATATTCGCTGCTCATAAGCTCTGAGGTTTTATGTTAACTGTTTAAATTTTAAAGACGAGAAAACTCCCCAGTCACCAATCAGGACATCAACCAACTTTATTGTACTTATTACACAAGTGTCACATAATCTCACTGTTAGTTTAACCCTTTGCAATTATAAAACTTTTGAATTCATTTTTACCGATGAATCCAGCCAGCCTATATATATATATATATATATACTAATGAGATGATAGTGAAAGCGAGAAAAATAAGTCTCATACGACAAAAAAATTCGTACGTTAGACGTTTGATCATATCTATGGCTAAATCCACCATTTACAACGTGTGGCGAAGATAAGATTTTTTCTGCTTGCTGCCCCTCGTGAGTCAGCCAATGAAGCTTACTCTTTATTTATAGCCATACTTTTCACACTGTCACAAGTGAAGTTATTGCGTTACTTACCAAATATATGCCTTAGTCCACCCTTTTTAAAAAAAACACATACTCGAAAAAGCATACACACACACACACACACACACACATGTGTACATATGTATATATAACAGTCCATTAGTATAGTGAATAGTGTGTTCGCCAATTGCCAGGAAATCGGGGTTCAATCCCAGGTCGAGTCAGACCAAAGACTAAAAAAATTGTACTTGATACCACCTTGCTAAACATTCAACATTATAATGTACGAATCAAGGGTAAAGTAAAGCAATCTAGGAAAAGGAGTAACATTCTCTCCTACACCTCGGTGTAGTAGCTATTGAAAAGGGAGCTTTCGGGTCGCCTTCAACTACGGTCGCCAACTTGCTTATATATATATATATATATATATATATATATATATATTCCTGTTCGCTTGTTACACCAATGGACGCCTAGGATAATATCCCAAACTAGATTAAACTTTGCATATGAACTCAATTCACTACAACGAGGGTTATAATGGTATTTTTTGAGGATGCATAAAGATTTGCCATACCTCCTGATCTTCTGGAAGATTTCACCTTATAATTGATCAAGTAGTTATAATTTTTTTCTGAAAGCAGATAAAATTGGTAGCAACAGAAATGCCAATCTTGCGAAGAAACCGCAACCTTCGTGAAAAAATTACTCAGAAATTACACATTCTACCAATTGCCAACTAATAAAATGAATGTTTAACAAGTGAATTCTTTTTACCTGAAGGAAAGCTTTCCTTGTACATTTTGTGAGAAAATTAAGATGACGAGCCTGATTGGAGAAGAAAGCAAGCACAATGAAATTTTTTTAAACAAAATTTGATTTATTATATTATATTTTCATTCCAGCTAATATCATGCATTCTGCTAGTTAACTATATATATATATATATATATATATATATATATATATATATATATATATATACAGTCTCCAAGCACCGGTAACTGTATATATATATATATATATATATATACAGTTACCGGTAACTATATATATATATATATATATATATATAAATATATATATATATATAGTTACTGATGACTATATATATACATATATATATATATATAGTTACCGGTGTTTGGTGACTGTTAGTTTCTTGCAAAGTCAATCATCGGAACAGAAATTTTGGTCTGATAATTGCATTGGCAGGATCTTAGAAGTTCGTTTGATCTATCACCAATTTCTTTATAGATATATCAAAACATATCCCCTCATATATATATACCCATAAATAAAATATATAGGTATAACCATACGAATATATATATATATATATATATATATAACCATGAATAATATATACATATATATAACCATAAGAATATGTATAGAAATAACCATATATATATATATGTGTGTGTGTGTGTGTGTGTGTGTGTGTTGGTCTAATGAGTAGACTGTTCGCCATGGTCCAGGGGACCAGGTTTCAATCCCAAGTCGAGTCATACCAAAGACTCAAATAATTGTACTTGATTCCACCGTGCTTAATACTCAACATTATAAGGTAAAGAACAGGGTTAAAGTGGAGTAATCCAGGGAATGGAGTAGCGCCCTCCCCTACACCAGGGTGTAGTAGCAATTGAAAAGGGAGCCTTCGGGTCACCCTCGACTACAGTCACCAACTTTACTTATATATATATATATATATATATATATATATATAAGAGATAGCGAGAGATTCAACAGATGCATAACACGATTGGAAATACTGTGGTATAATGTTTCTCCACCGGTGAGTCACGAATTATAATTTTGCTACCTAGAAAATGTGTTTTACCTTGTCGAACTTTTAAATCCTATCGAAAAAATGAGACATGGGGTCAGATACTATTCATTAGTATATATATATATATATATATATATATATATATATATTGCTATGTTTATAAACAAAAGTGCTCAGTATCATTGATAGAGCGTATAAATTTCTTGTTAGGATTGGGTAGACATAGTGTCAGCGATGCTTGGTAAATATCAGTTTCTTAACAATGCGCGTTCATCAGACCAATTGTTTTTTGTCATGGACGCCGACGTTTTATATATTGTTGTATTCGGTGCATGCTGGGAATGGCAAGGATGGTTTAGTAAGAAAGCCGTAAACCAAATATGCCAGAGTAGATGAATTAAATAAAAAGAGTGGAACTATATTGTAAGCCCTACGAGAATGACCAACAAACTAGACCAATTTAACTTGTCATCGTATCACCACGCCATATTGTCTCAATTCTTTGATTATACGTTGTTTTATATATATATATATATATATATATATATATATATATATATGTGTGTGTGTGTGTGTGTGTGTGTGTGTGTGTGTGTGTGTGTGTGTTTCAAACCCGTTTCTAATAGCAAAAGATTTGTTTAGCCTAAAATTTTCCTTCTCATCTTTCAATAGTGTTACCCATAAATAAGTATGCAATTAACATTTTTTTATGTTGAATTTCTTCTAAACTAATGATACCTGGTTTTTAATACATCTAGTTGATTGTGTGATTAAAACCCATATATATATATATATATATATATATATATATATATATATATAATCAGGATTTTGCATTAAATATCCTACAATGCTTGATATGCCATAAAACCCACCCAAACTAAATCAATAATATTCAATATATATACATAAAAATATTTTGCATTAAATAACTTACAATGCTTGATATGCCATAAAACCCGACCAAACTAAATCATATATATTCAATATACACACATAAAAATATTTTGCATTAAATAACCTGCAATGCTTGATATGCCATAAAATCCACCCAAACAAAATCATATATATTCAATATATATGCATAAAAAAATTTGCATTAAATAACCTACAATGGTTGATATGCCATAAAACCCACCCAAACTAAATCATATATATTCAATATATATACATAAATATATTTTGCATTAAATAAACGACAATGGTTGATATGCCATAAAACCCACCCAAACAAAATCATATATATTCAATATATATGCATAAAAAAATTTGCATTAAATAACCTACAATGGTTGATATGCCATAAAACCCACCCAAACTAAATCATATATATTCAATATATATACATAAAAATATTTTGCATTAAATAACCTACAATGGTTGATATGCCATAAAACCCACCCAAACAAAATCATATATATTCAATATATATGCATAAAAAAATTTGCATTAAATAACCTACAATGGTTGATATGCCATAAAACCCACCCAAACTAAATCATATATATTCAATATATATACATAAATATATTTTGCATTAAATAAACGACAATGGTTGATATGCCATAAAACCCAACCAAACTAAATCATATATATCAAATATATATGTTTAAACATAATTTTGTATTAAATAACCAACAATGGTTGATATGCCTCAAAAATCCAACCAAACTAAATCATATATTCAATATATATGTATAAACAAGATTTTGCATTAAATAACCTACAATGGTTGACATGCCACAAAAATCCAACTTGACCATTACCTTCCAAAATGAATGTCGAAGAACAGTGAGATTTAAAAAAAAACACATATGGGAAGATTTTTGTAATGGATTCTGCGTTCTTCTGTTGTAGACACCAAGCCACGGAAGTTAACAGCAACCTAAAAAACAAAGTGAAGAATGCGGCATCGATTTTGCAGCAACGGAAATTGTTACAACGCAATCTTCGCAACTTACAACAACACACACTATCGAGAGAGATTCTAACCAGTAAGTATTTTTAAATCATTAATTAACTCTTCACGTCTTCATAGAAGATTTTTTTTATAATTTAAATAAATAAACGATAGTTCATTAAAATCATAGCACAGTCGGTAGGGGCTATAGAATAAGCTGACTGCATCACTGCAGAGGGGTAAGAAAACTTCCACCACCACCAATGAGTGTCCTAGATATGACAATAAACCATCTGATAGTGAAGTTCCAGTTTAGGAACTATGGGAAATGTGGAGTACCCCTTCATGGTTATTACTTCCAGGTCCACTTGGATCAGGAGTAGTTTTACCTGTTAGGGTTCCATCTACGGTAAAATAGAATAATTTAATCATTTATTATACTCGGAAACATTTAGCTGTGTGCAAATGAATGAATAATATTATTCAGAATTACTAACATTAATGAGCAACACTTGAAACCATTTAACTGTGTGCAAATAAAACTCTTAGTGTTTTATAAAAATACTTGAAACCATTTAACTGTGTACAAATGAAATTATTAGTGTTGGATAGCAGTGCTTGAATCCATTCTAATGTATGGAAATAAAACTAATAATGTTAGATATTTAACCATGTGCAAATAAAATTGTTCGTGTTGGATAGCAGTACTTGAAACAAATTTAGATGCGTGCAAGAAAATGAGCTCCGACCCGTTTAAAAATGTTAACCCAAAATTACTCATTTATAATCAACATACATTATATATATATATATATATATATGTGTGTGTGTGTGTGTGTGTGTGTGTGTGTGTGTGTGTGTGTGTGTGTGTGTGAAAATAAATAGATCTGTAAATGAAGTCGAATTTAGTATTTAGGTTTTATTATTTCATATACACGTGCTCTTACACGTGTTTCAGACTTTAAGTTTTCTTCAAGGGTATTTAACTAACTTGTCCCCAAGACAAGATGCGACACACGATCATTTTATAGTGGGGGCTACGCACAAATCGACTCATGCACAGCTTTCACAAAAAATACTTGGACTCATCGTCATTCCCCATATTGAGGCGCCTAGGGCACCAAGTCATAAACTCAGCCCTGCAAAGCAGGTATTACCCAGGAGTAAAGGCCACCTTGGACAAGGCGATTCTAGGGGTGAAGTTTATTTTGAGAGATATATGATAATTCAAAGATTTCTGACTGTGGATATCCTGTTGGAGTTTAAAGACTTCTGGCTTTTGTAGAACTTTTGTAGATATAAAAACATGTTTTTATATGTATATACATGTATGTACCCAGTGTATGTGTATGTGTGTGTGTACATTTGCATATATGTACGTTCATCCTTGTATACACACACCCGTACACAAATATATTTTTAAAGTTGTTGTTTTCTTCCTTTCTCTCTCTCTCTTTACACACAGATATACACACACACATATATATATATATATATATATATAAACTGGATTTGGAATTAACCTACAATAGTTGATATGCCGTTTAAAACAACCAACCAATCATCCTATATATTCGTAGAATAAGCTCTTGTTAGTTCGCGTCGTTACGCTTGTAGAATCATCCTATTGGGCGAAACTAGGTTAGCCAGTCTCTAATCTTATCTTAGAGACTCGGTGGAAGATAGACAATCTAGAATTGCCTGGCAAACAATAAACGAAGTGAGCAGAAGAAAGAACACAGCCAAAGCAAAACTTAAAGCAGCAAACCAACAAGAAAGAATAAAACTGTGGAAACAGCACTTCGAAAACTTACTTGGAAACCCACCAAAAATAACGCATGAACCAATCACCAGAATAATTAGCAAACAATTAGACATTAAACTTGGACCGTTCACACAAGAAGAACTCGACTCGGTTCTCAGAAAAATTAAAAATAGGCAAGCTGCAGGACTGGACGATATTCCCCCGGAAGTATGGAAGACCAGACAATTCGACGACATACTGCTCCGACACTGCAACGCAGTATACAATCAAAATCCGATAGATAGATGGACAAAGGGATGCATACTCCCCTTCCCTAAAAAGGGGGACCTCGGATTAGCCAAAAACTACCGAGGCATAACACTTACATCCATAGCTGCCAAAATCTACAATGCCCTACTACGAAACAGAATAGAACCCAAAATCGACAACATACTTAGAAAAAACCAAAATGGCTTCCGAAGAAATAGATCTACGACCTCACAAATATTAACCATCCGCAGAATCCTTGAAGGTGTACGGGCAAAGAACCTACAAGCGACATTAATATTTGTCGACTTTACCAAGGCTTTCGACTCCATTCACAGAGGAAAGATGGAACAAATCCTACTAGCGTACGGCATACCTAAAGAAACCGTAGCGGCAATAACGATTCTCTATAGAAACACTAAAGTAAAAGTACGATCACCAGATGGAGACACAGAATACTTCGACATAGTAGCAGGAGTACTACAAGGAGACACGCTGGCTCCGTATCTCTTTATCATTTGTCTAGACTACGTACTTAGAACATCGATTGACAAAATCAAAGAAAATGGCTTCGAACTGACGAAGAAAAGAAGCAGAAGATACCCCGCAACAACAATTACCGACGCCGACTACGCCGATGACATAGCGATACTGGCAAATACACCTGACCAAGCCGAAACACTTCTGCATAGTTTGGAACGAGCAGCAGCAAGCATAGGCCTCCATGTTAATGCACATAAAACGGAATATATGTGCTATAACCAAACGGGGGACATCTCCACTCTAGAAGGAACCCCTCTTAAACTAGTAGACAAATTCACGCACCTAGGAAGCAGCGTCGAATCAACCGAAAAGGACATCGAAACGAGGTTAACGAAAGCATGGACAGCTATCAATAGGCTATCGACTATATGGAAATCAGACCTAACCGATAAAATTAAACGCAGTTTCTTCCAGGCAGCGGTCACATCGATACTGCTATATGGATGCACTACATGGACGCTAACAAAACGGCTGGAGAAGAAACTAGATGGCAATTACACAAGAATGCTGCGTGCAATCCTCAACAAGTCCTGGCAGCAACACCCCACAAGACACCAACTGTACGGCCACCTGCCCCCTATCACGAAAACTATTCAAGTTAGGCGAACCAGGCATGCAGGACATTGCTGGAGAAGCAGAGATGAACTCATAAGAGATGTACTCTTATGGATCCCCACACACGGCCGCGCAAAAGCAGGACGACCAGCACGAACGTACATTCAGCAGCTATGTGAGGATACAGGTTGTTGTCCTGAAGACCTGCCTAGGGCGATGAACGATAGGGAGGAGTGGCGAAAGAGGGTCAGGGATATCCGTGCTGCCAGCACGATATGATGATGATGATGAGGTTAGCCAGAAACAATAGAAGTTTGCGTCTTTCAGACCCGACCGATAAAATGAAACGCAGTTTCTTCCAGGCGTCGTGTCGATACTGCTGTACGGATGCACTACTTGGACGCTAACTAAACGGCTGGAGAAGAAGCTAGACGGCAATTAGACAAGAATGCTGCGAGCAATATTGAACAAGTCCTGGCGGCAACACACACAAGGCACCAACTATACGGCCACCTGCCTCCCATCACGAAAACTATCCAAGTTAGACGAACCAGACATGCAGGATACTGCTGGAGAAGCAAGGACGAGCTCATAAGTGTTGTACTCCAATGGACCTCCACATATGGCCGAGCAAAAGCAGGACGACCAGCTCGAATATACATACAGCAGCGATGTGAGGATACGGGATGTAGCCCTGAAGACCTGCCAGAGGCGATGAATGATAGGGAGAAGTGGCGAGAGAGGGCCAGGGATATCCGTGCTGGTGGCACGACATGATGATGATGATGATGATTCAAAATTTTATTAGACATCATGGCCAAAGTATATTTTCCTTTAGTAACTTTAAATGTAAAGTTGTACACGGATTTTGCAAAATGTTTTTTACACTATTGATTTATTTTAATGCGCATCTAAAACAAACAATATCGATCCATCGAAGTTCAATATTTCTCTGCAAACTATATTTGACTGGGAATAAATTAATCCTTGTTATCATAAAAAAAGTTTAAAAAATCCATTTCTTCAGCAGCAGAGGTTATTTATTTAAGACAACCTTTAAAAAAGCGGCCACGATTTAAATATTAGTTCCCTTTGACGATTATTGCCCAGTCGACTGGGGTGGTCGAATACACCGACTGCATCTCTGTAGAGTAAGGTTTCCCCCAACGAGTGTCCTGGATATGACACAAATAATCTGATGGTGAGGTTCCAGTATTGCTGGAGCTTGGAGGAATGTTGAATACCCCTTCATTACTATCGCTACCAGGTCCACTCTGGCTCGGAATGGTAGTACCTGTTAGGGTCCTATCTATGGGTAAAATAGAACTCAATCGCAGTCTCGAGAGTTTACTGTTTTGCATTTAAGCTGCGTATTTATGCTAAAATTAACTGTTTTCATATTCAATCTACACATTTATGCTAAACTGAATTGCACGAAATAGAGCAGTTTTTGTCATTGAAACTGTACTTACGCTAAACTAAATTATTTGAAATAGAACTGTTTGACTAAACTGAATAGCTTGAAATAGAAATATATTTTTTTTTATAATTGAACTGAATAGTTTGAAAAAGAACTGATTATTTGTATTAAATTGACTTTGGCATTAAATAACATACAAAGGTTGATATGCCATACAACCCAAACAACCAACCAACCGACTTACCTTTGACGATTATACTTTTGAATGTACTGGTGGCTAGAAGGAAAATAACAGTTGTTTTCTTGTTCATTATGCAATTATCGGTTATCATTTGGTTATCTTTCTGGAATTTTTTCACAATCTAGATAGAAATAAAAGGACCTACCGTACATTTTAGGAAGCAAACATTGTGATTCAACAATAACAATTCAAGTTCTCTAAAAGAAAAACAAAAATATTTTGATTGACATTGATGTTGTCTTCTTCCGATTTCAAAAATCCAGTCTCAATAATCTAACAAATAATACAAAGAATGAATTTACATACTAAAAAAAAAATATTTTTAAACATTAAAAAATCAAAATTATTTAATCGCATAAAGGAACTAAAATCTCTTAAAAATCAATTCCTTTGTAGATTTTTTTCTTTGCAATTCAAAAAGATATGGAGGTGTCCTCGTGGTGTAATGGTTAAAGCGATGGACTGCGGAATCGTTGTAAGCGAGTTCGTACTCCAGTCGCGCTATTACGTTCACTTTTGGGCAATTACCCTTAGGAAAGGTATGAACCCCTTGTCCTCCCAGCTATGGGTTAAATACAACCACTTCTGTTCTTCTAGGAGAATACCTTTGGCATTAGGTAACCTACAAATGTTGATATGCCATTCAACAAAGAAACCAATCAACAAAATATATTAATTTAAAAAAATCAAGTAAGATTTTTCGATGCATAATATTATGGCATTTTTTAGCACTTTATTTCACAGTTCATGGCCTTTCAAAAAAGGTTGGTTGGTTTCTTACCAAGGGTATTTGCCGGAAAGTAATAGAGCGACTGGAGTACGAACTCGCGTACTACGATTCTGCAGTCCATCGCTTTAACCATTACACCACGAGGACACCCCCTTTCAATATCAACAACAACAACAACAAAAAACAACAAAAAAATAGAAATTTAAGAATTTCTAAAAAATTTATGATATAATTACTCAAACTCTTGTCTTTATAGAAAAATTTTAAAACTTTATGTCTGCAATATATAATTTAGATTTCGTAAAATGAAATGGGATGGGGATCGACCAAGTAAAAAAAAAGTATTTCCCCATATATATTTTAGGAAGAACGTATTTTAAAAATAAATTCATCTAAAGGTGAATAAATGGTATTTGTTTTAGATGCACGTTAAAAAGATATTAAAACCGTCAAAAACATTTTTCAAAATACGTGTAATTTATACGGGTCTCAGCGAGTTAAGATTATTTTCCTGATTTGTCAATTCCCAAACTTCAATTGCTTTTTGAGTTCTTCAGATATTAATATGGAGAGGGATGGGTTCCACGAAGCTAATCCTACCCAGGACATACTATACGAGTATAGACCCTACTACCAAACGAGGTTATGATTGGTTCGATTTGGTTTTATGCCATATCAACCATTGTCGGTTATCTAATGCCAAATCCTATATCTATATCTATATATATATATATATATATAAAATATATATGATTTGGTTTGGTTGAGTTTTATGGCATATCAACAATTGTCAGTTATTTAATGTTAAATCCTCTTCATATATATATATATATATATATATATATATGTGTGTGTGTGTGTGTGTGTGTGTGTGTATCATTCAGTCCAGTTAAACCGAAGTCGGGAATAATTCCGTCAGGACAATAAAATCCTTCAACAATGAACATTTAAATTTTCCTGGTAAAGAGCTCAATGTAACATCACAGAGCAATAATTCCTTTAAGAAAAACAAAAACCGGTCACATTAGGATTATAAATTTATTTCCATCCTGTTATGGGTATTGATATGAATCAATAATAATATAATTAAAAGGACTTCTTCAGATCTAATGAAAATAATGAATAAGCCAGAATGGACACGGGAGGGAAGGGTGGTAGGGGGTTGAAGAGGGGTGAAGAGTTTCCTCCCCATATCACCCACTTCCGGTTTTTCTTTTGTTACCGGTCGGAATCACAATTAAGTAACTAGACGTATGTTCAAATTCACTTTCTACTGTAAATTAAATTTTAATTTTTAAATCTAAAATTCTAAAATACATTTCAACGTAATTCTTCAGCTTTAACAACAGTTTAGGGAATTACAACAATTCTTATTAACTTTGCCCAAAGATTACAGAAATACTTATCTTAAATTAAATTCAAAATTTAAAATTAAAATTTTAAATTCAATATTTATATTCGTGCCTATTTATTCAGTTACCTTTCCACTGAAACGTACGTTCACCGCACATGGTGGCTTCCCATTTTATTTTATTTTATTTTATTCATTTCACCTCAAATCTCAATTTAATCCTGTAGTTAATTAAACATTATCTATTATATTTGTCAATATATATATATATATATATATATATATATATATATATAGACAAATATCATAGATAATGTTTAATTAACAATAAAAATAGGAGTAAATTGAGATTTGAGGTGAAATATATATATATATAAAGGTATTTATCTATCTATCTATCTATCTATATATATATATATATATATATATATTAAATATGTATGATTTGTAAACATTTTCTTGATAATCTTTTTAAACGAGCTTAAGCTCATTTTTTTGCACACAGCTAAATGGATTCAAGTGTGGTTATGTATCACTAACAATTTAATTAAACATCAGTCATTTGTTTACACACAGTTTAAATGGACAAGCAGTTCTATTTCAAACCATTCAATTTAGCATAAATCATTCGTTTGCACACAGTTTAAATGTCAGACAGTTCTATTTGCGGCATTGATAATAGCATATCAGGTGCTACAACTCTGGTCTAGAATGGACCTGAGAGTAATCACACTGAAGTGGTATTTTGCTTTCCATAAGGCTCCAGTTTTACTGGAGCTACACTGTCAGATTGTTTAGTGTCATATCCAGGTCACACGTTGGGGTGGAGTCTTACCTCTCCCAAGAGATGCAGTTGGCGTATCTTACAGCCCCCAGCCTAATGTGATGACGGGGTTACTAAACCATTGACCAGATTTTGCTGAGTTGCATAACAGTTATTAACAGGGAAAACGGAATCGGCAGTGTTAGAATTTTACTTGTGGGTATTTTTAACATACTGACCCTTGACCGAGGCGTCAATCAGAGATTCTCTACACAGGACGCGCCTGTGAAAATAAGCGGAAGCAGTCACGTGGTTGATCGGAAATGTGTGGGTGTTACGAAATGATATATGCAGATGGAGTGGGAGTCACAGTCTGTCAATGCCAGCTTGCAGCGGTCAGTCGAGACAGCAAATAGAGAAATGTGACCCAAAGGGGCCACTTGGCTCCCTGGTGAGGACCAGTTGAGTGCATCTTATTGGAAGAGAAGACGTAAGGCCTTGAAGATAACGTAGAAGGACCCAAAGTGGGCCTCCGGTTAAGTACTCCCCGGCCGAGAAGCAGAAGTACTAAATGAGGCCTTGAATATAACAGCGTTGTATGGTCAAGAGAAGAAGAAGTTATGGATCAATATAGCAGTCTGCCTTCGCCTCCCTATCTCTCTCACAAACCATACAAGCCTTGACGCCTTTCGAAAGAATTAAAAAGGTTTTTTCTTCCTCCGTGTATATTCATTCGTTATGAGTATACAGCGTATTCACATTCATTTAACATTATCGCACTTGAGAAAGGCATGAATCCATATCTCCCTGCATTCTCACTATGTAATAAATGGAAGTGAGATGTAGCATAACAATTATCAGCAAGAAAAACAAGATCAGCAAAGTTGGAATTTTACTTGTAGTAATATTCATTCATCTAATATTATCACACTTGAGAAAGGCATGAATCCATATCTCCCTGCATTCTCACTATGTAATAAATGGAAGTGATTTGTAGCATAATAATAATTATCAGCTAGAACAACAGAATCAACAACCAACAGTGTTGTAATTCTAACATTTATGTTGACGTAGAACTAATACACTTAGAAAAAATATTAATCGAATTTTGTATTTAGCTGCTTACATTCGCTTAGAATTACTAAATCAGGGAAAGTCATGAATCTATCTTTCCCTGCATTTTATTTACTCAGAATTTAATTAAGGTACGTGTTACTCTGTTAAAAACATTGATCGTATCAATATAAAGATATTTGTACACGTTGACGTTTTGCACTCCAAATATAAAAGGCTTGATCTGAAAAAAAGATTTCGAAAATATAAGGAAAACAGCGATTTTCAGCTTTTATGTAAGTCGATATGTAAAATCTGAAACGTTGTAATCTTTAAACAAAATGCCGCAGAGGAATGGACAAAAGTCTGCTTCACCACTTCAAGAAACGTGATCTCGGAATTGCTAACAACTGTAGAAGCATAATCCTTACTAACATAACTGCTAAAGCATATTTACGGATTTACATTGAATAATCGAAGGAGTACATTCAAAAAATCTCGAGATGACACATTTTTTAGTAGATTTTTCCAAAGCATTTTACTCAATACGCAGAAGAAAGATGGAGCAAGTAGTACTGTTGTATCGTGGTAAAAAGAGATACACAGTGAAATAGAGTTAATTATTTATCAACTGAAGTGGTACTGTCCGACAAGTATTATAAGTCCCGCGCTGTGAGTGTTACGTCCGCAGTAGGTCTTACCTCTGACCAAGATCTTTCAGTAGCGACGTGCTTAAGAAACACGACGTCTCTTATACCTCCTAAATACCGGAAGTCATGTGGTACGAGCCACTATACAACAGGTTCTTTGAGTAAATGATCTCTCCCAAGAAACTTACTGCGATGATAATGCTTTCAAAAGACACGAAAGCAATGGGTCACTCTGTTATATAATTGCGGAGGGATTCTTTTTATATTATCATTTTTCGTTTTATATATCTTGCTTTTCGGTTTAGTTAGGCTGAGAACCTTTCGGCTCAGTGCATGGGTTAGTTAGGTGCACATATTGAGTGCAGGTCTCACACGCACGTGGGGAGGATGTGACAATCACAGATGTCACAATAAAAACCCCAGATAGGAAATAGGACTGGGGTGTGAATGACGTTATGCCCGGAAGCGATGGGCTGAGGATTTTGGGATTTGAAAAAAACAAAACAGTTAGTTGAGATTCGATGCTAGAGGAAGGAAGTTGATTTTCGGAGCTCGCCGATACCAGACCAGTAGTTTGCAGTGGGCTGCCGCACATGGTGGGGTCAGATAGAAAAGTCAGCATAGAAAGAAATTGTGTGTGTGTGTGTGTCTCTCTCTCTCTCTCTCTCTCTCTCTCTCTCTCTCTCTCTCTCCTCATGTCGAAAAACCTTAAACTCAAAAAGGTAATAAAAAGTTTCGTATCTGAACCACAAAAGAGAGTCGTAAGTGTTTCGGGTGTTTTCGGGTTCCTATACGCGTATGAACATATGTACATTTCACGTATCTTGGTCGTATTTTTGGACATGGATAGGCTACAACTCGCCCGATAGTCACATTGATTTTTTTAAACATTGTCGCTGAATTCTTTTTAGCCCATAGATAGGGCCCTATCAGGTGCTACCATTCCGAGCCAGAGTGAACCGGGGAGTAATGGCAATAAAGGGGTACTCTGCATTCCCTAAAGCTCTAGGATTACTGGAACACCATCAGTTTGTTTAGTGTTTTATCCAGTACACTCGTTAGAGATGGTGAGTCTTACCCCTCTGCAGAGAAGCAGTCAGTGCATTCTACAGCCCCAACCGACTGGACAAAGGACTATTAGTGGTATATAGCAGTACTTGAAACCGTTTAACTGTGCGCAAAATGAAATCAGGCTTCTTTTAAATGTTATCTACAAAGAATTCGTTTACACATAATTCAAACATTTAATATATTGTATAAACAAGATGTGAAATTTTGTTGTCTATGAAAAAAATTGCTTAATAATCTGAAGACAAGAATTAAAAAAAAGTTTCTGTCTGGATGAAAATATGTACATTTCACGTATCTTGGTCGTATTTTTGGACATGGATAGGCTACAAATCGCCCGATGGTCACACTGATTTTTTTAACATTGTCGCTGAAGTCTTTTTACGAGATATATATACGAGTACCATTTCTATCTATCATCAGCCAAAACTACGTCCTTCTAACGTTAATAGATAGAATGAAAGAAAATAGTTTTACACTAAAAATGGCCAGCAGCAGATGGTATCCCGTTTAAACTATCACGAATACAGACGACCCAGATGATCCTGCACTTCTCACAAATACACCTTTCCGAACCGAATATCTGTAGCATAGTCTGGAGGAAGCAACAAGAGACATTGGCCTCCAGGTAAATTACGATAAAACAAAGTTCCTGAATTTTGAACAAGATGGTGCCATCTCCATATTAAATTTCGAACTTCTAGACCATTTCATACCTTTTAGTCGATGAGATATTGCTACCGGAGTGTATGTCACTATATGTATAAGTAAAGTATCAAATGCTACAGATTAAAGACTACATCAAAATTTCACCTCTCTGATAAACTAGAACGTAGATTCTACCAAGCTCTTGTCGCATCAGTACTAATGTATGGCAGCACCACCTGGATTAAACGCATCGAAAAAATTATCAATGGAACCTGCTCAAGAATTCTATGGGATATTATGAACAAATCTAAGAAGCAATACCAATTAAAACAGCAGATGTACGGTCATATACCTCCCATCTTACAAACCATACAAGTATGACGAACATCACATGCAAGGCACTGCTTTAGAAGCAAGGACGAACTCACAAGCGACATTCTTTTCTGAGCACTTAAAAATATGGACACAGTAGTGTTGGCCGAACAGCCAAGACGTCAATTCCGCAACTCTATGCAGACGTTAAATTGATTTGTCAAGGGAGACGGCCGATAGGGACGGTTAGTGAGAGAAAGTCCAGGATATCCATGCTATCAGTAAGACGTGGTGATGATGAGGATGATGAGTAAAATTATTGAGAAAACTTGGGTTTCTATTTTATTTGGCTGCTAACTAACTGAACGTTAGCATTTATATACCAAGGAGCGGTATTTGAGTTCGTTTGAACTAGTGACAGAGTGTGACACACACGTACAAGAGGTTCTCAGTCCCAAAAAGACGTTGAATTTTCGCACTCCGAGTGACAATACGAATAAGAAAGTTAAAAATACAAAGATAAAAATGTTGGTACTATTAGGAAGGTGCAATTTTGAGCGTTTTAAATAGGATGAAAGGCAAGAACTCTCTTTTCGGCCAGTTCTAGGGAAAATAGTTTGGCAAGCCGTGCTCTCTATCTTAGTTGGAAGAAGAATAAAAGAAAGATAATCTTGAAATAAAAATTGACATCTGTAGTCCTCGGCTTCGTTCTGGCAACTGCTGGTCTCTGACTGTATCGACCCTTGCCCTTCACTATATCGGAAGAGAGGAGATTTTTAGCGTCTTAACTTGTTCTACGTCCAATTCCAAACACAGACGCATGGTATCATGAGACTAACAGATATCACCATTCATATTTCGCCTTCGGCAAAAACATACATTTATTGTACTTGTAAAGTCAACAATACCCCCGAAGGATTTACAATGGAAATGTTTTGATATCAAATCTCGCATCTTTGTGTTCCAAGTAGCCCGACAATCGTTCTAAACAAACACGCAGGCAATTTTGAGAGCTCTTAAAACGTAACCTCTTTCTTTCATCTTGGGACGAGCAATACCTTTTCTCCCCGCGTTCCAATTTTATTTTGGGGCCCCACTTTTTTTTCCTTGGTGGGAATAGAGCAGATATGCCTGCCAGCGGAGTTCGGTGCCTTTTTGGTAAATGGCAAATAAACATAGGTTTGAATCGTCAAGAAACCCGGGACCAACGCTGACAAAGCATACATCAACAAGAGAACTGAAGAGGAGATAAAATGGCGGCGTAAAGAAAGAAAGAAAGAAAGAAAGAAAGAAAGAAAGAAAGAAAGAAAGAAAGAAAGAAAAGTAAAAATATCGAATTATGTGGTAAAAAAGAAGTTTCCGTGAAAGAAAGAAAGAAAGAAAGAAAGAAAGAAAGAAAGAAAGAAAGAAAGAAAAATTTCAAGAGCAGAAGAGAAAAAAAGAAAAACAAAAGAAAAGAAAAGAAAAAATAGAAAGAAAGAAAGAAAGAAAAGCATTGAAGTGTGTGGTAAAGAAGAAGTTTGTGTGAAAGAAAGAAAGAAAGAAAGAAAGAAAAATTTTGAGAGCAGAAGAGAAATAAAGTAAAACAAAAAGAAAGAAAGAAAGAAAGAAAGAAAGAAAAAAAAAAAGAAAGAAAAACATTAAAGAATGTGGTAAAAAAGAAGTTTGTGTGAAAGAAAGAACGAAAGAAACAAACAAACGAATAAACAAAGAATATCGAGGAATATGGTACAAAAGAAGTTTGTGTGAATGAAAGAAAGAAAGAAAGAAAGAATGAATGAATGAAGAGAGATTAGAAGAGAGAGTGAGAAGAAGAAGAAGAAGAAGAAGAAGAAGAAGAAGAAGAAGAAGAAGAAGAAGAAGAAGAAGGCATAAACTGATGCTAAAAGATTACGAATGATATCTTGCAAGAGATTGTAGTGATATCGCTTCAAAGAAATGTGCCTCATAACTTGCTTTTCGCATTATCACCAGATGTTGTGTCTTTTTCCGTCAAACTCGTCTTATGAAAAACAAAAATGTCTTCTTCTGGTGTAGCCCATTCCACAGAAAGGTTTTCATGATGGTGCCATCTCCAAATCAAACGCCTAGTCCCTGAAATTTGTACACCAGTTCCTATATATTGGTAGTAATATCTCATCTACTGAATGTAATATCAACATCCGCACTGGAAAAGTGTCTTCTGCTATTGACAAGCTAATGACAATGGAAATCTGATCTTTCTGATAAAATAAAACTGGAATTCTTCTGAACTATAGCCACGTTGTTACAATTGTATAGATGCACCATTTGGACTTTAACTAAATGCCTGGAGAAAAAGCTCGATGGGAAATACACAAGGATGCAGCATGCTGCTTTGAAAAAATCCTGGAAACAGCATCCCACAAGACAAATCCAGGAAGCAGCACCCAAGTAAGGCGAATAAGATATCTAGAGCATTGCTGTTGAAGTAAGGTCGAACTTACAAGTGACGTTCTCCTTAGGACTTCTACACATAGACAAACCAGTATTGGCTAACCAGAAAAATTTACATTCATCAAATCTCTACGGTCAATGGATGCCGTCTAGAGGACTTACCAAAAAGGTCAGTTAGCGAGAGAGGATTAAGGAAATGTGGTCATACAACGTTAATACCAAATTATTAAATACAAAATTTAGGATCGTCATCATCAAGTCGTGCAGACTGCATGGAATTCTTTGACTCTCTCTCTCTCTCTCTCTCTCTCTCTCTCTCTCTCTCTGGGCATCCGTCCCTATCGGTCATCACTTCGAGCTGGTCTTCTTGACAGCATCCAGTATCCGTACAGAGCTGATGTACATTTCTGTCCTTTCTGGTCAGTCAACTTTGACACGTCCATGTTTATGACTCCATAAGATATCATTGCTTATGAGTTCGTCCTAATTTCTCCAAAAGTTCCCAGCATGTTTTGTAAGTCTTACTTCGATCGTTTGTGTGATCCTATTTACCAACCCCTCCGCTCGGGCAGGATATGACACAAGGTCAATTTTTAAGCGAAGTTCAACAGGTTTGAATTCAGAGTTTTCCTTCTCCTAGACTAGTTGCCTCACCAAGGCTGAAGAACCTAGTCTGTCCTACTATTTACCCATAGCTGGAGGGAGAATAATTGGATTCATACCTTTCCCAAGGGTATTAGTGCTATTTGAAATGCAATCAGTCTCGTCCAGGTTTTGAACTCGTGTCGCCGTGTACAATTCCTACGACGATAATCATTACTCCACGTACACCTCCCGATCGTTTGTGTGATAGGAGGTAAGTGGCCGTGAAGCTGCTGTTTTTATGAGACTCTGTTTCAAGGATTTGTTCAAAACAACACGTAGTATTCTTGTATAGTTCTCGTCTATTTTTTTTTTAATTCATACTTTTCGTACGAGTACAGGTGGTGCATTCATACATTAGTACCGTCACAGCCACAGCTAGGAAGAATTACCGTTTTAACAAATATGAAACGATTAGATTTATTCACCACAGGCAGAGACATGCGTCAATTACCCAGGAAACATTACTGTTTAACTTCGTGGGCACCCGTCAAATGTCCGTCCACCACATGTCATGGGAGATAAGTCCCCCCCTCTCTCTCCATTTTTCCGATCCCCACAAATCCGACAACACACTCTCTTTGGGAGGCAACTCTCTTTCTATCCCTCAGTGACCATAAATGATATCTTCCGTTAGGTTGGTTGTTTGATTGTTTGGATTTTATGGCATATCAACTTTTGTAGGTTATTTAATGCCAATTCCATTTGTAAAAAGTAATCAGTTCTATTTCACACAATTCAGTTTAGCAGAAGTATGCAGTTTAGTTCTATTTGACCCATAAATAAGACCCTACCCAGGTCAGAGTTGAACCGGGAGCGATGGCAATGAAGGGGTACTCTGCATTCCCCAAAGCCCCAGCATTACCGGAACCTCACTTTCAGATTTTTTAATGTCATACTCAGGACATTCGTTGAGTGGAGTCTTACTCCTCAGCAGAGAAGCAGTTGGTGTATTCTACTGCTCCAGCCGACTGGGCAATATTTTTCGTTAAATCTGGTCTCTAACACATATGATCGACAATTTTTTCAATAACAGTCTATACCGATATTATGAGCCCGTTTTTGTATGAACACGGACCGTTCAATGAATAAGGTGATTTTTTGCAATCTAAATGCTCACATTTCAACCAAGAAAAAATGGATTGCTTAATTTTTCAGTATAATTTTCTTATTTTAAAATACATTTCCATATTTTAAAATACATCTTTCCCTTCAAAAAGAAAATGATATTTTGTATTCCTTCAGCATAGAATTCTTTGGAGAGAGGTTATCATTTCTGTTTTGCTATTTGCTCACAGTATTCATAACTTTATTATCGCTACAAAAGTTAATTGCACGAAAAATTTTTTGGAGTAAGCCAAATCTGGACCTTAAGGAGAATCTAGCAAGTGTTCCCAACCAAATCGACTGAAGGTTTTCACTCTTCTGATTGCAGTATAATTCCTTATGGTGCAACTTTCGAAAAATCAAAGTTTTCATGCACAGTTTTGTGTTGCTCTACCTTTAGAAATTCCCGATTGTTTTATTGTTACATTTCTGTCAGCCTTTAACTGAATCCACCATTTCAGGTGGGTTTGCTATTATGAACCTACCAGGCCTGTTTTATCCTCATTACGATTTTGATCTTTTTAAAACAATTTAGCCCCTTTGTAAACCTTTTTCATTGACGCATGATCTTCCGTACTTGTCACACATTCTTCTGTAAATTTCATATCGTTTGCACTTCTCAGCCACCAAAAATTTAACAACAGAACTCTCTTTAAGCCTGGAGCATTCTGTTTGATTTGCCACCATTATTTCAGTGAGATTAAAACAATTTTTGCTATATTTCCAAACAAAGCAGAATTTATATTAATTAAAAAAATCTGAAAAATGATGTATTTTGCTTTTTTTTTTTAATTCATTTTATTTATTGAATTACCCTCGTATCTAGATTTGTGCTAGTGTGACAGAATTAAGTTACAAATCTTATGTGAAAGTTGATAATAATCTGGTTTCTCTGATAATAAAGCTTTCTCTATCAAGTGCTAATCATAGAGTACTTACCCATATTCTATTTACGCTTCAAGGCCAGGTCTTTAAGCGAATATAGATAATATTGATAATATTTTTTTTCTTCTTTTCTAGGTTATCGGTCTCGTTTGCATTCACTTCCTCCGCCCGAAGCACTCCGTAATGCTCTGCCATACATGAATGAACGCATGAGAAAACGTCGATGTTTCGCCGATAGAGAACTGGAAGTCGTCATGTTTGAGCGGGAAAGACAAGCTGAGTTTGTGGCCAAAACCAAAAGTAATGCAGCAGCAGCAGCGGCGGCGGCGGCGGCAGCAGCAGCAGCGGCAGCAAATGCTTCAGCCTCTCTCGGAGTCAATGGATCGTTTCACTTCCCAATGGCTGCTACCAATTTATACAATCTCCCAACGGAAGCTAGCCAATCACGCTATCCTTTAAGCAACTATAATCCTAAAGAATTCCTTCTACGAATCTTCCCAAGGCTCAATCCGAACGTTCTAGAGCTAGTGTGGCAAGGTTGTGGGGGCAATCTCGAACGAGCCATAGAACAGCTTGTGTCAGCCGGTTCAAATTCCTCATCGGCTACAATAGGACACTGCCCACAAACCTTAAACGGACATAGTGCGACAGGACCTTACTCTACAGGCCTCCCGTTTCACATTCTTCATTTACAACCAGAACCTCCAGCCCCATCTCAATTCCTCCACCACCCATCTACTTCTCCGCCTCCATCTCCATCGTCTCCTCCTCTGTTACACATCTCCGCTCCTCCTTGTTCCACGACGGCTGATCTATCATGTTCCTCTGCAGCATCATCTCCGAGCTCAAATCCACCCTCATCACCTTCGGCCACGTCTAACCACCTTCAAAATTTACAAAAATCGCTCGACTACCAATTGCTTGCTTTAAACCTCCACAGCAGCGGCCGCATCAAAGAATTTCCGGCAACTGTACTCCAGTATGGTGGTACTGGAAGTAACAGTGGCAAAGGTATTAACTCTACCAGCAGTGATAGCAATAATATGGCGTCGATGTCGTGCAGCTCAAGCAAAAGACAGCCCGCTTTTACAAAAAGTGACCTGAAAAGTTCAATTACAACTGAGGAACTATTACAACGGAAGTCAGCGTTCGAATGTTTGGTGACGTCATCTAAAAAGACATATCCGACGCAAGAAAGGATTTTAATGAATTGTAATGCCCGGGAAAATGAGCCAGCAGTAGATGTGAACGCTTCTGGAAATAAGATGATGGGCTTGAAAGATAATCCAATTAAAGAGACCAGAAAAGTACCTTTAAAATTTTCAGTAGCTGCTTTAATAGGGGAATGAAAATTGAAAAAAAACTTTCCTTTTAAATAAGAAATTTTGGGGATTTGGGAACTTTTTTATTATTTAATTTCATTTTTTTTATTTTAATGATTGTCGTATTTTTGGCATATAAGGTAATGTAGCGTTGACACCAACGACTACTATGTTGGTGATGGCTAACTGTCGGCTGGGGAGAGGAAAACTCAAAACTACAATCTCATCTTAATTGTTAAAACTTCGTTGTTTCATTCTCTGTTCAGTCTCTGAGGCCGTGGAAACAGAAGAAAATGGACAACGAACACAAGTGAGCTGGCTTTCTTAGTGCTTTTAAGGAACCGTCTTTTCTCGTATCTTTCATATGTTTCTTGTTCTCTGTTAACAGTGAACATTTGTCTACTTGCACCCCGGCCATCAGTAGAGAAGGTAAATCAATATATATATATATATATATATATATATATATTGGCAACATTTCCTTTTAAATATGTTTGATTAGATAAGAAAGATATTCCGTACCTGCCGATTCTATCTTTGTTCCGTTCAAGTTTTCGTATAAGTCGATTGGCGTCAGGATGGAAGTACACAGGAAAAAATATGGTGCCCTCAAGAATTCATTCTATCCAGAAGTCAATCGACTAATGCGAAGACTTGAATGGATGAAAGATAGAATCGGCAAAGACGAAATGTCTATCCGATTTAATCACACCCACACTTATATATATACAGGGAGAAAAAGAGAGAGAGAGAGAGAGAGAGAGAGAGAGAGAGAGAGAGATGGGGGAGAGAATCTGACATAAACTGCATACACACCACAGGAAAAGAAAAATATGTATAAAGATTTTGATACAAAATTTATCAAATCTTTATTTATATAAATAAATATTTCCAGAAGTGTGTATACATTTCTGGCGGAGTAAATTAAAACAGACTGAAATACTAGAATATTTTCCTCCGTAAATTATAATCTTTGGTTGTATATTATAATATCATGAATAAATCACAAATTATATTACTTTTAAAAAATAATCTTCAGTCACATTTTAAAGGAATAATACAAATCACTTTTCATTTGAAAATCCCCTTAATGATTACAATTATTCTTATAAAATATAAATTGAGATTATAATCAAAAAGTGATATAGTTTGTGATTTATTCATATTATGATATACAACCGAATATTACAATTAACGGAGGAAAATATTACAGTATCTCAAACTGCTTTAATCAATTCTATTTCACTTCTATTCATTTATTGATAGTCTATATATATATACATATATAGTGGTGCGAACAAAATGTTAGAATTGTTTTAAATAGAGCGTACATCATACTTTTAAACAAATACCTCTTTTCGATCACGTCGCGTCTGAGAGCATCGTGATAAGATGCCATCAATACAAATGTATATGGAGTGCTCATTAGTAGTTGACAAAAAACTTCCAACGTATTCAACGACAATTAATCGGCTTTTATAAAGAGAACCTAATTCCTAAAAATATCTATGAAAAGATACGACCTATTAGACCCCGGCTCTATGGTTTTCCAAAAATTCATAAACCTATTGTTCCCCTTTTTTGGTATTCTATATATATATATATATATATATATCGAACAAAATGTTGGTAGGTTTAAAAAAGAGCGTACATAATAAGTTCTGGGAAGGACCTTTTTTCGATCACGTCTCGTCTGAGAGTACCGCGATAAGATGCAATCAACATAGACGAATGACGGTTCATCAGAAGTTGACAAAAAATAAAGTACCCAACGACTATTACTCTGCTTTTATTAAGATAACCTAATTCCCAAAACAATCTATGTAAAAATACGACCTATTGTGTCCCAAAAATCCGGGCTATATGTTCTTCCCAAAATTCATAAACCTAATGTTCCCCTTAGACCGATTCTATCTATGGGCGTTTCTCCCCAGCACCGTTTAGCTAAATGATAAGCTGGCACATTTGAACCAGTATTAAAATTATACTCTAAACACTACATTTATGATTTGTTTACGGGAAGGTAATTCAAAATACCTCTATTAACCCCGTTAACTCTTTCCTTTGCTCATTTGAAGTATATGAGCTGACATACAAATGTACCGTTAGGCGAAACCATCACTATTTGTGTTAATATTCTATACCGTTGTCATTGTGACCCACCTTCCTTTTCTGGAAACGGTTTTCTCAAATTGATGCAAATCACTACTAAATTTGTCCGATTTAGTTTTAATATTTTGTCCGAGCAAATTGACGGCATTGCAATGGGTAGCCCACTGAGCGCAGCTATAGCTATTTTTTTGGGGTGGGGGGGTTCTTGGAAAAAATAATATTTGAAACTACGGAGAAACCAATTTATAATGTATATTATGTTAACGAAACGTATGCTATATTTTCAACCAGATCTGAGAGAAGATGATTTTTTCTTTCACTCAAACGTTAAAATATGGTGTTGAAATTCACTTGTGAATTTGAAAACAATAAATGTCTTCCTTTTCTTGACGTTTATTTATCGTAAACCCATATATGCCGGCTCATATACACATTTGGGCTTATTTTGTCCTTTAAGGTGTAAAACGAACCAATTTAACACCCTGGTTTACTGTGACTTATTGAATTGTTCCAAATCTAAACTTACCAACGAATTAAATTTCATTAAGACTACAATCTTGAAAAATGTTATATCCTGAGGACAAGATTTTTAATATCATCAGAAATAAATGCATGAAGTTCTCTGCTAACGCCATATTTTGCCCTGGAATGTGTCCCGCCTATTTTAAATTAGTTTGGCTTGGCAATGCTTCCACCCGTTTGATGGAACAGATTAAAAGATCTGTCAGCCGTTGTCTAAACGCTGGTAACCTACGATTTGTTTTTAAATCTTAACGTGCTTTTCCCGCCTAATCTCTGAGACAATTTGCCTCTGCATAAGAAAAGCTTCTTAATTTATAAATTTCAATGCAAATATGACTTTTGTTATATTGTTATACTTCAAAAATATTTGAGAACAGAATAAAGTAACATGTGCCCTCCGCCATCCGATCACAAAGTTTAACCCTACCAACACCAATCAGAACGCTTCTTCGACACCCACGAAAACCGATCAGTTTTGTTCGCACCGATACGGTGACACGTAGTGCAAGTTTAATAGAGGCCGCTTGGCATTCGTGCCGGATGGCCTAAATCAATTAACCTTGGGCTTATTGCAGAATTGAGTTAGTTGCTCGGCGTCCGAGGCGTCCCATTAGGTGAATGCCAACGGAGCAACAAAAAAAAAAAAATATATATATATATATATATATAAAACTAAGTAACTGTTTTTTTGGTTCTTTTTCCCCTCGTGTTTTTTTTTTTCTTTTTGTCCACTACTGATTAGCGCTCCCTATCGCTCTTTTTTTTATTACATCTTATGGTATTCTCGGGCTAGACGGGATCGAAAAAGTCTTTTTCAGAACCTATGATGTACAATCTATTTTAAGCTAAAGTAATATATATATATATATATATATACATTAGAATTCACAAAACATTCGACCTCATTTTCCGCCTTGGGCGGGTGGCATCTAGATGGTGATATCGGCCCAAACGTAACCAAAGTGCTAGATCAAGCATATCTTGTTACAGCTATCCCACTGGAAAAAATGTTGACCACACGTCGCTCTACCATTTGCTTACAATGCTACAAGCCACTGGCGTACAGAACGCATCCTAAATTTACGAAATGATATGCGAGGAAAAACAAAACTGAACATCCATTTTTAAATCCTGCACTGGACCCTTCCGAGGGGGAATCATCAATCCGAGGTTTTTATAACAATTCTGACCAAAAGTTGATATTGTATGTTAAACTTTGAAAAGAGAAGTGCTTCTTGTATTCAGAAAATACGGTATAGAATTTGGTCTTTCTCTTTAAAGTACTAAGAGGAATATATCAACAATATTCTTGAAATATTAAAACAGAAAGAACAAAGCAAACAAAAAAGACTTTATCAAAAAAGAAAAGAAAAAAAAGAAAAAATTGTATTGTTTTCAACTTGATCTTTTCTGTCTAAAACTTTTTTCTTGTATTCTGTGTTAGATAAAATTAAAACTATTTTTTCCAGTGATTTATTGGAATTATTTTTTTAAGTAACTTATACAATCTAATTTGTAAACTTTGTTTTCGGTCTTTACATCAGTCTCTCAGTAACATTTAATAAAATTTGAAAGTCATGGAAAATAATTGTTTTCTGAATTTCCAAGATTAAATACTTTTCATCCTGATACATTTTTTCGAACCATTGTCTTTATTTTCCTTTTTTTTTTAAAACAATGTTTTTCTTTATATTTCTTATATCCTTTTGTATTGCGCTGGTGGTGTAACGGTTATCGTCGTAATAAAATGAACACGGTGACCCGAGTTCAAAACCTGGAAGAGGCTCTTTTCAATTTGTTATATACACCTTATTCTTTTTGTTATATACACCATAAGCTTTTTGTTATACTTATCTATCGGGCCGGATTCTCTGGTCTTGTTTTTGGGACTTCTTCGGGTGGTCTCGTGTTTATCTTGGTCTCTGAGCCATTTCTGATTTTTGACATTTTTATTCACCCAAATTCCCACGTCAACCGTACAGCTGGACATATATTAATTTTAGGCGTCCGTTCGTTTCGGTGCCTGAACTACTCAATTAACTCAATCAAACTTACTCTTCGTCACGTCTGAACCAACCAATCAGAGAACTGCTATAAATGTCAGCAAGGAGTCAAATCTTATCTATCATGTCACTGGTTATTTTCCATGACTCTTCTTCAAACGAATTTTTGATTTCATATATTTTGAATTCTACACTTTCTTTAAAAAATTAATCGGCGACCACTTCATTATGTAACAAATTCAGATAGCGCTAATATTCTACTCTTAGAAAAGATATGAAGCCAACTATTCTCCCTCCAGCTATGGTTAAATAGTTGGACAGGATGGGCACTTTACCGTTGGTATGACAACGGATCTAGGAGAAGGAAAACTCTGAATTCGAACCTGTTAAACTCTACTTAAAAATCGAACTTGTGTCTCATCAGCTCCTGTGGAGTGTTTGGTTTGTTTTGTTTTGGTTCCTTGGTTTAATAGCATATCAACCTTCGTGGGTTATTTAATGCCAAAGTCATCCTTGAAGAACAGCTCTGGTACTATTCAACCGATAGCTGAAGGGATAAGGGGGTTCATACATTTCCAAAGGGTAATAATCTGAAAGGGGTCTTCATTGCACGACTGGATTTCAAATTTGCATATGTCGAGGCCACAGTCCAGCATGTTAATCATTAAGTCACGGATTCTCTCCAGGAAGGCGTGAGTATATATATTTATATATTTGTAATTCCAGTTACGCTGTTAGGTTTACTTTCGAATAGTCATGAACTTTCTTATCCTCTTCAGTAATAGGTAAAACAGAACTACCTCTGTTTTTCTACAAGGATGACTTTGACTTTAAATAACCCACGAAGGTTCTTATGCCATTAAACAGAGACACCAAACCACACCATCTATCTATCTTTGCCCATTACTGTTGGGTTCGTGTATATACATACTCTTCTATATTGTCCCGAATTTTAAGATCCATCATATTCAATATTTCACAATTTTTCAGAACTGTTACTTCATTTCTGTTCATTTTAGGCCAAGTGGGGAGAGTGTTCACCATGGCCCAATCTCAGGTCGAGTTATACCAAATACTCAAAAATGGTACTTGTTACGTCCTTGCTTAACATCCAGCATTATAAACTTTGGATTATGGGTAAACGGAATTAAGCCACCAAAAGGAGAAGAGCCGTCCCTTACACCACGGTGTAGTAGATATTGCAAAGAAAGTCTTTAGGCCAGCCACGGTTATGGTCGACCAACTTTACCTTTTTACTTTTATTATAGGTATTATATTCTTTTTGCATGCTTAGCGTAGAGGTTATCACCGTTGAAAATGACATTGGTGACTCGAGTTCAAATACTGGTCTAAGCAGTTTCTTTTTCATTTCATGCTGATGCTCTAAGAAAAGACATGTATCTGTTTGTTATCCCCGCCACTGGTGAAATGGTTATCGTGGTAAGAAATGAACACGGTGACACGAGTTCAAATCCTGGACGAGACTGATTGCATTTCACATAGCACTAATACCCTTGGGAAAGGTATGAATCCAATTATTCTCCCTCCAGCTATGGGTAAATAGTAGGGCAGACTAGGTTCTTCAGCCTTGGTGAGGCAACTAGTCTTGGAGAAGGACAACTCTGAATTCAAACCTGTTAAGCTCCGTTTAAAAATTGACCTTGTGTCATATCCTGCCCGAGCGGAAGGGTTGGTAAATATGGTTATCCCCGCCATTCATATAGGCAGACTGGATTCTTTAATTTTGGTAAGGAAATCAGTCTAGAAGAGGCAGTTTTGAATTCAAATAATATTCCTCAGCTTAAAGATTAACTTCATATGGCATCCTGCTCATACTGGAGGGGTTGGGTAAATGAATGTTCTTTTTACTGTCCAATATTTCTAAAGTTTATTTTTCTTCTATCTTCCTGTTCCGTCTTGAATTCTGGGAATACGTATGCTTATTATTTCATGCATTTTTCCGAGGCGTTAACTTCATCTCTATCTTTTAAACTCAAGTTTTTAGCCAATGTATTCTTTGGCTTTAGAAGAGTCCAAGAAAACTGAAGAGCCTTGCTCTCACATTCCAATGAAAAACTACCAGTTACAACTGGTGGGAAAAACACGCAAGGAGTATAATAATAGTAGTTGGAGGAATAGTAATAGTAAAAAATGCACTCATAGGGATAATTTTCAACTGGTAATACCGATCGATACATGTGAGGACATATAAGTTAATAAGTGTCTTCAAGATGACCCACTGGTGACCAATGATCATACTACAATTATATGTATTTGACTTACCCTCCACATGGTCAGTTCTTGAGTTTGACATGTTTAAATTAATAGTTTTCCTTCTTCTAGATCGGTTTTGGTTTCTTTGTTTAATGGAATATCAACCTAAGAAGGTTGTTTAATGCCAAAGCCATACTTCAAGAAGAACAGTAGTGGTACTATTTAACTCATAGCTAGGAGGATAAGGGGGTTCATGCCTTTTGCTAGGGTATTTGTCCAAAAGTGAACGTAATAACGCGAGTAGAGTTCGAACTCGCTTACTACAATTCCATTGTCCAGACCTTTAACCATTACACCACGAGTATTCGTGCCAGGGGAAATGTAAACAGTTCCTTCCAAGATTTGAACTCGTGTCACAGTGTCCATTTCCCTCGACGGTAGTCATTACACCACGAATAGATCCGTAAAGACACAAACATTATTTTTCAGTGACTGCAAAAAAAAAGCTTCAAGCAAAAAGCTTATAACTTTTATTTGTGTAAGAAATCTTCAGTTGGGTGTCTATTTAATCTGGTCAAACCAAAAATTAAAAATTCGTTTTAGCTAAGTATAGCTTTGTATACAAACTTATATTGGTCGAGAAGTTTTCGAATAATCTTCCTACTGAAATCGTGTATTAAAAACTGCAAACGGAAATAAAGGCTAAAATGCTCTTATGAAAATCTTTAATCTCAAAACACAAGTTTAAATGCAGAAAGCCGAATAATTTATCATCAAAAACGTATAAAAATCACCAAAAACGGAGAAAACAGTTTGAAAATCTATCAGAAAACAATATCGAAATTTATCTCAATTTGTTGTCGTTGTCGAAGTAATAACTGAGAATCAAACACATTAGCAAAGGCCTGTCAGTCGACCTCCCGAACCCATAACACACACACACACACACACACACACACACACACACACACATATATATATATATATATATATATATATAGAGAGAGAGAGAGAGAGAGAGAGAGAGAATATTTTGCCAGTAAGTTTTTGTCAATTTGGATTAAAGACGATTTTTTATCTTGTTTTTTCTCCAGCTTTCTTGCAAGTTTCTTTGTATCAGGGTCCATTTGATCGAGAGGTTACCTCAGGTTCTACACACAAATGCTTACGATCACATCGATTGATCATCTTCAGAGATTTTTTTTGTTTAAGTATTGGTTGTTATTTGTTAATTTGGGCACTAAATTTATTTTTTGAAGGGTTTAGTATTACTAGGGATTATTTGGCACTTGTTAAAGATGCTTAATATACTTGTACCTTTTTATTTCTGTTTGGTTTGGTTTAATGGCATATCAACCATTATTGGTTATTTCATGCCAAATCTATTTTCATGCATTAAAACAGTTCTACTTCAGACAATTCAGTTAATCAAAAATACACTGTTTCGTTCTATTTGACCCATAGATAGGACCCTATCAGATGCTTCCACACCGGGCCTGAGTGGATCTTTGAGCTATGGCAATAAAAGAGTATTCTGCATCCCCCAAAGCTCCAGTATTACTAAAGCCTTACCATCGGATTGTTTAGTGTCATATCAGGACACTCGTGGGGGAATTCTTGCCCCTGCTGCTGAGAAGCAATCGTTGTATTCTACAGCACTGGTGACAGTGCTATATTATGGGTCCTCGTTGATGGTATCTTACCTCTCTGCTGAGAGGCTGTCGGTCTATTCTACAATCCTAGGCAACAGGGTTATATTATGTTCGATTGTTCCTTGTTGATATTGATGCTGTCAATGATTAGTATGTGTTTTTCTTGATAATGCTGTCTGTGATTTTTGCGTATTTTTCGTATTTCAGCCGATATGAATGTATATGTTGGTTTCAGCATTAGTTTCTTTCAAACTAAATGTTGTTTGAGGGCATTAATATCAGGGTGGTGGAATATAAGACGACATAAGATCATGAAAACTGAAAAGTTTCTTAGTCTTTAATCGAACTTGTCCAAATAATATATATATAAATATATATATATATATATATATATATCTTTAAATTTAAAAACACATAAAAGTTAATTATCGAACTTAACAAAAAAAGAAAAAAATGGAAGTATAATAAAACGAGGATATAACTCTTCACCTCTCTCCCTCCCTCTCCCCGTTTCTATTTGGTTTTATTTTATCAATAAGATCTGAAGAAATCCTGTTATATTTTTCATCGTGTTTTTGATTCACATCAGAAACACAAAACAGGATGGAAATAAATTTATAATCCTAAAATAACCGCTCTTGGGTTTTTTCTTTAAAGAAAAAAAAAGAAAAAAAAATATATATATATATATATGTATATATTTAATTCATGGAATTTAGACACTGGGTTTCATGAAGATTTTTGCAAAACAACAATCATCTGGCAGTTAAGAAGATGAAATGAATCGTTATCTTACATAATAGCTCTATCCTAGATATTGAGCACTCTCCATATAATATTGCACTTGGTTCGACACATGCCCACAAAGTGATTTAGTGACAACCAACACTATCATAATATATATATATATATATTATATATATATATATATATATATAAGAATCGAACTATTGCCTAGTTTCTTAACCATCACACCATGCAAGGCGCATATATATATATATATATATATATATATATATATATATATATATATATATATATATAACTGAAACATTATGTCTAAAATTTACAACAATGACGACAATGTATCAAAATATATTCTAAAGAAAAGTACATAATCTAAGAATTTAAGATCATTAAATGTGAAAAATATATTAACCCAAATATATTAACCAAAATATATTAACCCAAATATATTAACTAAAATTTATTAACCAAAATATATTAACCCAAATATATTAACCCAAATATATTAACCAAAATTTATTAACCCAAATATATTAACCAAAATATATTAACCAAAATTTATTAACCCAAATATATTAACCCAAATATATTAACCAAAATATATTAACCCAAATATATTAACCAAAATATATTAACCAAAATTTATTAACCCAAATATATTAACCAAAATATATTAACCCAAATATATTAACCCAAATATATTAAACAAAATATATTAAACAAAATATATTAACCAAAATATATTAAACAAAATATATTCACCAAAATATATTAAACAAAATATATTAATCAAAATATATTCACCAAAATATATTAAACAAAATATATTAAACAAAATGTTACCCAAAAAGCAAGATAAAGATAATAGTTTGAATATCGCATATACTCTTGTAGAAAACAAATCTTACAAATGTAATTTTTAGGTAAAATGTAGACTTGGTCAATACGAATTATATTGTTATTTTTAATTTAAAGATAGACTTATACTCGAGTATGTGCAGCAATAAAACATAGTGGAATACGGTTGATATAGAACATCAGAATGAAATAACCAACTAATCTGATTATACGAAAAAAAATTTATATAGAAAGGTATTTTAAAAAACGTTTGAAACCAGGCTGGTAACTGAGACAACGAAAGCTTGACAAGTTATATATATTTTAGAGTTATGTCACTTTTAACTCTGATTTAATAGCTAAAGATATTTGATAAACTCCTTTTCAGAACTAAGAAATATATTTTTAATAATGTTATCGGATTTTATCTTGAAAAACGTCAATTCGACTGCATTTGTGACTGGTCAAGATAAACGGCTTATTGGTTAATATAAACGGTGTGGTTTTAATAAACGATGGTTGAATTGAGCGAAACCCACCGTATTTCATTTCAGAGCTGTACACAACGCAGAAAAGCACAAAAATGAGTTAAAAGTTAAAACTATGGAAAAAATAACTCGAAAAATTATAGAAAACAAAGGAAAATTATGGAAAAATTATAGAAAATAAAGAAAATTATAGAAAAAAATGATAGAAAATAAAGAATAATTTTAGAAAATAAAGAAATATAGAAACTTATCAAAAACAAAAGGAAATTAGAGAAAAATTATAGAAAATAAAGAAAATTATAGAAAAAAATGATAGAAAATAAAGAATAATTTTAGAAAATAAAGAAATATAGAAACTTATCAAAAACAAAAGGAAATTAGAGAAAAATTATAGAAAATAAAGAAAATTATAGAAAAAAATGATAGAAAATAAAGAATAATTTTAGAAAATAAAGAAATATAGAAACTTATCAAAAACAAAAGGAAATTAGAGAAAAATTATAGAAAATAAAGAAAATTATAGAAAAAAATGATAGAAAATAAAGAATAATTTTAGAAAATAAAGAAATATAGAAACTTATCAAAAACAAAAGGAAATTAGAGAAAAATTATAGAAAATAAAGAAAATTATAGAAAAAAATGATAGAAAATAAAGAATAATTTTAGAAAATAAAGAAATATAGAAACTTATCAAAAACAAAAGGAAATTAGAGAAAAATTATAGAAAATAAAGAAAATTATAGAAAAAAATGATAGAAAATAAAGAATAATTTTAGAAAATAAAGAAATATAGAAACTTATCAAAAACAAAAGGAAATTAGAGAAAAATTATAGAAAATAAAGAAAATTATAGAAAAAAATGATAGAAAATAAAGAATAATTTTAGAAAATAAAGAAATATAGAAACTTATCAAAAACAAAAGGAAATTAGAGAAAAATTATAGAAAATAAAGAAAATTATAGAAAAAAATGATAGAAAATAAAGAATAATTTTAGAAAATAAAGAAATATAGAAACTTATCAAAAACAAAAGGAAATTAGAGAAAAATTATAGAAAATAAAGAAAATTATAGAAAAAAATGATAGAAAATAAAGAATAATTTTAGAAAATAAAGAAATATAGAAACTTATCAAAAACAAAAGGAAATTAGAGAAAAATTATAGAAAATAAAGAAAATTATAGAAAAAAATGATAGAAAATAAAGAATAATTTTAGAAAATAAAGAAATATAGAAACTTATCAAAAACAAAAGGAAATTAGAGAAAAATTATAGAAAATAAAGAAAATTATAGAAAAAAATGATAGAAAATAAAGAATAATTTTAGAAAATAAAGAAATATAGAAACTTATCAAAAACAAAAGGAAATTAGAGAAAAATTATAGAAAATAAAGAAAATTATAGAAAAAAATGATAGAAAATAAAGAATAATTTTAGAAAATAAAGAAATATAGAAACTTATCAAAAACAAAAGGAAATTAGAGAAAAATTATAGAAAATAAAGAAAATTATAGAAAAAAATGATAGAAAATAAAGAATAATTTTAGAAAATAAAGAAATATAGAAACTTATCAAAAACAAAAGGAAATTAGAGAAAAATTATAGAAAATAAAGAAAATTATAGAAAAAAATGATAGAAAATAAAGAATAATTTTAGAAAATAAAGAAATATAGAAACTTATCAAAAACAAAAGGAAATTAGAGAAAAATTATAGAAAACGAAGAAAATGCTTTGTCTAAAAACATAAAAAAGAAATTCATTATAAATACTTTCTTTCTTTCTTTTTTAACTTCTGGGCGATGAAGGTTTCTGTTATCTCAGTGAAATATCTTTTCTATTTGGCGTATTTCTAAGAGTTCATAAAACTCGCTCAAATAACAAAAATAAAGACGGAGATAAAAGAACTAAAAAATATAAATAAAATCATCTTCAAATAATCTAATGTCGTAAACTAGTGGTTTTCAAAGTGGGCAGTACAGCTCTCTCCCCCCCCCGGGAGCGATATGAACTTTCAGAGGGGCGCTGGCGAGTAAACAGTCGGATGGGGGCGTTGAAATTGTGAAGGAGGCGTTGAAGCAATTACAGTAAAATGTGATGTTGGTGTTGGTAGAAAGGCCGGAAAAACGGGGCGATTTAATTAAGCGTCCCCTAGTGGCTGCAACTAGACGTAAGTGTCACGTCTGTATCCAGAACTCTCTTCGTAAGGGACAATTTTCTCCTGGTCACCGCTTTCCCCTTTGATTACTACCCGTTTTCTCGCTGCAACGTTAAACTTTCTGCCCCTTTTTAACTCCGTTACTTTTATTCCTCATTTCTTCTCCCCTTCTTAATTTCTCTTTTGGGTTGCCTTAAGCTCTGCTCTTGGGAGTTTATCCTCTCTTTATTAATTAATCCCAAACTCTCGGCATTGCGAAAGCTACGAGATTTATTCTCCTCGGCGGGACTTTCAACCATTCCGCCAGACATTTTTCTTCCCGATAACACACATTCTTTCCTTCTCGCTTCCGTCACCCCTTCAACATGACTCTAGTATGTTTCATTTGCCTTATCTCACCATGTTTACTTCCTACTTGTTGCCTTCAATTTAAATATTATCGGAAAGAAATATTTGGAATGGAACATTCTAGAATCAGGTGGCATTATAAATATAAGGAAAGACATAAAAGCTTCATAAATATGTGGATATATAGAAAAACTAAACAATTGTGTGGAAAGACTCGTTGGGTAGAGGTTAGTACAATTTTCTTTTTTAAAAAAACACTGGATTTTCTATGACTTGTAAAATCTGCTGGTGAATTTTTGTTATATTTTAATCTAAGAATCTTGATTTATTTCTAATCGACTAAATTGTTTTACCAGGTGCAACTATCACGAGTCAACTTAACAATTGTTTGAATTTACCGCGCCAAACTTAGAAATTTAGCATTCCACCTCCACTAAAAATTTAAAAAAATAAAATAAAAACCTGGTAGGGCCTGTATCGGATAACAGGATAAAATATACCCCAAAAATTTCTTTGAATATACGTCAGTCCTGGACTTTAACTAAGTTAAAACTTAAGGTAGAAAGGATTTTTTTTATCACTTTTATTTTTTTTTTATTTATCTATATTTTTTTTTTTTTTTTTTTCACGTACATATGGGAAGCAGCATCATGTACGTGAAGGTATTCGAATGCGCAATGCCTAACATTTCCTGAACGTGCAAGTCTTGCGGCTTAACGCTCAGGATTGTCAGTTCGATCGGGGAACTACTGCTGCTCATCTATAAGAGTGGCTTCTATAGATGAGAATAAAAAAACAGCCATCGAAAGATAACCATGACTCATACTCAAACCACATACATAAACCGCATCTCTCTTCGCGCGGGTAAAAAAGGGGCGCGTCCTGCTGAGGTTAGAGCCCTGGCCTCAGTGTTCGAAAAATCAGCTACAGAGCTCAAACAAAAACTACTAAAATGCAAACAAAGAATACAGATAGCGACATTTAACGTTAGAACCCTAAATAGAATAGGTCAACTACCAGAGCTAACTGCATCAGCCGTAGAACATAAGATTGACATAATCTGTATACAAGAACATCGATACACTCACACCGAAGATATCAAATATCACGAAACTGGCAATGGATGGATGCTGGAGACTGTATCGGCATGGAAAAACTCTGTCAATGCATCGGTAGGAGGGGTGGGAATGCTTATAGGACCAAGAGCGCTAAAAACACTTAATAGCATCGAGAGAATACAACCTAGGATGATGGCCGCAACGTTTAATGGCAACCCCAAAGCAAAGATCATCTCCTGCTACAGCCCTACAAATGTTAGTGAAGAAACCGAACTAGTCACCTTCTACGAGGAGCTATCCTCCCTAATACGTAGCATTCCGAAACACAACCTGCTAGTCATTGGCGGAGATATGAATGCACAAATCGGGAAAAACAGAAACAACAAATACAGCCTACACAACACGTCAAACAGGAATGGACAACATCTAATTGATTTCATGATAGAAAATAGATTCACATGCCTCAATACAAACTTTCAAAAAAGGGAGGGAAAATTATGGACCTACACATACGCGAATAATAGTAAAGCACAGATAGACTACGTCTTTAAAAACAGGAAATGGAAAAAATAGTGCGATGAATTGCGAGGCATACTCCTCTTTCGAGGGTGTGTCCTCCCGATCATCGAATAGTAACGGCCAAAGTACGACTAAGCCTACGAAAAAACGCCACACGAAAAACGACAACCAAGCACTATGACTGGGCCCTACTCAACAACAGAGATATTAGAGACAAATATGCATTAGAATTAAGAAACAGATTCGAAACACTACAAGAGAAGACAGAAAGAGTTACCCCAAATGACGAATATGAAAATTTTGTTGAAGCACACCTTGAGGCGACATCAAAGTGTATCCCAACAAAACCTAGAACTAAATATAGATTCCCTTGGGAAACGTCAGCGGTGAGAGAAAAACGTGCACTCGTGAAAACTGCCTCCAAAAGCTATCGAAAGAACCCAACAAACACAAATGCCCGAAAACTAGAAAAGGCACAATATCAATTAGCAGGAATATATCTAAAAGAACAGGCAGAATACATACAAAATCAGATAGATAAGATTAGAGACTCGGTGGAAGATAGACAATCCAGGATAGCCTGGCAAACAATAAATGAAGTAAGTAGAAGGAAGAGCACAGCCAAAGCAAAATTGAAAGCTGCAAGCCAACAAGAAAGAGTAAAACTGTGGGAACAGCATTTCAAAAATCTACTAGGAAGCCCGCCGAAAATAACGGATGAACCGATCACCAGAATTATCAGTAAGCAATTAGACATTAAACTAGGTCCTTTCACCAAAGAAGAACTCGACTCTGTTCTTAAAAAAAATTAAAAATAGGAAAGCTGCAGGGCTGGACGAAATCCCCCCAGAAGTGTTGAAGACTAGACAATTCGACGATATACTGCTCCGGCAATGCAACGCAGTCTATAGTCAAAATAGGATAGAAAGATGGATGAAGGGATTCATCCTTCCTTTCCCTAAAAAAGGCGACCTCGGATTAGCCAAGAACTACCGAGGGATAACACTTACATCCATAGCAGCCAAAATCTACAATGCCCTACTACGAAACCGCATATAACCCAAAATAGACAACATCCTTAGGAAAAACCAAAATGGCTTCCGGAGAAATAGATCCACAACCTCACAAATATTGACCATCCGTAGAATCCTTGAAGGCGTTCGGGCAAAAAACCTTCAGGCGATATTACTATTTGTCGACTTTACCAAGGCCTTCGATTCCATCCACAGAGGGAAAATGGAACTAATCCTACTAGCATACGACCTACCAAAAAAAACCGTAGCAGCAATAATGATCCTCTACAGAAACACAAAAGTGAATGTACGTTCACCAGATGGAGACACGGAATACTTTGACATTGTTGCAGGGGTACTACAAGGAGACACGCTAGCCCCATACCTCTTTATCATCTGTCTAGACTAAGTGCTTAGAACTTCGATCGACAAAATCAGAGAAAATGGTTTCGAGCTGACTAAGAAAAGAAGCCCGTGGTGTAATGATTATCGTCGCAGGATATGGACCCGGCGACACGAGTTCAAATCCTGGACGAGACTGATTGCATTTCACATAGCACTAATACCCTTGGGAAAGGTATGACTCCAATTATTCTCCCTCCAGCTATGGGTAAATAGTAGGGCAGACTAGGTTCTTCAGCCTTGGTGAGGCAACTAGTCTAGGAGAGGGAAAACTCTGAATTCAAACCTGTTAAACTCCGCTTAAAAATTGACCTTGTGTCATATTCTGCCCGAGTGGAGGGGTTGGTAAATATGATTAAGAAAAGAAGCAAAAGGTACCCCGCAAAAACAATCACAGACGCCGACTACGCTGATGACTTGGCGTTACTGGCGAATACGCCTAACCAAGCAGAGACACTACTGCATAGTTTTGAACGAGCTGCAGCAGGCATTGGCCTCCATGTCAATGCGCACAAAACTGAATATATGTGTTACAACCAAACGGGCAACATTACCACACTAGACGGAGCCTCTCTGAGGCTAGTAGACAAATTCACCTACGTAGGAAGTAGCGTCTCATCAACCGAAAACGACATCGACACACGACAGACGAAAGCATGGACGGCTATAGATAGGCTCTCAATCATATGGAAATCAGACCTGACCGATGAAATGAAGCGCAGTTTCTTCCAGGCAGCGGTTGTATCGATACTGCTATATGGATGCACTACATGGACGCTAACTAAACGGCTGGAGAAGAAACTTGACGGCAACTACGCAAGAATGTTGAGAGCAATATTGAACAAGTCCTGGCGACAACACCCCACGAGACGCCAACTGTACGGCCACCTGCCTCCAATCACGAAAACTATACAGGTTAGACGAACCAGACACGCCGGACACTGCTGGAGAAGCAAGGACGAGCTCATAAGTGACGTACTCCTATGGACCCCCACATATGGCCAAGCAAAAGCAGGACGACCGGACCGAACTTACATACAGCAGCTATGTGAGGACACGGGATGTAACCCAGAAGACCTGCGGGAGGCGATGAATGATAGGGAGAAGTGGTGAGAGAGGGTCAGGGATATCAGTGCTGGCGGCACGACATGATGATGATGATGATGATGATTATTCCTATTGGCCAAGCTACTTGTCTCGCTTTTACCCGCTTTATTACTTAGTAGTAAACTAAAATTCTACTGGTTACAGTCGCCTTACTTTCCCTCTCTTATGCGTGTGTCCGAGTTTATTCTGGCTGTCTAAGCAAGATGTTTATTAACATTTGGCGAGGGCAGCATACATAAATGGCAACCACAGGAGCATCGAAAAAGAAGTCTAGGCAATACTCTGTGGAGTACTTGAAGTATGGATTTATACAATCACCGACCAATCCACAACAACCCATGTGCTTGGTTTGTGAGAAAAACTTTTCTAATGAAGCAATGAAGCCGTCTAGGCTCCTCAAACATTTACAGAAGATTCATCCCGATAAATCTGGTAAAACACTGACGTTTTTTCATTCTCTTCAATATCAATTTTTGAAGGGAAAAACAATGAATATTTTTACTTCCTCATCGAAAAATTCAGATGACGGTCTGAAGACTTCTTACAACATTTCTTTGCTGATAGCGAAAGCTGGCAAGCCCCACACTATTGGAGAAGAACTGATTCTGCTTGCAGTTAAAGAGGTTAGTAAAACAGTCTTGCACAAATCTCCTGAACAAGTCATAAAATTGATTCATCTCAGTGACAACTCAGTTCAACAAAGAGTAGACAAAATGGCTGAAAACGTCGAAGAGACCGACAGTAAGATGTTGATGACAACTGAGTTCAGTTTGCAATTGGACGAATCCACTCTTTCGGGAAACGAATCGCTACTTCTCGCATATGTACGCTTCATCAAGGGTGGGTCACTGTGTCAAGAATTATTGTTTGCACGTCTCCTGGAAACAGATACCAAAGGAGAATCAGTGTATCGAGCTGTGGAGGACTATTTCCAGAAAAAATGGATTCCACTTACAAACATCATATCATGTGCTACAGATGGCGCCCCGTCCATGGTTGGTCGCCACCATGGATTTCTAAGTTATTTGAAAAAAGCTGTCCCGAAAGTCCTCATAGTTCACTGTGTGATCCATCGACAACACTTAGTGGCAAAGAATTTGAGTGAGAAGCAACATGAATCCTTATCGACTGTGATTACTGCAGTCAACAAAATCAAAGCGAATGCTCTCAATTCTCAAATTTTCCATCAGCTGAGTATTGAAAATGACGAAAATTTCCAATGCCTGCTTCTCCATACAGAAGTTAAGTGGTTGTCGAAAGGTAATTGTTTAAAAAGGTTTTACACACTGTTTAACAGTGTTCTGGATTTTTTTTCAAGAATCCAACCCTGAGCTTTACGACAAACTGAAATCGAGTAAGACAGATATTTCTTATCTCATTGAAATGTTTTCCTAATTCAATGAAGTGAATTTTCAGCTGCAAGGTGACGAGACTTCATTAATCAAATCCATGTCCGCCCTCTCGGCATTCCTCTTTGGGTGATCGATCCGTTTACTGAACCCAGCACAGAGGTGCCAACCCTTCTAGAAGAGGAATTTGTAAGTTTGCAAAATGACGAGGATCTAAAACCAAAGTTCAAAACCTCTTACCAAGTCTTTTGGATGCAAACAGCAATCCCAAAACGCTACCCAACCCAGTGGAAAGACTTCAAGTTGTTTTTTATTGTTTTTCCAACTTCCTACCTGGTTGAGAGGGGATTTAGCGCTGTGTCCAGGCTTCTCACCAAACAAAGAAACAAACTCAACATAACAGAGCGTGGTGATCTGAGACTGTTCCTGATAAACCTCATCCTGATGTTGACAGTTTGATTGCCATGCACCAAGCCCACCCATCTCATTAAGCAGGGTAGTTGTTAATGATTACTCGTTCAGTTTTACAATTTATTTCATTTTCAGTTCAAGGTGTTTGTGATTGAAAAATAAATGTTAACCATTTTTGTTTATTAAAATTGTTTTTTATACTCTTCAAACTGTTTGTGATTGAAGAATCAACCAATTCTTATGACATTTAACATTACCGTCGTTCTGGCGTTCGTTAGAAGAGGGGGGTGGGCGCTGGCATATTGGTCCGGTGGTGAAGAGCGTGGTGGCAAAGAAAGTTTGAAAACCACTGTCGTAAACAATATCTTAATAAAAAACAAACAAACATGCCTTTAAAAATTAATTCTATCAACTTATAAGTATACGGTACGCAAACACAAAGAAATAGGAACAACTGACGTTTTCAAAAATAAACTAAATAAGATAATGATTTCAGATAAATTTATCAAGGGTCGACTTATTCACGAGATCGATTTATATATGCGGGTGTATTTTATTCAAAGATGATGGGAAGCAGTGCAACCATTATCTTCAAAAATGAGTTCCACAAACTAATGATTTCATGACCAAAAACCAAGAGCCGAACTATGCCCGAGATTGAATTATATGCAAGTATAATTCGGTCATGATAAAATTCGGTAAAAGTAAAAAGAAGAATTTTCCGTTTTTTCATCTTCTCACGCATAATACATGTGCTGTTATGTATCTGAATTAGTATATATATATATATATATATATGTGTGTGTGTGTGTGTGTATGTGTGTGTGTGTGTGTGTGTGTGATAGAAATACGTGGAAAGTAGGATAAATCAAACACTTTAAAACCGGCATGATAGAGGCGCGATATTTCGTTCTTTTATTTTATTTTTAAGAACTTCTTTAAAACGAAATAAAAGAACGAAATGTCGCGCCTCTAAACCGGTTTTAAAGTGTTTGATTTATTCAACTTTCCACATATTTCTATTATATTGTCAGATTTTCCACAATCTATCATTTTAACATAATCAAAGAGGTGACATCTCCACACTAAACTGTAGCTCTCTGAAACTAGTAGACGAATTCAACTACCTGGAAACAGTGTCTCATCAACCGAGACAGACATCAACACGCAACTAGCGCAGGCAGGGAATGCAATCGATAGGATATCGGTCATACAGAAGTCAGACCTGACCGATAAAATGAAGCGCAGTTTTTTCAAAGCAGTGGTCGTGTCGATACTGCTACATGGATGCACTACATGGACGCTAACAAAACGTATGGAGAAAAAAACTTGACGGCAACTACAAGAATATTGCGAGCAATATTGAACAAGTCCTGAAGGCAGCACCCCACAAGGCACCAACAATACGGCCACCTGCCTCCCATCACGAAAACTATCCAAGTTAGACGAACCATATATGCAGGACACTGGTGGAGAAGTAGGGACGAACTCATAAGTGACGTACTCCTGTGGACCCCTTCACATGGACGACCAAAGGCAGGACGACCAGCTAGAACCTACAAACAAAAGCTCTGTGCTGATACAGGATGTCATCCTGAAGACCAGCCGGAAGCAATGGACGATAGAAAAGGGTGATGAGAAAGGGTCAAGGATATCCGTGCTGATGGCGTGATATGATTGTATATATATATATATATATATATATATATATATATATATATATATATATATATATATAAAGTAAAAAGTTGGCAACCGTAGTCGAGAGTGACCCGAAGACTCCCTTTGCAATAGCTACAACACTGTGGTGTAGAGCAGGGCTCTACTCCTTTCCCTGGATTGCTCCACTTTACCCACGATTCGTACCTTATAATGCCGAGTGTTAAGCAAGGCCGCATCAAGTACCATTTTTTTGAGTCTTTGGCATGACTCAACCTCGAATTGAACCCCCAAATCCCGGGCCATTGACGAACTCTCTACCCACTTGATCTAAAGATAACAAAAATGTAACGTTTTTAAAAATGTGTGAAATTTTGGAGAGCACTCAGCCCACTAACACGTATTTTAGTTTCCCAATTGTTTGCCAGTCCGTACAACTAAGGCTCTGTCATTTGGGGTCAGATTTCAACTAATCTATCAAAAATTATAAGGGTTATATCAAAAAAGGTTTTAAACTATATTTTCATCAGACTGATTTCTTTCCGTCTGTGTTTATTTCTCTCCCTCCCGCCCTCTCTCTTTCTCTCTCTCTCTCTCTCTCTCTCTCTCTCTCTTTCGCTCTCTTTCTTTCGCTCTCTCTGTCTTTCGCTCTCTCTCTCTCCTTCCCACCCTCTCTCTCTCTTTGTCTCTCTGTCTCCTCTTCCTGTCTCTCACTCTCTGTCTTTGTTGCGCTGTTTTCCTCTTCCTTTCTCTCTTTTTCTGTCTTCTCCGGAAGACATCCGTGGCGTTGTGGCTTGGGTGCTAGATTACGATATCGTAGAACGTGAGTTCAAACCCCAGGTGCGCTATTACGTTCCCTTTCAGACTAATACCCCTGAAAAAGTTATAGACTCCTTTATCATCCTCCAGCTATGGGTTAAATGGTACTATTACAGTTTTTTCTATAAGGATAGCTTCGGCATTAAATAACCCATGAGGGTTGATATGTCATTAAACAAAGAAACCAAACCTATCTTTACCTCCCTGTTTCCTTCTTCCTCCCTCTCTACCACTGTCTTAGCCTCTCTAGTTCCCTCTAACTCCCTCTCTATCTTTGTCTTTCTGTATCTCCCCTTAAAAAACTACAGCGAAACGATAGGCTTTTTTATTTAACTTTTTTTGGGGGAGGGGTCTTATTTAGTTTTTAGTGGAGTAATGCGAGGCTCTATAAATAGTATCTGTCTCCGATTTTTAGATTAACACCAAAAATAAGAAAACTCCGAAGTGACAATGATAAATAGAATAATATAAAATACACAAGGGAGAGAAGAAGAGAGAATGTTGGAGACCACTGGGTCCCACTGTTCGTTAGCCAACATTTAGACAGATTTCCCTATATTTACCAGCCCCGCCACTCGAGCAGGATATGACACAAGGTCAATTTTGAGCGAAGTTTAACAGGTTTGAATTCAGAGTTTTCCTTCTCCTAGACTAGTTGCGTCACCAAGGCTGAAGAACCCAGTCCACCCTACTATTTACCCAGGGAGAATAATTAGAATCATAGCTTTCCCAAGGCTATTAGTTCTATGTGAAATGAAATCAGTCACGTCCAGAATTTTAACCCGTGTCGCCTTGTCCATTTCCTACGACATTGAGACAGATTTCATCGAGGAAAACATCTTAAATTTACTCTCTCTCTCTCTCTCTCTCTCTCTCTCTCTCTTTATCATTTCTCCAGAAGTCAATACAGTCAGCAGTTTAAAGTTTCCTTCATATTCCACTCAAACCTGCAGTTGAGTACCTGAAAATATCAGATTGTTTTGTTGAGGAAGACCAAGAAAGTCCGGAAGGCTGATTTTTGTACAGTTTAAAGAGCTGTATCATTCAAAAAAACTGTTGACAAGAGGGAATTTTTTCATATTCGTCATTATTTTCAATTAATTTTTTCCCAACATCATTATTTAAACAATTTACAAATATTTTCATTGTTCTCAATGTTTTATAGAATTTTATGGAATCAGTCCCAACCGCAATTTAGCTATCCAAGTTCAAATCCTGTTCGAGGCTGTTTGCGTTTCACTTTCGCATTAATGCCCTTGCGAAAGAAAGGCATGAATCCATCTCTTTTCTCCGACCCAATCCAAGGGTAAAAATTAGGAGAGCTTGAAGCTCTTTAGCCTAGCAATATTAACCAGTCTAGGAAAAGGACAATACTCATCTCCTCTCCATAAACTCAACCCACTAAAAAAGTAATCACACTTCTATGTCTATGTATAAACTAACAATAACTAAGTTGGCTCACTGAAGTCGAGGGCGTTCCCAAAGGGCTCCCTTTTCAATAGCAACTACACCGATGTGTAAGGGAGGGCGCTACTATTTTCCCTGTATTGATCTACTTACTCTTGATTTGTACCTTATAATGCTGAGTGTTAAGCAAGAAGGCATCAAGTGACATTTTTTGAGTCTTTGGTATGACTCGACTTTGTATAGAACCCCGATTCCCTGGGCTATTGGCGAACAGTATATATATAATTAATTTTTTAAAATCTATCATACAACACGTGAGAATATGTGCGATACCCTGTCTTCACCAGATATCAACCGGAGGCTATACGACAGTTTCGGAGTATAAAGTGCTACTGCCACCTCTGTCGCTACCAACAGTCTTTGCCATCGGACAGGGCATGATGACAAACGGACCGAAAGATTAATTGTAGATTACTCTCTCTCTCTCTCTCTCTCTATATATATATATATATATATATAAATGTGATATATATCGTGTTATCTCTCTGTCATAAGTGAATGTATACATATATATATATATAGAGAGAGAGAGAGAGAAAGAAAGATAGATAAGTAGATACTCACTCTCTCTCTCTCTCTCTCTCTATATATATATATATATATATATATAATGTTCTCTTTCTCTCTCTATCAATCTATCAATCTATATACAATTATGATTAAAATTTTATGCAAAAGCGTTTGTAATGAGTATAATCTTTACTGTGTCCACCAATACTGAGTAATATCACAATAATTTCGGTATAATTTCAATAGCAGTAAAACCGGGATAAAAAGTCATGACTTTGAGTTTCACGTAACCGATCATCGGGTGAGTTGTAAGCTTTTATCCTATTTTTATTAGTGTTCTATCTTTAACTGAAAATATTACGTATATACATATATATATAAGCATAAATAAGTTAGAAAAGTGTCAAATAAATTACTTGAGGAGTCTCCTTGGCGCAGTAGCAAACATATTCAACAGTGATATCTTAGTAAGTGAGCTCCATCTTCATTCACGTTATTACATCCACTTTCGGAGTTATACTCTTCGGGAAGGCATGAACCCCCATATCCCCTTACTCTATGGGCCAAATAGTACCATCACTTTCCTTCTACAAGATTAGTTTTGGCATTAAAAACCCATAAAGTTTGATATGCCGTTAAAAAAGAAATGAAACCTCGACAATGTTTTTAGTACTTTCCATGAATTCTAATTTGAAGCAAGTTTCCTCTTGGGGAAGGCATGAACCATCTTATTCCCCTGGTATGGGCTAAATAGTACCATCACTGTCCTTCTACAAAATTGGCTTTGGCATTAAATGACCAACAAAGGTTGATTTTTCCACCTTGTTACTTTACACCAGAAGTAATGTCTTTTCGCCAGCAATAATTAAGAGTTTACTTGCTAGGCTTGTAAATATCAGAGGAGACGATCGACTTTTTGATTCGGGCTTGTGGAGGGGGTCATCATTTCTCGTCATTAGTGATAATACAGTCCAAATAACTGCCACCTTTAGCTTTGAAGTGGATTTAATCAGTTTTGAAAGACTAGCATTCGATAATCTTTCTGTTCTCATTTTGCTTCACTGCTATTGAGCTCGTATTTGCAATCAAGGAAAAAGTGGCTTACTGGCAGGAAGGTTTAACCTCTGCTGCCATACTACCAATATCCTTGTAGGAAAACTATAGTAGTCTTATTTAGCTTATAGTTAGGAGTTATAAGAGGGTTCACAACTTTCCTAAGGGTATAATAAAATGAACGTAATAGCGTGACGGGAGATCGAATTCGAATAGTACTATATCGTAGTCCATCTAATTAGTTACTATGCCGTGGGGATTCTCCTTATTTTCTATTTAAAAACGGATAAATTCGCACATTTCAATCTATATAAGCTCGGAATTAGATAAAATATGGATTAAAATCTAAATGTATTTATACTTAAGTAATTTTACTTCACTGCTGTTGAGCTCGTATTTGCAATCAAGGAAAAAGTGGCTTACTGGCAGGAAGGTTCAAGCTCTGATGCCATACCACCACTATCCTTCTCTGGAGTTGCGGTCCAACATAGTAAAATTGAAGACATTACTTTCGGAGAGACTCCCATGTAAATAATCATATTATAAAGAATTCTTAAATTTTTGGATATGAATTTGTTTTACGATGGAAAACAGCTGTTGTATAGCCATGAACATGATTAACTATACAAACATATAATACATATACATATATACATATATACATGCAGAATACATATTGATATAATAATAAAGACGAGCGAAGACTTCTTTAAAAAAAATATACCTCTCACTTTATTTGAAAGGTTTTGTGTGTGAGAGGGAGTTGGAGACTGAACAAAGACTGCAACATATTTACCTCCCCAGGCCCCCCAGGTATCGCCGTGTGTCGTTCTCGTTCTCCTGGACTGCCCAACCGGGGGCTTGGGGGCCCAGCCTCTCTGGGACATGTTCTCATTCCAGCATCTTCTCTCTAACTCATCTGATCTCCAACTCACTGACTTCCTGACCACACCGAGTTATATAATAGTTCAATCGCCGACTCAATCTTTGAAATGGCATGTTTGATCGTCATCAAGCGGAAATAACTGTCATGCAGTTCACAGGTCACTCTCTTCCGGTGCATCAGTCTATGAGTGTACCATGGGATTTTACCTTGTCCCATTTCGTCAGCCAAGTCCGCCTACGAGATTTCTTCTCATAACTGCCATCAGAATGTGTCACTTCCTTCCGGTGCATCACTTTGGAATGGCATGTTTGACCGGGTCGAAGGTCAATATACAACACAGCTAAATGAACAAAATTTTTAGTAACCTAAAGAAAATTCTTTACCTTCTACTCAGCATTGAATCTAAATGTGGAAATTTTGAAAATTTCATCACCCAAAACAAAAAAAGCAAATGATGCAGAAACACATTGGTCTTTCCCATTTACTTTATACATAAGCAATTTGGAAATAAAACCTACTTTCTAGGAACAAAAAACTAATAGTTTTAAAAGTTTCTCATATAGAGTAATTCAAGAAAATATAAGCATTTCTTTTGTACGTAGAAATAATAATGAGCTCTCTTATTCCCCAAGGCAGGGGCTACAAACAACGACTACTGTTCTTCTACAAGAATGATTTTGGCATTAAACATTCTGCAAAGGTTGATATGTCATTAAACAAAGAAACAGAAGTAACAAAATTTTTCGGTGCTTCTATAACCTAAAATATAAAAATTAACTTCTTTTTGAGTCCATTCCTTAAAGTTCTATGTTTGCTGAAAGTTTTGTAACGAATTCGATGGGAATGAACCACATCACATGGACGAGCAAAGGCAGGACAACCAGCTAGAACCTAGATACAACAGCTCTGTGCTGACACAGGATGCAGCCTTGAAGACCTCCCGGTAACAATGGACAATATGATGGGTAGCGAGAGAGGGTCTAGGAGATCCGTACTGGCAGCGCATCATGAATATATATATATATATATATATATATAAATGCGTTTAACTCGAAAATTCAATGGAAAATACTGAAAAGATCTACCACTCCTTGTTGCTTTGATGGGAGATGTAATTTGTGTCCGGAAGAAAAGATACAAATTATATTAAACCTATTAAATCAGGGATGTGATTTAATTGCTAAATGTAGGCATAAAAATAAATCTAGACTATTTTCATTAAAAATTAAGTGAATAAATAAATAAACAAAAAATTGAATATTTAACTGGGTGCAAAAACTAAGCTCAAGCTCTTTTTAAAATGTTATCAACAAAATGTGTTTACAAACCATATATTCAATAAATATCTACAAAGAAATTTCGCATTAAATAACCAACAATGATTGTTATGCCATAAAACCCAACCAAATCATAAACTATAGTAAATTATCTTATAGTAAAATCTCCTCAAGCCATGACGAGGAAAATAGAATAACTCAATGTTGAGGGGAAAATTTCTAAATCCATCGAGAAAAATTAATATGAATTCTTAATTGTCTCTTCTTTTAGGACAGCCTTAATTTTTTTCAGGCTTGCATTTCATTAATTCAAAACAATATTCTTTATCCAAATAGTTTCGAATTTCTTGAATTGTAGTTAATAGAATTAACACATTGCAGGAATCTCCTCAAAGGCCATTTTTTAAAATCAAAATAATCAGGATCTCAGGTTTTTATGCAATCGTCTGATGAAAGTTTATTTGACCAAAAAAGGTTTGATCAGACGTTAGTGTCTTCTATTTATTAGATGGCATATGAAATGATTAATTATGAGGCAAAAGTAAACTGAGATACAAATTCATTCTGATTTTTATATTGCTCAGGTGACTTGCATTTCAGCACTTTTGTTTTTATCAACCACTTCTTGTTCGTTTGTTTATAAATATTTGTTTACTCACATAGCTCTAACTATCTTTTCGAATTCGATACGATGATAATAATCTGAAAAAATCAATTTTAATAATTCTTTTAAAAAGCATCACTAAATAAAGATTGCCCAGTCGACTGGGGCTGTAGAATACACCGACTGCTTCTCTTCAGAGGGGTAAGACCCCCCCCAACGAGTGTCCTGGATATGACACTAAACAGTCTGATGGTGAGGTTCCAGCAATGCTGGAGTTTTGGGGAATGCGGAGTACACTTCATTGCCATTGCTCCCAGGCCAACTCTGCCCCGGAGTGGTAGCATCTGATAGAGCCCTATCTATAGGTTAAATAGAACTAACAGCATACTAATGCTAAACTGAATTGTTTGAGTAAACTGAATAGCTTGAAATAGAAATGTTTTTGACAATTAAACCGTACTTGCATTTAAACTGCGTGCTTATGCTTAACTTAATTATTTCAAATAGAACTGTTTTTTCGACATTAAAACTGTATTTACACTAAACTGAATTGTTACATATAACTGCTTGAATAGTTTGAAATAGAAATGTTTTTTAACATTAAACTGTGTACTTATGCTAAACTGAATTGTTTTAAAAAGAACAGATTATTTACAAAAAAATGGATTAAATAACCTACAAAGGTTGATATGCCATAAAACCCTAGAAACCAACCAACCAATTAAATAAAGATTCATCTGACTATTGTCTTCAGTTTTATTGAAGACAAGTTAAACTTTTACGCTACGGGTTCAAATGAATGTCAGTGTAGCACTACGGCACCAATTATGAAAGTGGTCACGCACGTAATAGAAAAAACGACTTGGGTGTTTCTCATGATACAAAAGTTTATTGTCCCTATTGTTTTTACAATAGTCGCAACGAAACGAGAGGTATAGGCTAAGGAAATACTTGTGTCCATAAGATAGACAGAAACTTAAACCCGTGGTAGACAAAACGGACAACCACAGACTTCATTAATTCTTAACCCGAACAAGCCCTACCCCAGCGAAGCCGCCTGTCGTCTGTCGTCTCTAACTGCCCAACTTCAACTGACCAACCCTGACTAGAACTGACTCCCACCGGAACTGTCTCCTACTCCAACGGACACCGTGTCTTTTAAATCTTCTTATCTATTGTCGTCTAATAATTCTTTTTACTAATCTGTTAATGACACGTAATCACTAAAACTTTTTAGAGCCACATTATTCTACATTTGGGCTGACATCCAGCCAAATGTTTATCTTTAATATTTCATTACAGCTTATTTCAAAACAAACCCAACAACTTTATTTTGACAGGAGCTGATACATGTATATGCAAAGCAAGGTCAACTCGTTTTGACCTTTCCATCTTAAAAACTTGCAATTTCAAACACAAAGTTTTAAGCGAGCACACAGATAATCGCTGAATATAAAATAAAATAAGATGATTTATTAAAATTTCTAATTATATTATATAACTAATTATAACTATTAAACATGAGATAAAAGTAAGAAAATGTGACCCTAATTCCTGTTTTTTATATTGCTCTGCTTGACAGTATTTGAGCACTTAATTAAACGCATCCCAAACCAGTGGGTTGAGCATTCGAGTGAAGGAATTGTCGGCTGCCTCATACACGTAAACGCTAATCTCTTCTCCTGAATTGACCACTCCGGTAGCTGATAGCGTATATATAACTATATGCATATGTAAAAAGTTCCTTCGCTTACGCTGAGAATGACTATATCTGAAGCCTAAGATATCCGACGGACGTAAAGTCAACCGGGTTTCGATCCCAGTCTAAAGCATCTCGCGTGTCTAGCCACATTGAAGAGTTATAACACAACGAAACAGACTGTTTGTGGATAACTATATATATATATATATAAGTTGGTGACCTTAGTCGAGGGTGACCCGAAGGCTCCTTTCTCGATAGCTACTTTACCAAAGTGTAGAGGAGGGCGTTACTCCTTTCATTGGATTTCTCCATTTTATCCTTGATACGTACCTTATAATGCTGAGTGTTGAGCAAGGAAGCATCAAGAACCATTTTTTGAGTCTTTGGTATGACCCGACCTGGGATTGAACCCTGGTCTCCCAAGCCATTGAAAAGCAATGCAAGAAAAAAATTAGCATGAAAAGAGGTCGATGCTGTAATGGCTGAGCAGGTATGAAACCTAGAATATTCAAATAATGAACTCTTGAAGTCAGTAACTCCAAGTTTCACGAAGAGCGCACAATCATCAGACGCAAATGGGAGAAAAAGTTGCTAATTAATTAATGTTCGCGTGATATTCAGACGAAAAAATATATATGTCGAGAGCGAGCCGTCCAAATAGAGAAAAATAGATTAAGGAATTTGTCTGGTGGCTCAGTAGAAATTAATTGATATGTCAACATAATATCAAAAAGTTAGATTCTATTGTTCTGTATATTCGACACTTGAGGCTTTGTCTGTATCCTGGTTGATACTTTCATGTTAATGGTCTGACAATTAATTTGGATATGTACGTATTACATAGTACATGTCCTTTTTCATAATAAGATTATTTAGAGGTATTGTACCTTATAGTTAATATTTCATATGCAAACATGCACAGCCCCCCACCCCCCACACAATATATATATATATATATATATATATATATATATACTGTCCTCGAGCACAAAATGTTATATTGCCCAGTCGGCTGGGGCTGTAGAATACACCCATTGCTTCTCTGTAAAGGGTTAAAAAACCCACCAACGAGTGTCCTTTTATGAGACCCCTTCATTGCCGTTGCTCCCAGGTCCACTTTGGCCCAGAGAGGTAGCGCCTGATAGGGCCCTGTCAATGGGTTAAATAGAACTAAACTGCATACTTACGATAAACTGAATAGCTTGAAATAGAAATGTTTTTGTGAATTAAACTGTGTACTTGCATATAAACTGCGTACTTATGCTAAACGGAATTGTTTGAAACGGAACGGTTTCTGACATTGAACCTGTACTTACGCTAAACTGAATTGTCCAATATAGAACAGTTTTGATATTTAACTGTGTATAAAGAAAATCTATACTTATATCAAATTGAATTAGATCTGTTTGGCTAAACTGAATTGCTTGAAATAGAAATGTTTTTGACAATTAAACTCTGTACTCATGCTAAACTGAATTGTTTGAAATATAACTTATTGTTTTAAAATAGAGTTGGCATTAAATAACCTACAAAGGTTGTTATGCCATAACCCTCCCAAAAATGTTTTAATATGCAGATATTTGCACATAAAGCCACACACACGCACTCATATAAGGGAGGAAAGAGACATTGATGTGTACATAGATAAATAGTATATTTCTTAAATGAAAAAAACATATATTCAGCGACTTATCTATGCACGCATCAATGTCCCTTTTCTCTCTAAATATATGTGTATGTGTGTGTGTGTGTATGTGTGTGTGAAATCATGCTCATACGTAAGCTGAATTGTAAGTGACATAATATCAAAACCTTTCGTACCCAAGGACACGCACACACGTATATATATATATATATATATATATATATATATATATATATATATATATATATATTTACGAGGATCATTAAATAAGTTTCCAGACTTTTTTCGTATGGCCACTTTTATTGATAGTACACACATGAAACTCTAGTCCCCTTTGAACTAATCTCCTCCGGCTGCAATGCACTTGTTGTACCGTTCCAACAACTTCTGGAACGACCCATGGAAGTCCTCTTGTGTGAGCGTGTCAATGACCTTCGTCACAGCTTCTTTCATCGCCTCAATTGTCTCATAACCACAACCTCTGAGCTTAGGGAATAATCAAAAGTCATAGGGAACAAGGTGTGGAACTGCCTTGATGCCCATCTTGGTCAAATAGTCTGTGACAAGGATGGAGTTGTAGACTGGTGCATTGTCCAGGTAGAAATGCCACCGACCCGAGTTGAAGAGTGCTGGCCTCTTCCGACGGAATCTCTTCATGAACTCCCTTAAAACCTCAACATAATATTCCTAACTCTAACCCTTTGGCCAATCAACTCTGGTCTATTGACATCCTTACTCCTCCCACACCTCTCATCATCCCTCACAGAATCCCTGCCTTCCTTGAATCTCTTATGCCACTCAAAAACTGATGCTTGAGTCATGCAAGATAATCCAAAAGCAGTCTGAAGCATTCCATACGTTTCTGTGGCATTTTTCCAAGTTTAAAACAGAATTTTATTGCATATCGTTCTTCTAAAGTGTCAGATTGCATTTTTTTAAATTCACCAACTGAGACAATCAGGCTTTAGAAGCGTGTATTCCAATTGCTGCTGTAGCTGTTCATTTGAAGCTGAAATCATAAGACTTGGTCAATCATCTCATAAGATGTATAGCAATAACATACTGAACTTTCAAGAGTCTACGACAATTTTAAATACCCATACGAAAAAAATCTGAAAACTTATCGTATGCACTTTGTATATATATATATATATATATATATAAGTACTTTTTTCGAGCATGATCACGATGTATTACAACCGGTTATTATGAACCTCCTTCATGCACAAGGAATAAATGTACTTTAATTCTGGTAAAAATTATGGAATCAGCTCACTCAGGCGGTGTTCACTTTGCTTTTTGTTATTTAGTTGTAAATAAACTAATAACAAGTAAGATGCAAAACATTTCATGTAATAACTCAACATTTCCTTGAAAAAAAACAAGATTAAATTATGCAAATTAATGGGATGGTCGTTCCGACCCAGGCAAACAAAAATATAAAATAACCCAATGTTGATGAAAACATTATGGAATGATCCCGTAAAAAATATTGTCCATCAATATGAAAATCGATACATAATTAAAAGACAGTTCTTGCATATTTCAACAGACAGTTGGGCATGCCTAATTAAATGACACATATCTTTAACAAAAGAATTGTCAGTTAAAGCAATGAAAAGTGTCGTAAAATCTATTCAAGAAGGCAATCTTCAGTGGTGTGTGGTGAAAGACAATCATTGTTCCCTGCATCTAAAATATTGACAATATATTAAAGAAATGAGATGACTAAAACATTAACACATACTAGATGACTACGATTATTCTGCTACTGAAGAAAAATGTTTCGCGTATTATCTTTGATCAGTTTATTTTCTACTAAATAAAAAAAAACAAATATTTTGGTTTGGTTTGATAGCATTTCAACCATTTTAGGTCATTTAATGCCAAATCCAAATATATATATATATATATATATATATATAAAGTGGGCGACCGTAGTCGAGGGAGACCTGAAGGCTCCCTTTTCGATAGATACTACACAAAGGGGAGGGCGCTACTCCTTTCCCTGGATTGCTCCACTTTACCCTTGATCCGTACCTTATAATGCTGAGTGTTAAGCAAGTAGGCCACAAGTATCATTTTTTTAGTATTTGGTTTGAATCGACCAGGAATTGAATTCCGGGCCATTGGCGAACACTCTAACCATCATGCTAATGTCCGGTAATATCATCATCATGTCGGGCTGCCTGCACGTGATTCCCTGACTCTCACTTGCCATTCATCTCTATCATTATCACTCCTGACAGGCCATTGGTGAACACTCTAACCATTATACCAATGTCTGGTTTATATATATATATATATATGTATGTATATAAACAGATATATTTCAAACAAGTACGCAGTTTAAATGTCAAAAACAGTTTTATTTCAAAGAATTCTGTTTTGCATAAGTACACAGTTTTGTTCAATTTAACCCATAGATAACACCCTTTCAGATGCTACCTCTCCGGGACAGAGTGAACCTGGGAATAATGGCAATGAAGGGGTACTCCGTATTCCTCAAAGCTCTAGCATTACTGAAGCCTCACTATCAGATTGTTTTGTGTAAAATCTAGGACACACGTTGGGGGAATCTTACTCCTCAGCAGATATGCAGTCGGTGTATTCTGCAACCCCTAAATAACAAGATGAACATCTTCAAATTGTGCTAATTTTACATTTTTCCATGGATGGTAGGATAACACTTGCAAGTTATTTCGTAGCAGAAGTGGTTCAGTCATATTTTGTTGATTCAGAATTTAGAGTGACAGAAATTATGGCAGCAATATATCCACAAACCAAAATGGATTTTATTCGCTTGTCTACGAATCTCACATTCATAGTTTTTTTTTTATAATTTGACGTGCTACGCTTCAAGTGGTTATTTTCCACAAGAATACACTCGTCAATAATGACGGTTGAATTTTAAAAAGTGGAGACTCTCTTACTTTCTCTATCTTCCTTGTTGCTGTCAAAGTACATAGCCTAGCAGACGTACCCGAAAACTGAAGAAACCGTTCCGTTGTGACGTCAGCTTGCTTTCTCGACAACTTGTCTGCTTTCTTTTCTTGTGGCAAGCTACAAATCCCATGATTCGTTCTTTCTTTCTCTTTCTTTCTTTTCTCTTTATTTTCTTAGAAGATTACAACAAAAACGACAGCGATCTCAACTTTCTTTCTTTCTTTCTTTCTTTCTTTCTTTCTTTTACACTTAAATCTTTCTGTCTTTAAAGATTACAACAAAAATGGTTATCTCATCTTCCGTTCTTTCTTTCTTTTTTAGTTCCCAAGTCATCCTGCTATTACGACTGCTGATTTGACAGCTTATCTGCTTTCTTTTCTTTTCTCTTTCGATGCGGCAAGCCATAAATCACATGATTCGTTTTTCCTTTCTTTTTCACTTTAATTCTTTCTTTCTTTCTTTTTTAAATATTATGTATACAGACAGCAGATGTCAACACTTGTATTTTACATTTGGAGATTATAAACCTTTATTAGAATTAAACTAACTTAATTTTGTGTTTCATTTTTGTTTCTTCGTTTTAATGGCATATCAACCCGCCAAGGCCATCCTTGCATTTAACCCGCAGTTGGGAGGTATAAGGAGACTTATACTTTCCCAAGGGTATAAGTTCGAAATTGAACGGAATAGCACAACTTGAGTTCGAACTCGCTAACCACGATGTCGCAGTTCAGTTCGTTAACTATTACGCCCCTCCTTTTTTTGTTTTTTAAGTCTTCTAAAATTTTAACTCACTCTATCGTTGAGGACTTAGAATACTCTGACTGTATTCTCGGTTGAGAGGTAAACCCCGTCTTAAAGGGTGTCCTAGGTATGACACTAAATTTCATCTGGAAGAGAGGCTCCAGCTTTGGTGCTGTTAGGAGTATGGAGTTTCCCTATAATGCCAAGTCTACTCTTACCCTGAATGGTATTAACAGTTTGTTTACAATGCACGTATCAAATAGATCTGTTTAAAAATTATTCATATTAGCTAGAAATACTTGATACCATATAACCGTAGAGTATTTGTATTACAGATAGTTGCTTGAGGCTGTAATTGTTCACAGAGGATTATTATTATTAGTGACTTAAAGCCATTTAAATATGTGCAAACAAATGACTATTATCAATTAGAAATAATTTCTTGAAAGCGTTTAATCATTAGTCCTCCCCCGCCTCCGCCTCCTCTAGTCATGCTAACAGCACGGAGCAACCTGACTCTCTCCCTCCCTCTCTCTCTCTCTCTCTCTCTCTTTCGCCATCCGTCCTTATCATCCATAGCTCCTGACAGTTCTTTAAGACTGCATCCTGTGTTCGCACGCAGCTGATGTGTGTAAGTCTTTGCTGGTCGGCCAATATTAGCACGTCCATGTGTAGTAGTCCATAAGAGAAAGTCGCTTATGAGTTCATCCTGGCTTCTCCAGCAGTGCTCTATATATTTTGTTAGTTGTCTTACTTAGTTGGTTTGAGAGATGGGAGGTAGTTGGCCGTACAGCAGTGGTTTTGTAAGGTTTTGCTTCCTGGATTCTTTCATAACAGCTCGCAGCATTCTTGTGCAGTTTCCATCAAGGTTTTTCTCTCTGTATTTTGATTGGTTTGATTTGGTATTATGGCATATCAACCTTTGTAGGTTATTTAACGCCAAATCCATTTTTATGAAAATAATCAGTTCTATTTAAAACAATTCGGTTTAGCATGAGTACATAGTTTAATTGTCAAAAACATTTCTATTTCAAACTATTCAGTTATATATAACAATTAAGTTGAGTGTAAGTACAGTTACAGTGTCAAATATAGTTCAATTTAAAACAATTCAGTTTAGCAAAAGCATTCAGTTTAAATGTACGTACAGTTTAATTGTAAGAAAAACATTTTTATTTCGAGCTATTCAGTTTAGTCAAGCAATTCTACTTCAGCTAATTCTGTTTTGTAAAAGTACAGATTTTGTTTACACACAGTTACATGTCAGAACAGTTCTATGTTAAACAATTCAGTTTAGTGTAAATACAGTTTCAATGTCAAAAAACAGTTGCAGTTATATGTAACAATTCAGTTAAGTGTAAATACAGTTTTAATGTCGAAAAAAAAGTTCTATTTCAAACAATTCAGTTAAGCACAAGCACGCAGTTCAAATGTAAGTACGGTTTAATGGTCAAAAACATTTCTATTTTAAGCTATTCAGTTTACTCAAACAATTCAGTTTAGCATAAGTATGCCGTTCTATTTAACCCATAGATAGGACCCTTATCAGGTGCTACCACTCCGGGCTAGAGTGGACCTGGGAGCGATGGCAATAAAGGGGTACTCCTCATTCCCCAAAGCTCCAGCATTGCTGGAACCTCGCCATCAGATTGTTTAGTATCATATGCAGGACACTCAAGGGGGGTTCTTACCCCTCTGCAGAGAAGCAGTCGGTGTATTCTACAGCCCCAGCCGACAGGGCAATCTGTATTTTGATATCGTTCATGTGGTGTGTGCATATAATAATACGGACACAGTTACGGCTTGGAATGAATCTCGTATCGAGCGAACCCAGCCGAGAATTATGTGTGCTACATTTAATGGCAACTTTTGCACAACCGCTCATACAACAGTTCGACCAAGACCTTGCCCAGTCGGCTGGGGTTGTAGAATACACTGACTATACCTCTGCAGAGGGGTAAGACCCTCCCCAACGAGTGTCCTGAATATGACAGTAAACAGTCTGATAGCGAGGTCCCAGTGATGCTGAGGCCTTGGGGAATACGGAGCACCCATTCATTGCCATTTCTCCCAGGTACACACTGGCCCGCGTGGTAGCACCAGATAGGGCCCTATCTATGTGTTAAATAGAACGAACGGCATATTTATGCTAACATGTATTGTTAGATTAAACTGAATAGCTTGAAATAGAAATGTTTTTGACAATTAAACCGTACTTACATTTAAACTGCGTGCTCATGCTAAACTGAATTATTTGAAATAGAACTGTTTTTTGACATTGAAACTGTATTTACACTAAACTGAATTGTTTATAATAGAACTGTTTTGACATGTAACTGTGTGTAAACAAAATCTGTACTTATACTAAACTGGATTAGCTGAATTAGATCTGCTTGACAAAACAGAACTGCTAGAAATAGAAATGTTTTTCACAATTAAACTGTACTTACATTCAAACTGCATACTTATGCTAAACTGAATTGTTTGAAATTGAACTGTTTTTGACATTGGAACTATACTTACACTAATCTGAATTGTCTTATACAACTGCTTGAATAGTTTGAAATTGAAATGTTTTTGGCAACTAAACTGTATTTATGCTAAACTGAATTGTTTGAAATAGATTTACATTTTTATTTACATAAAAATGGATTTGGCGTTAAATAACCTAGAAGGGTTGATATGCCATAAAACCCAACAAACAAACAACCGACCCATACCCATATTTACCTACCCCTCCGCTTGGGTAGGATATGACACAATATCAATTTTTAAGCAGAGTCTAACAGGTTTGAATTCAGAGTTTTCCTTCTCCTAGACTAGTTGCCTCACCAAGGCTGAATAATCCAGTCTGTCCTACTATTTACCCATAGCCGGAGGGAAAATAATTAAATTCATACCTTTCCCAAGTGTATTAGTGCTAGGTGAAATGTAATTTGCCTGGTCAGGATTTGAACTCGTGTCCATTACCAACCACGATAACCATTACACCACCGGCACCTCCAAATACCAATAACAGTGATGATCGGATATCAAAACCTTCTATAACAGGCTCTCTACACTTGTTCGACACATTCCCAAACACCACGTTTTAATCATCGATGTAGACATAACGTTCAAGAAGACAAAGAAGAAAATAAAACTAGCAAAACCGAAATGACGAATACGTAGGAGATTTTTCTCTCGGGAACAGTCTAGCGACAATTATTTGTATCAGAGAGGAGCACTTGAAACTATACGACTAGGTGCGAATTATTTGCATTAGATAGGAATACTTGATATCTTATAAGCATGAAAAAATCTCTTAATAAACAATTACACAAAAAATATATAGGTTCAATAAACATGAACTTCTTGGCTTAAAATACGCCAAAACGGGTTGACCTGCCATTAAAATCAACCAATCAACTGATAAGTAGGCATCTCTCTAATCCCGCAGATAATTAATGATGCAGTGCATTTGATCCTTAGCAAGTGCCCCAACACTTGTGGCCTTGTGCCAAAACTAAGTCTTCATAAATAAATAGTCATACTTACAAACGTTCGTGTCGGTGTATGCATGCGTCGACGAAAAGACAAAGAGAGAGAGAGAGAGAGAGAGAGAGAGAGAGAATAACAATAAATACTGTCCTTCTTTTCCAGAAGATATTTTGAGGACATCCGGTAGGTATCAAACTTCCGGTGGTTGAACGAATGCCACATCTCCCACCATGTTTAGCGAATCCAAAATATTTACATAAGAGGACTAAACCCGTCAACGTCGGACTGATTTCTATCAACAGTAACCCAAGTCTGAGAAACAAGATTTATTTTAACTTCTCGTTTACAAAGAGGCCAAAAGATGGCGCTGTATTTCCATAAATTACGAGACGAGGCAAAATAAATTCAAAGACATTGTTGTTTTAGATTTCAGATATTTGAACAACGTTTCCAGTAATTTTTATAGACATTTTTTTTTTTTTTTGAGACCTAATCTTTCTTCTTTTTTCTCTTCCGAAACTGTTTAAGTCTTCTAGGTGTGACACTAACTCATATCCAGTGAGGAGATTCTGGTTTCTACACAATTCTTGCATAGTTCCCTGTGGATTCCCTTTCCCTACAATCATACCAACTATAGTAATTCTTTTATGCTAATTAGCTTAATTTGCGTAATAAGTGATTAATTGCTTCAGCTCTATCACAACCCAACCTAAAATTGTTTTTCTTCGGTTTATTTATTCGAAACCCTAAAAGCATTTGAAAAAGTAAACAAATGAATGATATAGAAATATTATTGGTCCAGTCGGCTGAGGCTGCAGAATTCATCGACTGCATCTCTGCAGAGGGGTAAAACTCCCTTAACGAATGTCCTGTATATGACATTAAACGATCAAATGGTTAGGATTCAGTAATGCTGGAGTTTGGGGGAGAGCGAAGTACCCCTTCATTGCTATCGCTCCCAGGTCCACTCTGGCCCGGAGTGGTAGCATCTGATAAGGTCTAATCTATGGGTCAAATAGAACAAAACTGTTTACTTCTGCTAAACTGAATTATTTGAAATAGAACTGTTTTTACATTTAACTGTGTAAACAAAGATTTTACGTACACTTAACTGATTTAGAACTGTTTTTAAATTGTGTACTTATGCTAAACTGAATTATTTGAAATGGAACAGTTTTTAATCTTCACAGTGTGTAAACAAAAACTGTACTTATGCTTAACTGAATCATTTAAAATAGAACTGTTTTACATTTAACAGGATCTAAGCAAAAATTCTACTTATGCTAAACTGAATTATTTGAAATAGAACTGTTTTTACATTTAACTGTTTGTAAACAAAAATTTTATGCACACTTAACTGATTTATTTGAAATAGATCTGTTTTTAAATTGTGAACTTATGCTATACTGAATTATTTGAAATAGAACTGTTTTTAAATTGTGTACTTATGCTATTTGAATTATTTGAAATAGAACTGTTTTTAAATTGTGTGCTTATGCTATTTGAATTATTTGAAATAGAACTGTTTTTAAATTGTGTACTTATGCTATACTGAATTGTTTGGAATAGAAGAGTCCAGTCTGGCCGAATAATTGCTTATAACGGAGGGGAAAATAGTCGGATTTATAACTTTCCTAAGTCCATTAAAGCTATATGAAATGCAATCAACCTCATCCAGTATTTAAACTTGTGTCGCTGCGCTCATTTCATACGACGACCACCTCCTCAATTTTTGGATGTATGTTAGTGTAAAAATTCATGTAATGGGTAACACTCCAGGATTATGTAGCAAACATCTGGAAAATTCTCGAAGAAAAAGTTTTTAGAGAAAGCTGAGGAGACCAAGAAATAAAAAGAAAATACACAGTTACAAAAATATCACTCACGTTTATTGACGATGTCATCTCCCTAAAAACTGATTTGAATGTTTGAAAAGACGGAAAGTGGTTTTGCTATTTCAATAGAGAAAGTCTAACTCATCTATAAATCGCTCGCTCACTTAATAGCACCTAACTGACCTCGAAATTTTGGACAGTACTTGTCGCTGTCTTGGTAACTAATTCTTTTCAAAAGTTCCCCCAAGTGTCCAGTCTGAACACCTCTTTACTTCAAAACAAGAGATTTTGCGATTGACGTTTTACTGTCGGTCTTGTAGCCGCATACCAGGATCGATTATAGGTGGTGGCAGGAAGAACGTTATATTTGTCTTACATGCCAAAAGCTAATGAATTCGCTCCCCTCAAAATGGGTTATTACATCAAATTTAAGCTACGCCTTTTTTCCCTAGTGTCACACTATCCTAAATAACCGACGTAACAAAGTAGATCACCAAAGTTAAGAAGAAATCAACATATTCAGTTCTGAGATGGGTAACCACTTAGAAACCGCAGGAATTACATGCCAGACTGGGCAAGGTTGAGTAAATAATCACTATAAGATGGCGAAAATGCTACTCCGTGGCAAGATTTCTGCTTTGTTTGTTTGGTTGGTTGGTTGGGTTTTATGGCATATCAACTTTTATAGGTTATTTAACGCCAAATCCATTTTTATGCAAATAATCAGTTCTATTTAAAACAATTCTGTTTAGCATGAGTACACAGTTTAATTGTCGAAAACATTTATATTTCAAGCTATTCTGTTAGGTCAAACAGCTATATATAACAATTCAGTTTAGTGTAAGAACAGTTTCAACGTCAAAAACAGTTCAATTTCAAACAATTCAGTTTAGCACAAGCACGCAGTTTAAATGAAAGTACGGTTTAATTATCAAAAGCATTTCTATTTCGAGCTATTCAGTTTAATCAAACAATTCAGTTTAGCATAAGTATACCGTCAGATCAATTTAACTCATAGATAGGGCCTTATCAGGTGCTACCACTCCGGGCCAGAGTTGACCTGGGAGTGATGGCAATAAAGAGGTATTCCACATTCCCCAAAGCTCCAGCATTACTGGTACCTCACCATCAGATTGTTTAGTGTCATATCAAGGACACTCGTTGGTGGGGTCTTACCTCTCTGCAGAGACGCAGTCGGTGAATTCTACGGCCCCAGCCAACTGGGCCACGGGACACTCGTTGGTGGGGGGTGTTGCCCCTCTGCAGAGACGCAGTCGGTGAATTCTACAGCCCCAGCCGACAGGGCAATTCTGCTTTGTGTAATACCGTTAAAATGACCAAACTTAGAGGATAAATCAAATTTCCAATAGGGAGGAGTTCCCGTGGCGCAGTGGCAAACGTGCTGGACTGCGATATCGTTGTGAGTTTGAACTCCACTCTTTTTATCACGTTCACATTCGGATTAATGCCCTTGTGAAAGGCATGAATCTCCGTATCCCCTAGCTATGGTTGAAGAATACCACTGGCTTTAGCGTTAAATAAACCACCAAAGTTGATATGCCATTAGACAAAGAAGCCAAAACCGAAATTTCAGTTGAGTTCATTGTTCAATGCAAATTTGAAGTGTCTACTCGCACGTCTTTACAAGATTTTATTTTAAAAGCAGTTTGAAGCCGAATATGATCCGTAAACACGTCACAGAAAACATTGAAAGTGACATAACAATAAGAGGCTTAACAATAAGTTTATTTTCATGGCATATCAACCATTGTAGATTATTTAATGCCAAATTCTCTTAATACATATATATTAGATATACAGAATTTGGTTTGGTTGGGTTTTATGACATATCAACCATCGTAGGTTATTTAATGCCAAATCCTCTCTATACATATATATTAGATATATATATGATTTGGTTTGGTTTGGTTTGGTATTATGGCATATCAACCATTGTAGGTTATATAAGACCAAATCCTCTTTATACATATATATATATATATTAGATATATATGATTTGGTTTGGTTTGGTTTGGTTTTATGACATATCAACCATTGTAGGTTATATAATGCCATATCCTCTTTATGCATATGTATTAAATATATATGAGTTATAAACATGAGTCAACAAATTTAAATAGTTTAAACTATTGCTATGTATCACAAACAATTCAAATTAAACATCAGTCAATTCTTTACACAGAATTAAATGATCAAACAGTTCTATTTCAAACTATTCAAATAGCATGTGAACAAAGTTGAATAGTTCCAAGTATTTCTACGCATCACTAACCTTTCAACTAATCATCAGTCTGTTGTTTACAGACAGTTAAATGATCAAACAGTTCCATTTCTAACAATTCAATTTAGAATAAGTCATTTGTTTGCACTCAGTTTAAATGTCAAGTAGTTGTATTTGACTCACAGATAGTACCCTATCAGGTGCTACCTCTCCAGGCCAGAGTGGACCTTGGAGCGATGGCAATGAAGGGATACTCCACATTCCCTAAAGTTCTGGCATTACTCGAGCCTTACCATCAGATTGTTTAGTGTCTTGTCCAGGACACTCGTTGGAGGGGTCTTATCCTCATGCAGAGATGCAGTCGGTGTGTTCTACAGCCAAAGCCGAATGGACTCGGCTTAATAATAATATTGATAATGATAATAGTGTTCATTATTGTTCCCGTTCCAATTTGTCGCTATAATGTCTTATAAGTAATGTCTATCAACCTCAAATTGTAATAGACTTCTCATTTATTTGTTAATCTATTTATAAGTTATTTATATTTATTTTTATCTAAAAGTTATCAATATAACATCTACAGAAAATCATATTAATATACGCCCAGCAAGGAGTGGACTCCTATCAACAGGTTATCGATCCTATGGAAGTCTGATGTATCCGATAAAATAAAACGTTAACTGAAGTTGTGTAGATACTACTGTATGGATGCACCACATGGTCGCAAACAAAACGCATTGAGAAAAGGCTAGATGGGAATAATACAAGAATGAACAAATCCTGGAAATCCTGGAAGCGAAACCCTACGAAACAACAGCTGTATGGCCACTTACCTCCTATCACAAAAATCATCCAAGTAAGATGAATAAGACATGCGGGACACTGCTGGAGAAACAAGGACGAACTCATAAGCGATGTTCTTCAATTGACTCCGACACACGAACTCGCCAGTGTGGGCCGACCAGCAAGAACTTATTTATATCAGCTCTGTGTGGACATAGGTAGTCGTTTGGAAGACCAGGTAGGAACAATGGATGGTAGGGGCGGATTGAGAGAGAGAGTCAGAGAAATCCACGCTGTCTTCATGACTTGATGAGAATGATGATGATTTATATGTTCTATGAATAAGAAGTGGCCTTTAAAAGAGCACTATTTCAATTAGATTTAACAGATAGAGATTTATAGATTTATCCGACTTCCCACCAAGTTGGATTTGTCGCGAGGTCATTTTATAGAGAGAAGAAAGTACACGAATCGAGACTTAAGCGTGGCCGTCTCAAAATTTCTTTTGTCGCCTCGGCATTCCTCTTTAGATATACTCAGCCCCGCTAATTAGGTTCTACCAGTGCGGAAGTCCCCTGAGACCAGGCGATCTACCCCACCCCACCCGGAGCAAACGCCAGGTGAGTCCTGGATGTGCTAATAATATTCATAAATGTCTTGTGTGTCTCCACAAAACTACGTTACTGCTCATTATTCATTTTAGGGTGAATCAAGTGTTTCTATTCAAATCCCTTTCGAGGTCAACAGCCATCATCTTAGAACAGAATTTTCGAAATGGTTTAAAGTAAAATATCGGTGTTTGTACTAAATAGCCCACCCCTAAAAATTACTTTGTTTTAGTGTACAAAGATATATTGAAATCTGATGCTTACATTCTAGATAAGAGTAAATTTTAGTCATATGTTTGGTTGGTTCGTTGACAATTAAGTCTCAAAATAACAAATTTGCCATCATATTCGATACCTTTTTAGTGCTTAGAGAAAGAAAACGCTGAAGCAATATGTTCAGATTGTAGTTTGCTGAATATGTTTATTTTAGGACTTGACAGTTCATTAAAAAAGAAGCAAATGATTGAAACTTAATCTGATTATTTGGATGTTGTCTAATACATATATATATATATATATATATATATATATATATATATATATATAAGTTGGCCGACCATAGTCAAAGGTGACCTGAAGGCTCCATTTTCAATAGCTACTGCACCGAGGTGAAGGGGAGGCATAACTCTTTTCCCTGGATTTTTCCACTTACCCTTGATCCGTACTGGGATTGAAAACTGGTTTCCAGGGCCTTTGGCGAACATTCTAACCCTTTTTCAATATTTATGATGAAAAAAAGAAGTGCAAATAAGAAATGTTTGCTTGAAAAGGGATTCATGCTATTTTGGAAGAGTAAGTACAAAATCAAATAATTTTGATAATTATGAAGACGAGAAGTTCGTTACTTAAAGTTCAATGTTATATGGACGATTCTTAGACGGAAATGTAAAGAAAAATAGCTAATCAATCGTATTTATATTGTGGTTCATAGCCATGTGTTAAGATGGACGTACACGTGACACTCACACGAGAAAATACACACACGCGCGCACGCACACGTACACTCTTATATATATGTAACACTTGGGCAGTACTAATTAAGAAGGATATATATTGAATTACTCAAGTGATATATATATATATATATATATAAACACACTCACACTCACACACACACACATATATATATATATATATAATTATATACATATATACGAGAATCATCCAATGAATATAGGGAATTTTGCCAAAGAAGTACATTTGCACCTTTTTCAAGGAGATCAATAGTGATAACTCTTTTCATGTCCAGAAGACTATCAGCATGTCCATTTTTACTGATGGCTGCGCCCGGAACTTTTTCTTTACCGGAGAATCAGTCTATTTCCACTCCATCGATTCTCTTTTCAACCGAGGCTCTTTGTATCAGACACATATTTTGCCCATCACAAATTGTTAAAAAACCTCATTATTGAATAATCCTCGTATATATATATATATATATATATATATGTATATATAAAATTTGTTATAGCAATAAATAAAGAGTGATTGATGTCGGCCAGAAACCATATATATTCAAATTACGGTAGTACATATTTAAAGTCGATGGAACTTGGTGACAGTTTTTCGCCTAAGTGATCATCGAACAATATATATATATATATATATATATATAGTACATTAAAATAGAACGTGGATTTTCATTAGCGTACAAGAACAAAAAGAACTATTTTCATCGAACTGATTTTGTCAATTTTTATTGATAAAAATAGGAGACAGAAAAGAGACAGCGGGAAAGAGAGAGAGGGTGAGAGCAAGAAAAAAAGAGAGGGAAGGCAGGGGAAGAAAGAGACAGAGAGAGAGAGAGAAAGAGAGAGAGAGAGAGAGAGAGTGAAAGAGAGAGAGAGATAGAAAGCATCTCAGAAAACAGTTCCTTTATTTGAAAAAAAAAGACTTCTTAAAAAGCAAAGAAGTCATAGAAAACGGATTTGTTCCTTGGGTGGCCTGGAAGGTCTGCCTTAGATTTGGTGGTTTTAACGAATCTAAATGAATGTTGCGTGTTTTAGGAAATGTATTGAATCAACCAAAGTTCCGTTTCTCTTAACCTGCACGCGCCCTTTCACTTTTATAAGAGTCTCGACGAAGAGGCAATTGGTTCACAATGGCAAGGAAGAGTAAGATTCAGTCTTAGTTCCCTAGAAAGGCGTCAGTCACTTTCGAATTAGAAAGAGAGAAAAACAAATTAAAAAAAGCAATGTTTCACGAGAATAAAAAGTTTGCTTTTTCTTTATCTACACTATGTGAACATAGAAAAAGTTTGGCAGATTTTACAAGTATTGAATTTATCTCGTAAAGAAGTGGTTTTTGTTCTTCATTTTTTTAAAAATGAGTAGTGATACTAATCCCTCAACCCAAGGTGCAACAGATTTTTACTGACATAATTTTCTGGGTTTTATTTGGTTTAGTTTGGTTTGGTTTAATTTGATATATTAAACGGCATATAAATTCCTTAAGGGTTATTTGATTTTCAAATTTAATTCATTAGTAAATGTTTATACACAGCTGTATGGTTTCAAAAATTCCTGGGTGGTATCTTCGTGGTGTTAATGATTAAAGCAATGGACTGTGGAATCGTAGTAAGCGAGTTCGTACTCCAGTCGCGTTATTACGTACACTTTCGACCAAATACCCTTGGGAAAGGTATGAACCCCATAATCCTCCCAGCTATGGATAAAATAGTACCACTACTTTTGGGGGTGTCCTCGTGGTGTAATGGTTAAAGCGATGGACTGTGGAATCGTTGTAAGCGAGTTCGTAATCCAGTCGCGCTATTACGTTCACTTTCGGCCAAATACCCTTGGGAAAGGTATGAACTCCATTATCTTCCCAGCTGTGAGTTAAATAGTACCACTACTATTCTTCTAGGAGAATGGCTTTGGCATTAAATAACCTACAAAGGTTGATATGTTAATAAACAACCAAACCAATCAAAAATTCTTAGCAAATACTTTTAACTTATTCATACTTATAAAGCTCCTAACAGCTATTTTTTATTAAACAATAATCATTTGTTTGTTCACAGTTGTATAGCATGAAGTATTCCTATCAAATACTAATAATATATATATGTTTGATTAGTTTCCCATAGCACATTAGATATAATAATTATTATTTGTTTGCACACAGTTGTATGGTACACGTATTTCTAATACTATTAATTTATTTGTACTTAAATAGTTTCACTCGTTCGCAATTATGTAGCATAACGGATTGTTGGCCTAGAGAGTAGAGTTTTCACCAATGATCCTGGAGATCTAGGTTCAATCACAGGTTGAGTCATACCAAAGACTTTTAAAATGGTACTTGATACCTCCTTACTTAACACGCAGCAATTTAAGGTACGTATCAAGGGTAAAGTGGAGCAATCCATGGAAAGGAGTGGTGCCCATCCCTACACCTCGGTGTAGTAGCTATTGAAAAGGGAGCCTTCTGATCACCCTCAACTACGGTCGCCAACTTATATAGCATAAAGTATTGCTATCTAATACTAATAATTTATACATTCTTATACAGTTTCCTTCTGCTTCTTATCTTTGTCAGCTCGAAGCCGTTTCTTCTGATTTTATTAATCGATGTTCTAAGCACGGAGTCTAGACAGATGATAAAGAGGTAGGGGGTGCAGAAGGTACCCAGCCAAAACAATTACCGAGACCGACTACACCGATGACATAGCGATACTGGCAAATACACCCAACCAAGCCGAAACACTGTTGCATAGTCTGGAACGAGCCGCCGTATGCATTGGCCTCCATGTCAAGGCACACAAAACTGAATATATGTGCTTTAATCAAACTGGTAGACAGATTCACCTACATAGGAAGCAGTGTCTCATCAACCGAAAAAGATATCGACACGCGGCTAACGAAGGCATGGACAGCTATCGATAAGCTATCGGTCATATGGAAATCAGACATGACCGATAAAATTAAACGCAGTTTCTTTCTGGCAGCGGTCGTGTTGATACTGCTGTATGGATGCACTACTTGGACGCTAACAAAACATCTGGAGAAGAAGCTAGATGGCAATTACACAAGAATGTTCCGAGCAATATTGAACAAGTCCTGGCGGCAACACCCGATAAAGCACCAACTATACGGCCACCTGCCTCTCACCACGAAAACTATCCAAGTTAGACGAACCAGACACGCAGGACACTGCTGGAGAAGCAGGGACGAGCTCATAAGTGATGTACTCCAATGGACCCCTACATATGGCCGAGCAAAAGCAGGAGGACCAGCTCGAACATACATACATCAGTTATGTGAGGATACGGGATATAGCCCTGAGGACCTGCCAGAGGCGATGAACGATAGGGAGAAGTGGCGAGAGAGGGTCAGGGATGATGATGATGATATAGCTTCGAGTAACAGGGAGTTAATAATAATCATTGAGTCGCAAATTGCTGTTTGGTTTCAAGAATTTCTATCTTAGCCTAATAACATCATCATCTTCTCGCCGCCAGCGCGGATCTCACTGACTCACACTCGCCACCCTTCTCTATTGTCCATCGCTCCCAGGAGGCCTTCAAGGCTACTTCCTGTATCGGTACAGAGCTGTTGTATATAGGTTCTAGCTGGTTGTCCTCTCTTTTCTCGTTCATGTGAAGGGGTATGTCGCTTATGAATTCATCCTTACTTCTCTAACAGTGTCCCGCATGTCTGGTTCATCTAACTTGGGTAGTTTTCATGATGGGTGGTAGGTGGCCGTACAGCTGCTGATTTGTGGAGTGTTGCTTCCAGAACTTGTTGAATACAGCTCGCAGCATTCTTGTGTAATTGTCGTCAAGTTTTTCTCCATACATTCAGTTAGTGTACATGTAGTGCATCCATATAGTAACACTGGTCAACTAAAAAAAAATTAAAAGATGTTGAGGCCACAAACATTTTTTTACCTAATTTGAAAGCGCTGAATCTTAAAATGACTTTACTTTTTCTTTGTTAGCAACCGTTTTTGATTTACAGAAATGCCTCATTTTTGGAAAAAAAAAAAGCATTTCTTCATTTGTTTTCTGTATATATGATATTGACCGATAGCAATATTTCTCAGTAAAATCGTAGAAACTTCTCAATTCGTATTAAACCAACAAATATTGGTCTGCTTATTATTTTTGCCATAGCAATCAGACACTAAGTATTTAAAAATAACATGATTGACAATACCGAGACTAACAAGAATTTTCGTCAAATCATTTAATAAACATCAGAAATAAAACCTTCCTGAACATAAGAACTATGGTAAAAAATTTTCTTTTTCTTGATTGTCTGTCCCTTTTGATATTCCTACAGTTGTCAGCCATCATCCATTTACCCAACCGTCCCTGGTAGCGCTCTTCCATTGCTTTGATAACCTGATGGAATCGTTCTTCTTGCTCATCACTCACATCGCGGCAATTATCCGGAAATTTAGCTAAACGGCTAAGTAAAAAATGAACCTTAATACTCATATTAGTGGGTATGTCCTATAGACTTTTCAACAGCTTTTCCACTAACTCCTTGTAGTTTTTGGTCTGGCGATTGCCTAATAAGTTTTTCACCACGTTAACAAATGATGTCCAAGTCATTCATTGAATTAACAAATTTATCATCCTTAATGAGTTTCCTGATATTATGATGTAACCATTTTCATGTTGTTCATCATGTATAATGGAATAGATTCATTCAATAGGAATATCATCAGTTGCAGTTTCTTTCCAAGTGTGAAAACAATAACTCTCAATTCGCTTGGTTTCCTTCCATAGTGAAGAGACAGGTCATGGGATAAATTTGTCAGTATCTAACAGAAGGTTTTGGGTTTCATTTTTTTATGTCACCTTAATTATCAGGTTTCCTAAAGTGTATTACGGATAAAGTTTATCAGTTGATTTGAATTTTGGCGATAGATGGGAAATTCGGTACTTCTTTTTCAATTTTTTTCACTCAAAAACACATTTTTTTTCTTTAAATAATAGTTTGTTTTATTTTTTATAAACTGCTCGGCCTACATGAAAATAAATTGGTTTCAACGACCTTTGTTAACTAAATTTTGCAATCAGCCAAGATTGTAAATTGATTTTTTTTTTAAATGAGCTGGTACAGTACTACAAAAAAAGGTTTCTAACCACGAAAAACTGTGGTCATTTAAAGAATTACCACCATCAAATTAGCTAAAAAACGTGTTTTGTTTCTTGGCTCGAAAAATTATGTTGACCAGTGTAATTCATACATACTTGTCTAGTTTCAAGTAACTATTTCTATTTAGTAATAATCTTTTGTTTTTCTCTCAATTGTATGGTTTCAAGTATTCCAATCTAACACTAATAATTTATACACATTTATATAATATCAAGTAACATAGAATTAGTAATAATCGTTTTTTGCACACAGTTGTATGGTTTCAAGTATTCAAATCTTATACTAATAATTTATATAGTTTCAATGATTTATACAGTTTTACTCAGTTTCAAGCCACTATTTCTATCAGATAATAATCATTTATTTATTCATCATTGTATAGCATAAAGAATTCCTCTCTAATATCAACGATTTATACATGCTTATGTAGTTTCAAATAACCATTCAGATTTAATAAGTATTTATTTGCATAAAGTTGTATAATTTGTTACGCCGCCATGTGCCGTTCGTTCCCGCCAAGTCCACCAGTTAAAGCAGGGCCCACACGTGGGCTGTGGTTTGCCAAACGCTATTTAATGTTACAGATATCACCATATCCCTACCTGAATCATATTGCAAACCCACTAGGTTAGTTCTAGGGGAATTATTAAAATTCATTACAGTTAACTGGTTAGCTTTCCCCCCTCAAATACGAGGTTTTCGACAAACACAATGCATCCGCAACAAAAAGGACTCTGAACTGCCGTGTTTGGGTTAACAAGATTAATAACAATATTCTTTTATTGAATAAAAGAAAGAAACAAAGAAAAAAAAACTATTCAGGTAAAAGTTAGGAGCGAGAAAGTCTTTCTGTATCTCCGAAGAACCCCCATCAAAATATCCGTGTCCCGGACGAGGTCCCCATTTAATATCTTTTAATGGCGGAAGGTGAGAATATAGTTTGACAATGGCAGACATGTTCCGCTTTCCTCCAGGATTCGGCATTTAATGGTAGAGCTCGTACTCCAAATCTCAAGTTTATCATTGGGGAAATATTCCCTCTTTTCTCCTCTATCTTATCAGACCTATTCTTTCCTCCCATGTCTTTTATTCACGTCAGCGTAGATGCAGCAAGATAAATTTGAATATACTTAAATTGTATGTTCACTTACTTGAGATTTTGTGGAGTTTATTCTCTCCTCTTTTTCCCATCGTTATTGGGTTTCCATAACACGTTGGTAGAAGGATACACGTCTTATTTCAGATAAGACCAAGATTAATAATCATCTCTTTCCTCGTGGAGAAGTCTTTTCTTTCAATATTCGTTTAACGAGGTTCACCCTACCTCGGAGTTTTTTTTTCTTTTCTCTCAATGTTCCCTGCGCGTCATGACTTTGGAATTTGGGTTTCTTCCATATCCTAAATTCTGTTCTGAAGTTTTTTCAACGAACAAAAGGCAACTCCTTATGTGTCTTCATCCTTCGACAAATAAATGGCAACTAACTAGTTTCCGTAGTTTGAAAATTCACCTCGTGTTGGCTTTTTGGCGGTTTCTTCCTAAGTACCAATCATGTCACAGGTCTGCCTCTCCGCTGCTGACGCATACATGGCTAATAGGGAATGAGGTTCTCCCATGCCCATGCCGGCCAGTACTAATAGAGAGGGTGGGAGAGAGACGGCCCTTCCACTTCCACTATTCTTCTAATTCTTGCTCACTACTATAGTCGGCTGGGCCAGGGAGTTACACCTCGTTCCCCCATAACCCAGTGACTGTATGAGGGCGTCAGATTTCCTCGTCACAGATTTCAAGTATTCCTATCAAATACAGATAATTTATGCATGCTTACATCGTTTCAAGCAACTATTTGTTGTTAATTATAATTTTTAGCATGCTTTTGTATGGTTTCAAGTATTCCTATCTAATACCAAAAATGAATGCAGTTATATAGTTTCAAGTAACTATTGATATTTAAGAATCACTTATTTGTACAAAATTATATGATTTCAAGTGTTCCGAACTAATGCTTATAATTTTTACTTGATTATATGATTTAGTTTATTTAATGGCATATCAAGGCTTAATGGCATATTTAATGCCGAAAATTTATCCACTTGTAAATGTCTGATTATAATGATTATTTATATATTCAAAGTTTTATTGCAATCATTTTCTTTTTATCACACTTTTCTTTATTTTTCCATAATGATTTGTTTGCCACAGGTATTTAGTATTAAGTACGTATTCTTATCTAATACAAATAGAATATTAGCGTCATGCTTCTTCAAAGATCTCACAAATCGAATCCGGCCTGGACCGCTAGGATTAGAACACACACTGGCTACGTCCTAGCAGAGGGGTAAGGCCCTCACCAAAAAAAGAAAATGTCATATGGTGAGGTTCCACTTGTGAAGTTTTGAGTAATGTAGAGTCCCCCTTTTATTGGTATTACTTCCAGTTTATCTTTGATTCGAACTAATGATGCACGTAAATCCCCCATTTTTTCGGTTTGATTTGGTTTGGGTTGGTTTGGTTTTATGGCATATAAACCATTGTAGGTTATTTAATGCAAAATCCATTTTTAAACATATAGTTATATTCCAAATAATTCAGTTTAGCATAAGTACGCAGTTTAAATGTCAAAAACATTTCTAATTCAAGCTATTCCGTTTAGTCAACAAAGTTCTAAGTATTGTTATGTATCACTAACAATTCAAATAAACATCAGTCATTTATTTACACACTGTTAAATGTCAAAAGAATTCTATTTCAATAAATTAAGTTTAGCATAAGTAGACAGTTTAGTTCTATTTGACCCATAGATAGGACCCTATTAGATGCTACCATTCTACGCTAGAGTGGACCTGAGGGCAATGGCAATAGAAGGGTACCCCGCATTCCCCAAAGCTCCAAATTTACAAGAGCCAAATCATTAGATTGCTTAATGTCATAATCAGGACACTCGTTGGGGGTGGGGTCTTATCCCTCAGCAGAGATGCAGTTGGTGTATTCACCAGGGCCCCATTGTGTTTCATGGCATATCAATATCCTATAATTATATTTAATATTGATCCTTTGTTTGCACATAAATAACTGTTTTCAGTATGGCTATTAATGTTTGTATATTGGTAAAGGGTTTCAAGAATTGCCATCCATTGTTTACACACAGCTAAATGATTTCAAAAATTGCTATTTTCCAAAATAATTCCATTTGACCCATAAATGGAATCTCAAGAGGTAATACCACTTCTGGTCAAAGTGGACCTGAGAGTAATGGTAATTAAGATTACCCCATATTACCCAAAATTTCAGTACTGGAGCCTCACCTTTAGATACAGTTTAGTGCCATACCAAGAACACTACTATTATTTGACTGGTAGACGGGACCCTAACAGGTACTACTACTACTCCGTATCGTGGTGGATTTGGGAGTATTGGTAATGAAAGGGTACCCTACATTGCCCTAAGCTCTAGGACTAGTGTCTCACCATAACATATTTTTGTGTCATATCAGAACACTTATTGGGAGGTGACTTGCAGAGATGCGGTCTGCGTATTGTACCGCCCCAACTGGCTGGGCTGTCCCATTTATTGGTATAATAGTTTCGTTTGAGATAATGAAATGTTCACTCATTTAAAATGATTGTGAAGAAACATTGTAGTGAATATATTTGAAACTGATAAAATAATCAAAGAGTTGACATGCCCAAAACCAACCAACAAACCAACCAACCAGACAACCGACATTGATGACTTAGTGATCCACACTTGTCCTTATAAAATCCATACCAGTTGCTAAGAGGCAAATTCATTTATATAAAAAGTGGTTAATTCAGAAAGAATATCTTAAAAGCAGTCGGCATATATGTTCTTGATTTAACATTATTTTATGGATCAAAATTCACACTATGATGACTTAGTGATCCACACTTGTCCTTATAAAATCCATACCATTTGCTAAGAGGCAAATTCATTTATTTAAAAAGTGGTTAATTCAGAAAGAATATCTTAAAAGCAGTGGGCATATATGTTCTTGATTTATTTTTTAAAAGATCAAGTTTGAAGAGAAGTTATATTCAGCAAACAACAAGCGATAACCTAAATCGCTTTCATCGGCTTTTAAGATAAGAATTTATTTTACTGCTTTAAGAAAGGGAGACACTATTTCCATTTATATTTCAGAGTACCATAATCTGCAGGGAATTTATTCAACTTGTCAGATTTGATAAGGTTTTTGCATCATTTTATGCTCTAAATCATCTGATGTGATTTCAATAGAGGGCTTTTCTCTTGAATGTGTATATAAAGTTACTGGTTCGCCGAACAAGAGAATCTCTCTTATGAACCTTGCATAGCTTTATTTGGCACAAGGCCACAAATATGAAGCTTTCAGTGGGAATCTAACTAACTACTCACAAGAAAATCATCTCCAATACTAACTTGGAGACCTTTATACTGCAAAAAGTGAGAGGATTTCAGTGTTTAGTATTTATCTAACCCCTACGCCACAAACGGATAAGAGCAATGCTAAAATTTGTTCTGTCTCTATCTCCTACCGAGTTCTCTAATTGTTTTACCAATTGTTTGTTGTTTGTTTCTTGGTCTATGGGGAGCACCCTTTGGGGGTGCCGACGGGGCTGAAGGTATTTTTGGATTTTGCTGGACGCATGTGGGCTGCGGCCCTGCGTCTTGACCCACTTTAAAAAAGGCCTTGTGCCGTACTTGTCCGGTGGTGGGACGGAGAATAAATAAAGTTGTGTCTCCATTGTCATTTCCATGTTGAAAAAACCTGCAGGCATCAGGTAATGAACCTGACCCCTGGCCTTTTAAATGAATGGTGCAGTTGAAGCATAGAGGATGAACCCCTGAAACCAAACACTTCATGATATCGAGAAAAATAAAAGCTTGCTTTTTGTTTCTGTCTTACGAGCAAGAGATTCTCAACAGCAGTAACAGCGACAGCAAAAGCAGCCATTTTGTGTCTAAATTTGGCGAAGTCTCTATAGCAAAATGGCTAACGTAAAGATCAGTGAACTCTAAGTAAGCGAGTTCGAACCCCAGTTGCATAATTACGTTCACTTTTGGACAAATACCCGAAGGAAAGGCGTGAACTACTTTATCCACCAAGCCATGAGTTCAATAGTATCACTGCTGTTCATCGACAAGGATGAATTTGGCATTAAATAACCCACGAAAGTTGGTTCGCCATTAAACAGACCAAACCGAAACCAATGAGTCTATATTTTGATAAAAGCACTTCCCACTCCCCTTCTATAATATGCTTCATTATGCTAGCCTCTACCCAGTCGTACCAGCCAAATCCACTTGCTCACATCTTCATCTTTTATCAGGTCATTTCTTTTCTACGCCCGTTATTTCTTGGGTACAATTATATAATCCTTTCGCACCATCTGCAATACTTTCTTCTTGTTATATCCTATTTCAGGTTCATTCCTACACGAAGTGAAAGTACCTATTGGGTTCACATTGTTAGCTTATGAGGTTACTTACTGTCCATGATGATATTAATGCTTTTCTTTTGGAAAGATGGTAGGATTCTAAGTAACATTTCCTAATCATAAATAAATCTCTATTTCGGCTAAAGATCATTCAACCATTTTTAAACGTCGTCTTTCTTCCATTTTCAAGATCTTTATCATTTGTTGTAAATAGTTGCATTCTTGAACTTCCTAAAGAACATTATTTGTTTTAATGATGGCTTCTGTAATTTTACAGCAAAACGTTAATTTTCTCTTTTATTTGTTCAGCCTAGTTGGTTGTGTTTTACAGCATATCAGTCAGAGTAGGTTATTTCATTCCAAATCCTGTTTATATACATTTATTAAATGTATAATATTCATAAATGAATAGTTTGTTAGGAATCCTTTTTTTTTCAAAAGCCATGGCTCATTTGTTTGAGATCATTTCAAGTATTGCCTAGTGGATAGAGCGTTTGCCAATGGTCTGGTAGACCTGGGTTCAATCCCAGGTCGCGTCATACGAAAGACTAAAAATGGTACTTGCTACCTTCTTGCTTAACACTCAGCAATATAAGGTACGTATCAAGGGTAAAGTGAAGCAATCCATAGAAAGGAGTACCGCCCTCCCCTACACCTTGGTGTTGTAGCTATTGAAAAGGGAGCTTTCTGGTCACCATCGACTACTGTCGCCAACTTTACTTATTGCAAACATTATTAGTTTTATTTACACACTGCTAAATGGTTTCAAGTATCCCAAATACAAATACTTCTATTTTCACATTCCCCAAAGCTCTAAGACGTGGGTCTCACTATCAGATAGTTTTTTGTCCTATCAGGACATTCGTTTGGGAGAGTGTCTGACTGCCCCACCCCGAGATGCATCCGCATATTCAACAGCCCCTCCCCCAGCCGACTGAGCTTTATCCGTTTAAATTTTAACCTATTTAGCATACTCGTCCTGTTTATGCCAACCAGATTGATGATTCTGAATTTTAGATTATCTCATTAGCATATCTATGGTTGCAAATCTACCCGAGCCGAATTTCTGCAGCATAGCCAAGAGGGAGCAGCAGAGGGCATTGGCCTCTACGTGAACATTAATAAAACAGAGTTCGCGTTTTTTTAAAAAAAAAAGGAGCCATCGCCACTATAAGTGGTAAGCCTCTGTAATTAGTTGACTAGCTCATACACCTAGGCAGTAATATCTCATCTACTAAAAGTGATATCAACAAAAGCTTTGTGAAAGGGTGTTGACTGGTTACCGATCAGATGGAAATCTGGTTTCTCCGATAAAATAAAACGTGATTTCTTCCAAATTCTGGCTGTCTCAGTACTTCTGTACAGATCTACCTCCTGGACTCTTGCAAAAAAAAAAAAAAAAAACAAGGAAAAAAGGTACGTGGAAACCACGCAACCTGTTTCGAACAAATCCTGGAAGTAGAACCCCACAAAACAAACCCTCAAAGTAAGACGAACTAGATATGCTCATCATGGCTTAAAAAGTAATGAAGTACTCATAAAGGCCGTCCTTTTATGGATCCTTTGATATAGACGCACCAGCGTTGGCCATCTATAAAGGACATCAGCTCTGTGTGGACACTAGATGCAGTCTAGAAGACCTGTCAAGAACGGTGGACGATAGGAAGGGATAGCAAGAAAGAGTCAGAGAACTTCGGGCTATAAGCTCGACTTGATGGAGATGATGCTATATTTCCCCTCTCCCTCTGGGGTTGCGCATTCTAGAGGGGAATTTGTCAGCTACCACATAAGCTGAAACGCAATAGTTCTTCTCACAAATTGAACATTCCAGGTAGCCGATAACGTATATGTAAAATGATATATGTAAAATAAGTTCCTTCTCAAATGCAAAGATAGAAAATGACTCTGGAGTAAGATATCCGACTGACGTAATGTTAGCTGCGTTTCGATTCCAACTTGAAGCAGCTTGCGTGTCTAGCCACACTAAAGAGTTGTGATACAAGGAAACAGTCTGTCTGTGGATGACTATATATATATATATATCAATAATATTCAGTTGGTGTCCGAAAACTTTGGGTGTGGAATATTCGAATATAGTTTGTTTGTTTTCTTTGTTTAATGTCACATCAATCTTTGGAGGTTATTTAAAAGCCATTCTCCCAGAAGAACAATATTGGTACTATTTAACCCATAGCTGGGAGGATAAGGGGGTTCATACCTTTCCCAAGGGTATTTGCCCGAAAGTGAACGTAACAGCGTGACTGGAGTACGAATTCGCTTACTACGATTCCCCAGTCCATCGCTTTAACCATTACGCCACGAAGACACCCACTTCGTATATAGAATATATGAGAGATTTCATATAAATCTATGAGCGAGCTCGATGTATGGATATTATTATATATGCCTTTTAAGTTGTATAAAAGAAAACTCACATACAGAGCGTATATAATGTCACTAAAAAACTCAACGACAATTAGAGTACCATTATAAATTTATTTCGACAAAGAGTATGGTCCTCACCACTTCAGATAACATACACGCTTATTTTGGGGGGGGGTTGAAATCAGCAAATATTGTGTCTACTGGGTAATATACAAGTTCCATAGAACAGCATTACAAAAAGCATTCATGTCCAACAACAGAATTACGGAAAATTGTTACCGAAAACACAACAATATTAGAAGATCAAAATAACAAGCAAAAACTACAGATTCTCGAGGCACTACACATTAGGAACACACAGCCCAAACTTAACAGAATATTCTTAAAACCAGTGCTAATGTACTTAAATGTCTTTAGCTACTGACGTTATTAATAGAACGGATTCTAAAGGTAAACGCTACACAATACTACAGTACAGACGCTCCTCTTCTTACAAAGTAGTAATGTGCGTACAAAAGTTGCATCACTTTTGTAATACATCCTACCCTGATGATGGCTCAAAGTCGGGCAGAAAGTACTTGGGAAATAACTTATCATGGAAGATTTATCAACCAATTCCAGCCGAATATAATAAGATCAATACGGCAATTTGAAAGGATTAACAAAAAAAATAAGTAGACAAAAAACGTCTATTATATTCAACCAAATATATATATATATATATATATATACGTGTGTGTGTGTGTGCGCGCGCGTGTGTGTATGTGTGTGTGTGTGTGTGTGTGTGTGAGAGAGAGAGAGAGAAATCAACTGATTTCCTGACTAAACGTAAGCATTTTTTCGCAAAAATAGAGAAACTGTAACTTTTGTATATGTATTTTAGCATTTATTGACCAATCAGCGTTTAACTGCAAGTTTTAAATTTCTTGAGATAATTTGGGATTCGCTGACAACAATATTTGACTTGCTATGAAAAATTTGAAGGTTAAAAACCCAAAATAATTTATGAAATCTTTTCCCGCCTAAATTGTTTTGGATACATTTTTTAACCAATTAGAATCATAAATAAATTATAAACTTTTTTAACAAAATTCTAGCGATACGGGTGTCCTCTTGGTGTAATGGTGAAAGCGCTGGACTGCGGAATCATAGTAAGCGAGTTCGAACTCCAGTTGCGCTATTATGTTCATTTTCATCCCAGTTATGGGTTGAAGAGTACCACTAATGGTCGTCTCGAAAGGTGGATTTGGAATTAAATAACCCAAGAAGGTTGATATGCCATTAAATAACAACAAACAAATTTTGAGGCTTCAACAATCTTGTAAATAACAGATAAATTCAACCTTTTACAGATTTATTCGTAACCGACTGAAAACTTTCGGCTCTTTTTTTTTTTTTTTTTTGAGTGAAAATCTAACATTCTATTCCTGCAAGCGCATTTAATTTCAATATCGCTTAATTATTCTAGATTGAATGTAAATGTTTTTTTCTTAAATTTATTCATACTATCATTACAGTCTTCGCTTGCTGATGAAAAATATTTCAGCTGTAGTCAACTGCATATTAACGTGTAAATATACTTTCTCTCTTGCATAGAGACGTAAGTAAAAAAGTAAAGTAAAGTTGGCGACCATAGTCGAGGGTAACCCGAAGGCTCCCTTTTCGATAGCTACTACACCAAGGTGTAGGGGAGGGCTCTAATCCTTCCCTGGATTGCTCTACTTTCCCCTTGATCCGTACCTTATAATGCTGAGTGTTAAGCAAGGGGGCATCAAGTACCATTTTTTGAGTCTTTGGTATGACTCGACCTGGGATTGAACCCAGGTCTCCCGGAACATTGGCGAACACAGACCTTGATATTATCTTTCTCGTTCTCTGTTGTAGTTCTCGCACGTGCTTGCTCGGGCTTCTGGCTTCACACCTTCGAAGCGAGTATGGGACCTCTTCGCTTAGCTCACCCAAAAATAGATGCTATAATTTTCGGCCCGTTTCGCATCATCACGTCTCGTGTTCAACTGACTTTCTTTTCTTCTTTTCTCCAGCGTCCCCTCAAACGGCTTTTTAAAGATTTTCTTCCAGCCAATCAGAATCTGTCACTGGTTCGCTGTTGATCAATTTCTATTTTTAACCCAGGTATCCGCTGCTATCCCGACCTAAACTTAAGGAACGACCGTTCACCTTCCAATTCGTTTCTCCCTTATAACCTCTCTCTCTCTCTCTCTCTCTCTCTCTCTCTCTCTCTCTCTCTCTCCTTGGCTGCCTCAAATCTCTTTTTCATATATGTCCATGCTTTTACACTGACCTGAGGTAGACCTCTAAATCTAGCTAAGAAACCACTTACTATTAAAACAATCAACTGGAGTCCCTAATTGTATGACATTTGAATGCAGACCTCTGTTCACGTCTGAAGCATTCTAGTTTGCCGCCATTTTGAATATTCTTGGCGATATTAGAACAATTTTTGCTATAAATCAGTTCCAAAACAATGCAGATATTACATTTATAGAAAAGAATTCTGATTTTTTTTAATCGGTTTTCGTGGATTTACTTAAATTCGTTTTATTTCATTTTTCTCATTAGTTTCTTTTCCCATATGGTCGAACTTTATTGGAAACTTTCTTCATATTTATGTATACATGTGTATGTGCATGCGAGTGTATCTTGTACCGTGTAGAACTAATTTTATGCACTTACAAATGAGTGTTTGTAAAAAGCAACTAAAAAATATTTCGTCCATAGATAGATAGAGAGAGAGAGGGGGAGAGAGAGATGTAAAATGGATTGATTTAAACGTCGATATATAGATAGAGAGAGCGGGCGAGAGAGAGAGAGAGATGTAAAATAGGTTGGTTTAAACATAGATAGCTCACTAGATAGATAGATAGATAGATAGATATGAATAAACTGAATGAAAGAAAGAAAGACAAAAAGAAATACGAAAAAGTAAGAAAGAGTACTTTTGGAAATGTTACACGATACAACAACAGAACGCATTTATATTACCCCTCTTCCCCTAATTAATCTGATAAGTCGAAAAGGTTAAAAAAAAATCGAGTCAGAGTGAAAAGTGACCTTCTTATTTGCGAGATTGTTGTGCCAGACAGACATTTCTCAGCTGTTTACTGAACAACAACAAATACCACACAATTACCCCAGGTTTTTTTGTTTTTGTTTTTTTTGTTGTTTTTTTTTTTTTGCGGAGGGAGGATATTCTACGTACTCTATTTACGTACTCCATTATGAAAAATCTAAAATGATATAACACCGACAACAGATATCGAACAAAAGAATTTGGGGCGTGCAATGTTAATTTACGGACCAGAAACATGTAAACGTAACGACTATCGTCATTGGAAATAGACTCGGAGATCAGAGTTCAAATCCTGAACAAGACCATTTGCATTTCTCTTTGCTCCAATGCTCTTGCAAAAGGCATGAATCCATCTCTCCCCCTCCTCCCAGCTCTGAGTAAGTAGTAGGCTAGACTGTGCTCCTCGGCTTTGATTACTCAACCATTCAAAGAGAAAGAAAACTTTTAATTCTAAACCAGCTGTACTCTTCTTGAAAATTAACCTCGTGTCACATCGTGTCTGTAACGGACGGGTAAGGTAAATCTATACATCAAATATACTGGAGGCTCGCTTAGCGGGACGGTTAGCGACGTTGAAAATCGAATCGGTGGCTCGAGTTCAAATCTTAGATGAGGCTCTTTGCATACCACTTCACTCTTGGAAAAGGCATGAACCCATCTCTTTTCGCTACAACTATGGGTAAAAGTAAGGATTATTAGAAAAATACTAAGGATTGCCATTTACTCAAAATATATGATTATTGATATTAGATTGGAATATTTGAAACTATACAACTCTCCACAAGGGCTAATATGACACAAGGTCAACTTTTAAGCAAAGCTTAACTGATTTGAGTTTTCCTTCTCCTAGACTGGTTGCCCTACTAAAGTTAAAGACCCTTGTCTACCCTACTATATAATCATAGCTGGAGGGAAAACAGTTGGACTCATATTTTTTTCCAAAGAGGTTAGCGCTATGGTAAGTGCACACAGCCTCGTCCAGTGTTTGTACTCGTGTCTCCGAGTCCATTTCCTTTGACGATAACTACTACATTATGAGCAAATTATTTGTATTAGATAAGAATACTTGAAACTAAACAACTGTGTGCAAATTATTTGTATTAAATAGGAATATTTGATATGATATAACGGTAAATTTCTACATTAAGAACGGTTAAACCGGCTCATTGTCCTAGTGGGTAGAATGTTCGCAAATGGCCCGGAACACCTAGGTTCAATCCCAGGTCGCGTCATACCGAAAACTTTAAAAATGCTACTTGATACCTCCTTGCTTAACACTCGGCAATATAAGGTACGTATCAAGGGTAAAGTGGAGAAATCCAGGGAAAGGAGTAGCGCCCTCCCCTACACCTCGGTGTGGTAGCTATCAAAAAAGGCACCTTCTGGTTGCCCCTGACAACGGTCACCAGCTTTACTTTTTACTTAAAGCAACAATTGTTAGTTAAGGATTATTATTATTAGTTAGTTGAAACCATATAACCGTATGCAAACAAATTTTATATTCAAAGAGAAATAATTACTTAAAACTGTATAATTAGTAGAATTAGAAAGGAATACTTGAAACCATACAAGTGTGGGTAAATTATTTGTATTTGATAGAAATACTAGATGCCACAAAACAATACACAAAAATTCTGAATAGACAAGCCCAGTCGGCTCTGGCTGAAAAATACGCCGACTGGATCTCTTCAGAGAGGTAAGACAACCACCATCCACCCAACGAGTGTCCTGATATAACGCTAAACTATCTGATAGCAAGTGTCAAGTCTTGGAACTTTAGGGAATGCGGAGTACCCTTTCATTGTTATCATTCCCAGGTTCACTCTGATACAGAAACGTAGTACCTATTAGTGTCCCTTCTATAAGTCAAATTGAACTAATTAATCATTTACTATACGTGTAATCGTTTAACTGTGTGTAAATAGAATTACTAATGTTAAATAGTAATCTTGAAACCATCAAACTGTAATTGCAACCCATTAAACTTTAAAGTTTAAATGATCGAACTGAGAGCAAATAAATGAGCTCTGACTCGTTTAAAAATATCACCTACAAACTATTCACTTGAAAATTAGGACCTGTCTTGCAGGTTATTTCAACCCACAACGGTTGATATGCCATAAAACACAACCAACCAATCTTAAGAAACAACTACACGAATAAAATAATCATGAATGTATAAAGAACGTATTTCTCTAATCTTCGGGCACAAACTAACTCAAAACGAGTCGAAACGCTGTTAAAAATCAATTAGTCTGTCATGTTTATAAATAATAACAATATCGTATTAAAAATGATAATAATATCGCATTATTAATCAACCAAATGTTTATCTCTCTGTGCAGCAAATTATCCGATTTCCCGCAGGAATTTTTAGTATCATCCCTGAAAAGGTTTTAGACAGTCCTAGAAAACTCGCCTCGGACGAATTGTTAAATGGGGCCTGTCTTTCACATCTTCCGCCCATTTTTGGTAAACTAACCTCGTTGTAATCGTTACGAGAAACAGATGGCATTCCCCATCCCTGTAGGCACTTTGACCCTCACAGTCACGGCCAGGGTAAAAGGAAAACTATTTCAACTCCTCGATCAGCCAGTCTAAAATATTAGGATTAGAAACAGTTGTTAGTTACTAAGTTTGGCACGAGCCCAGGAGTAGGGGGAACCCAAAAAATTCAGTATGAATTCATATATTTAAAACAGTTTGTTTTAAAAAGAGTAGTTGGTAACTTTAACTAAATGTTTCAGAAAGGTTTTAGATAATTGTTTTAATATTGTATAACACACACAGAAATACTGTGGTGACACACACACACACACACACACACACACACACATATATATATATATATATATATATATATATATATATATATATATATATGGAGTGTTCTACTAGGGTGGCTTAGGCGCTATTTAATCAATGAAGGTTGATATATCATCAGACAAAGAAAGCAAAACAAACCATATATAATATAGTGAGAAAAAGAAAGAGGAGGAGAGAAGTTTTACACACGCACACACACACACACACACACACACACACACACACACACACATATATATATATATATATATATATATATATATATATATATGGTTTTTCGGAAAAATTGATATCATTTTATAATCTAATAACTTGACCGACTCCAATTCCGATGATCTCGAATTTTAACAGCAATTGTAGAAACAAATCAAAATTCTGTTTAATGTTTAGATGTCTTTTATTTTCTTGTGAATGACAGTTCAATACCTGAAAAAAAAGCAAATATTTAACATAGAATTTTGAGAGTATTCTCATTGTTCTGTTAAAATTCAATATCATTTAAAAGAAAATTGATCAAGTTATTTGATTACGAAATGATATAAATTATTCTAAATCACCCTGTATATAAAACAGCTGGTCTCTTTGGTTCAGTTTCCACACATTCATTCTTGCTGCAAATAAATTAGTGTCGAATGCTATTTATATTGACAATGAAAGAAGCGCTCTCTGAATAGAGTTTCGCTAATTTGCATATTTTGCGTGAAAGCAATAATTCAAATTATGTGAAAAATTAGTTTTTAAATAATTAATTATGTTCTGTCATTCCTTTTCAATTTAATCTTCAATTTGTATATCTTATAACTTGTTTTTATTTAAATAAGCAAATTTTCTAATCCTTATTGCAACCATTTGCTTTTTACAAAAGGTTTGGTTTGGTTTCTTTGTTTAATGGCATATCAACCTTTGTAGGTTATTTATTGCCAAAGCCATTCTCCTAGAAGAACAGTAGTGGTACTATTCAACCCATAGTTGGGAGGATAAGGCGGTCCATACCTTTCCCAAGTGTATTTGCCCGAAAGTGAAGGTAACAGCGCGGATAGAGTACGAACTCGCTTAGTACGATTCTGCAGTCCATCGCTTTAACCATTACACCACGAGGACACACAACTTTTTATGAAAGTAAAATTGAATCTTCAGAAAGAAAAAAAAAACGAACGAAACCAAATAAAAACGAATCATTTTGTTGGTTTGGTTTCTTTGTTTAATGGCATATCAACTCTTTTTAGGTTATTCAATGCCGAAGCTATTCTCCTAGAAGAACAGTAGTAGTACTATTTAACCCATTGCCGGGAGGATAAGGGGGTTCATACATTTCCCAAGGGTATTTGCCCGAAAGTAAACGTAATAGCGCGACTGGAGTACGAACTCGCGTATTACGATGTCTATCGTTTTAACCATTACACCACGAGGACATCCCCAATCATTTAGTTGCTAAAATCATATTTAATTCATTTTTGTTACGTATTTGCACTGATTATAATTCACGAAACTTTTGAAAAATGTTTTCATTGATTTTAACGGCATGTAAACACTTCAAGGATGCCTAGAGTTAGGGAATCGCATTCATTGTACAATCACATATACGTTTTTGTGTGGTTGTTTCTCAAGAATTTTTCAGCTCAGCCCTATCGAATACAGATTATCTTTGAACAAATCTATTTGATCTAAAGATGGGACTCTAACAGGTACTGCCACTCTGGGCCAGGGTGGACATAGATGTAATGGCAGATTTCCAGAAGTGAAACTGTAATGTTATCCTTTATAGTTTCAACCTGATCTCGTGGTAACCTCATCATAATACAATGGGAGTCGAACACAAAATGCTTTCTGTTGGCTCGCATAACACGAAAATTTTATTTGGGCTGCATCTTTCGGCAGTCGGTGAAAAGAGAGATAGGGTGAAGAAAGTGTGTCAACAAAATAGAGAGGCAGATCAGTGAACATGGGTGAGACACAAGTGTAAAACAGAGACTTTGTCACTTCTCCTTTGACTGACCGCCTCCTTTCAGGTCTGCCCTGTCAGGTCTCCCCAATCTGGTCTACAGTTTTCCCCGCTCCCTGCCTCGTCTTCGGTCTTTGAATCCGGTCTCCTATAAGTACATCCTAAACTCAATCGTTAAATACACGTCACAACTAAATCCTTTTCTGAGACATTATTGCTAAGTCCAAAATATTTGCTGATTCTACCCAATTACCTTAGAATATTAACTATCTGCTAATTCTAAAACAAACCAGCATCTTCGAATTTACTTATTATATGATTGACTTGTCCACGAAAACAAGTGCCCACTTAAGCCTTGACTTTTACAAGAGAAACCTCACAGCTTCAAACTCGAAGTTTATCAAGAAAAAAGAATTTACTCCTAATTATTTTACAGAGAAAACTCAAAATGGCTTCCAGAGAAATAGATCCACGACCTCACAAATTTTGACTATTCTTGAAGGTGTACGCTCAAAAAACCTACAGGCAACAATATTAATTGTTGACTTTACTAAGGCTTTTGACTCTATTCACAGAGGTAAAATGGAGCAAATTCTTCTCGCCTACGGCCTACCAAAAGAAACCGTCGCAGCCATAATGATGCTCTATAGAAACACCAAAGTGAAAGTCTGTTCTCCGGATGAAGACACAGACTACTTCGACATAGTAGCAGGTGTACTACAAGGCGATGCACTAGCCCCATACCTATTATCATCTGTCTAGACAACGTACTTAGAACATCTATCGATAAAATCAAGGAAAACAGTTTCAAGCTAACAAAAGAAAGAAGCAGAATATACCCCGCAAAAACAATTACCGACGCCGACTACGCCGATAATATAGCGCTCCTGGCAAATGCACCTGCCCAAGCCAAAACTCTGCTACATAGTCTGGAACGAGCTGCTGCAGGCATCAGCCTTCATGTCAATGCACACAAGACGGAATTTATGTGCTTTAATCAAACAGGCGACATATCCACACTAAACGGTAGCACTCTGAAACTAATTGACAAGTTCACCTACCTAGGGAGCAGTGTCTCATCAACCGAAACAGACATCAAAACGAGACTAGCAAAGGCATGGACAGCTATAGATAGGCTCTCGGTCATATGGAAGTCAGACCTGACCGATAAAATGAAGTTTCTTCCAAGCAGCGATCGTATCGATACTGCTATATGGATGCACCATATAGACGCTAACTAAACGGATGCTCCATCTAAAAAAAGCTCGACGGCAATTACACAAGAATGTTGCGAGCAATATTGAACAAGTCCTGGAGACAGCACCCGATTAAGCAACAGCTATACGGCCACCTACCACTCATAACGAAAACTATCAAAATTAGACGAACCAGACACGCGGGAGACTGCTGTAGAAGTCAGGACGAGCTCATAAGTGATGTACTCTTGTGGACCCCTTACCATGGACCAGCAAAGGCAGGACATCCAGCCCGAACCTACATACAGCAGCTTTGTGCCAATACGGGATGTAGCCCTGAGGATCTGCCGAAAGCAATGGACGATAGGGAGGCGTAGCGAGAGAGGGTCAGGAATATCCGTGCTGATAGCGTGACATGATGATGATGATGATTTTACAGAAGCTCACCAACAGGTTTTATTTTGTGTCATACTCAGGACATGCCTTTTGAGAAGAGTCTTAACCCTTTACAGAAGAAACAGCAATCGACTACTATTTCAGAAGAATTTTTTGTTTTTGTTTTTGTAAATTAAAAAAAAATGTTTAAGCGAGAAGCCATCAGCAAACGCTGGTGTGAATAACCCTCCAAAGAATAAAATAATAATAATCACATGTTTTAGAAATACTCAGACGGATAAAAACTTACTAAATCGCAAGAAAATATCAATGACTTAATGTATATGACCGACATTAAACTGTTTGCCAAAAACGAAAAAGAATTGGAAGCCCTAATCCTATTTACCCAACCCCTCCTCTCGGGCAGGATATGATATGACATAAGGTCAATTTGTAAGCGGAGTTTTTCCTTCTCCTAGACTAGTAGCCTCACCAAGGCTGAAGAACCCAGTCTTTCCTACAATTTACCCATAGCTGGAGGGAGAATAATTGGATTCATACCTTTCCCAAGAGTATTAGTGCTATGTGAAATGCAATCATCCTCGTCCAGGATTTGAACTCGAGTCACCGTGTCCATTTCCTACGACGATAACCATTACACCACGGGCACCTCCATTGGAAGCCCTAATATAGGCAGTGAGAATATAGTCAGGATATAGCGATGGAATTTGACATGGAAAACCTGCCATACTAATAAAGTGAAACGGAAAACGTCAAAAGACGGAAGGAATTGAACTACCAAATCAAGAAAAAATCAGGACGCTCGGAGAAAAGGAAACTTACAATTACTTGAGAATATTGGGAGCGAATACTCTCAAACAAACTGAGATGAAATAAAAAGTAAAAAATGAGTATCTCAGGAGAATAAGAAATCTACTCGAAAACATACTATCTGGCAGAAATCTCATAAAAGGTATAAACACCAGAAATGCCCTCCTTGTAAGATATTCGGGACCATTCTTAAAGTGAACGAGGGAAGAACTTCAACAAATGGACCAGCGAACAAGAAAATTAATGACAATTCAAAAGGCCTTACATCCCAGACATGACATAAAAAGACTATATGTGTCAAAAAAGGAGGAGGAACAAGACTCACCGGCATCCAAGATAGCGTCAATGCATCGATAAGACGACTAGAAGACTACAAAGAAAAGAACAAAGAAAGACTGATCATAGCTACAAGAAACAACACAAACAATATAATGATTAACAAGACAACAATAACTAGGAAACTAACATGGGAAGAAAAACAACTGTATGGATATTTCAAGCGACAATCAAGCGACACCTCACATGAGAAAACTTGGACATAGCTAAGAAAGTAAAACCTTTAGAGAAAAACTGAACCTCATTTAATAGCAACACAAACAACGCCATAAGGACTACAAAAAACAACACAAACAATATAATGATTAACAAGACAACAATAACTAGGAAACTAACATGGGAAGAAAAACAACTGTATGGATATTTCAAGCGACAATCAAGCGACACCTCACATGAGAAAACTTGGACATAGCTAAGAAAGTAAAACCTTTAGAGAAAAACTGAACCTCATTTAATAGCAATACAAACAACGCCATAAGGACTACATCGAAGTAAGAATAGACAAGACGCAAAAAAAGAGTAGATGTAGATTATGTGGTGATAGACACGAAACGATCAATCACATACGAGGGACATACGATAAATTTCCAGACTTTTTTTATGGGCATTTAAAATTGTCGTAGACTCTTGAAAATTCAGTAGGTTATTGCTATACATCTTATGAGATGACTGACCAATTTTAATGAGTTCAAGTTCAAATCAACAGCTACAGCAGCAATTTGAATACACCCTACTCAAGCCTGATTGTCACACCTGGTTAATTTCAAAAATGCAATCTGGACGTGGGGAAGAACGATATGCAATAAAATTCTGTATTAAACTTGGTAAAAATGCCACAGAAACGGATGGAATGCTTCAGACTGCTTTTCGACCATCTTGCATGATTCGAGCATCAGTTTTTGAGTGGCATAAGAGATTCAAGGAAGGCAGTGAGTCTGTGAGGGATGATGAGTGGGTGTTGGAGGAGTAAGGAAGTCAATACACCAGAGTCGATTGGCCAAAGGGTTAGGGTTAGGGTTACTATGTTGAGGTTTTAAGGGAGTTCCGGAAAAGATCCCGTCGGAAGAGGCCAGCACTCTTCAAATCGAATCAGTGGCATTTCCACCAGGACAATACACCAGTCCACAACTCCATCCTTGTCACAGACTATTTGACCAAGATGGGCATCTTGACAGCTCCTCACCTTCCCTATAGTCCAGACCTTGCTCCCTGTGACTTTTGGTTTTTACCTAAGCTCAGAGGCTGTCGTTATGAGACAATTGAGATGAAAGAGGCTGTAACGAAGGTCATTGACACGTTCACACAAGAGGACTTCCATGGGGCCTTTCAGAGGTTGTTGGAACGATACAAGTGCATTGCAGCGGGAGGAGATTACTTCGAAGGGGGCTAGAGTTTCATGTGTGTACGATCAATAAAAGTGCCCATGCGAAAAAAGTCTGGAAACTTATTTAATGATCCTCGTATATATATATATATTTATATATATATATGAATTTTCTTACTCCAAAAATGTCATGATTAATAATTTTCTTCAATATCCTCTGTTGTTTGATGTAAATAGTTTTCGAACCGTACATCAAAGGATCTCCGGATTTCAAATCGAAGTTTACTTTAAAAAATGGATGATAATTTAATTATCACGTGATAATTGGAATGTAATTGAAAAATTCCCAATCTCTTTCTCCTCATCTCTCTCAATAAATCTTTTTTTTTCTTTTTTGGTGGGGGAAGGTAAGTGACTTTTGCTATACTCTATTAAAATTCATTAAACATTTTTTTGTTTTTTTGTTATTTCGTTAAAATTCTACCCTTCTTCAAGTTCACTGGGAAAAAAATTTATTTTATTTGATTATTCATTAGTGATTTGAATTTATTAGAAGCTAAAACTCACCGTAATTTTATTTTAATTTTTCGAATCCCTTTCCTCGAAATAAAATTATTTTATATTTTATAGGAGGGGGAGTCTCTTTCACATTCTAATTCTATCTTGATAATAACCCATATTTTGAACTAGTATTTAAAAAACACCAGATTTTTTTTTTAATTAAGTAATTCGTCTAGTTTGGTTATTTATCTTTTCCGACGTTAACTATTTAAGAAATGGGTGATCATTCTACATTGAATTAAAATAGGAAAGTGAACCCTCTTGTAAAAACTAAAATAATTATTTTTGTTTTTATGTTTGTTTGTTTGTTTGTTTGTTATTGTTTTGTTTGGTTTGTTTTTTGTTGTGGTTTTGTTTTTTGTTTTTTGTTTTTAGTTTATTTGTTTTTGTTTTTTTTTTTTGTTGAAAGGGTAAATTTTTTTACAACGCAGCAAGAGTCTAATTAATTCCAAATCACAAAAAAATTACTAAAAATTTTTTCGCACGAATGAACATACAGAATTTTATTGTTACTTCTCAAGCAACACCGAAGAATAATTTTCGCAAATTAATTTTTTTTAATTTTAAGACATTTGAGTTTGTAATTAGGGATTTAAATTGCAAAGTAAACAGATAAACGGCAGAAGTTTGGTTTAGTTTTTATGGCATATCAACCATTGTAGGTTATTTAATGCCAAATCCTTTTTATACATATATATTAAATATATATGATTTGGTTTGATTAGGTTTTATGGCATATCAACCATTGTAGATTATTTAATGCCAAATCTTGTTTTTACATATATATTAGATATATATGATTTGGTTTTGTTGGGTTTTATGGCATATCAACCATTGAAGGTTATTTAATGCCAAATCCTCTTGATACATATATATTAAATGTATATTATTTGTTAACACATGTTATTGATAATATTTCAAAACAAGATTGAGCTATTTTTGCACACAGTTAAATCGTTTCAAATAGATTTTATTCAATATTCGTTGGCACACAGTTAAATGATCAACAGTTCTATTTCAAATTCTTCAATTTAGCATATGTCATTTGTTTGCACTCTGAAACACCTCAAACAGTTCTATTTGACCCACAGACAAGACCCTATCAGATGCTACCACTCTGGATCAGAGTGAACCTGGGAGTAATGACAACGAA
>OY757914.1:17053388-17090888 GCA_963585895.1 Sepioteuthis lessoniana
ACACACACACACACACACACACACACACACACACACACACACACACACACACACATATATATATATATATATATATATATATATATATATATGTATGTATGTATTACACGCAATATGGGAATGATTGCCGATAAAAAGATCTTCAAAGATGAAGACAAAATTCATATGGCTGCTTTAGCAAGAGAGGGAATGTTGTGTTGTGGTGCACTGATAATTATATGGGTCACAAATTATACATTGTTTCCGTGTTTCCTTGTACTACAGCGATAAGAGACGGAGGAGAAATAACCCAAAGCGAGTGTGTCCGTGTGTGACACTTAATCGATGATAAACATCTATCTATCTATCTATCTATCTATCTATCTATCTATCTATCTATCTATCTATCTATCTATCTATCTATCCCAGACTATTCCCATCTATCTATCTATCTATCTATCTATCTATCTATCTATCTATCTATCTATCTATCTATCAAATTCTGTTTATTTTCTTTCTTTCTTTCTTTCTTTCTTTCTTTCTTTCTTTTCATGAAAAAATTAATTTTTCAATATGACAATCTGCTCAACTTAAAAAACTGAATATCATACAGTGAACATTTCTTATTAAAATTCAGCCACGTATTTATTGATTCACCGGTATTTCTCTCTCTCAGTAAGTAAATATGTTTATGTGTCTCAGACAGCCATTCAAACAATTTCATAGATCATGTCATTGATAGATAGATAGATTGATAGATAGATAAAAACAGACTGAGATAGATAGATAGATAGATAGATAGATAGATAGATATGAACAGAGGGAGAGGTTTTTCATGAATGCAAAATCATATAAGATGTACACTGACACGCACACACACATACGCGCATGTGTGTGTGTGTGCGTGTGCGTGTTTGTGTCCACATAACAAAAGAAATTTCGTTTGTATTCGTTGAGAAATAAATGTAGAGGCACAGAAATGTATTTATCTATAATCACACACACACACACACACACACACACACACACACACACACACACACACACACACACACATGAAAATGCATATATTTTACTCAAGAAATATTTATTTCTATTGTTATCTTTCTTTTTAATGCATTTAATTTTGTGGCGAATATTGATCACATAGATCTAACATGATATCGTCAAAAGTTCAATATATGTTCACATATCAGACTGCCGATCTCTGATTCTAGACACACACACACACACACACACACAAACACACACACACACACACACACACACACACACACACACACACACACACACACACACATTCACGCACTCACTAAAACACACACAGACACACACACACATATATATATATATATATATATATATATATACTGAGAGAGATAGCTAGATAGCTTGAGAAAGAAAGAGAGAAAGAGAGAGAGAGAGAGAGAGAGAGAGAAGGCTGTGCATTTATATTGATCATGTTCCAAACTAAGTATATCCTAGTGGTGCCGGACGTAGTGTAATGGTTAACAAGCTCAGCTCGAAGACTTTTGTCAGTGAGTTCGATTCTCACCAGCTGCCCCACACTTGTGCCAAACTAAGCCCAGCTTAAAAATATTTCTGTCGATATTTATTAATGAATGCCATAAACGTGGTTGATTATAACTGACAGCGGCATCAAAAGAATCATAGTTAGAGGAATAAATATTTATCCACGTTAGACATTATCTCATAGCTTAGTCTGACACAAGGCTGCAATTAAGGAGGGCAGTTCGAGCATACTAGACGAGCGGACTAGTGTTTGTTATAAGATTGATCGCTACTACGCTAAGGTAGGGGCGTTCTCATATATAAACCTATATGTATAAGGTTAAATGTATTCACACAATATCTAATATATATATATATATATATATATATATATATGTGTGTGTGTGTGTGTGTGTGTGTGTGTGTGTGTGTGTGTTGTTCGTTATCTATGTCAAGTTAAACATTCAGTCATCCGTTTGGAGGTAAGCTGACAAATTATATATCCACTACGCCTGTTTCTGGTTCTTGATCAGCTTGCTAAATTTATCTTCGAAATAATAAGTTAGGCAGTGCACAGATACTTCATTGATCCCAAGCAAAGGGCTTGACAGTGACACTAATTCTGTGCAGAGCACACATATGCTTCTCTAATCCTTGGGAGAAAACAAGACAGCGACACACTGATTATATGCCCAGTATACAGATACTACACTGCTCCTAGACAGAGGGCCTGGAAACGACACACTGATTCTAGGCAAAGAGCACGGACCACACTGATCCTAAGAAGAGAGCATAGATACTACACTGATCCTTGATAGAGTATATCGATAATATATTGATCTTAGGAATAGTGTACAAATGCTACACTGATCGTAAGTAAAGGCTCATACACTACACTGATCCTAAATTAACAGCACAGATCCTACACTGATTCCTGATGAGATGTACAGATACTGCACTGATCTTAGGTCGAAAGCACATATACTACAATGATCCTAAGCAGATGTGTACTGATAACACACTTATCCAAAGCGGGAGACCGAGGTGTTACACTCTGATTCTAGGTAGAATGCACAGATACTACATTGATCTGAGGCAGAAGAATGGAGAATGACGCACTAATCCTAGACAGGATCCCGAGAAGCGTCATGCGGATCTTAGCCATTCATCACTGATACTACAATGGTCATATGCTGAGTGCACAGATACTACACTGATCCTAAAGAGGATCCCGGAAAGCGTCATGCAGATCTTAGTCACAGAGCATTGATACTACAATGGTTATATGCAGAGTGCACAGATACTACACTGACCCAAGACAGGATCCCGGGAAGCGTCATACGGATCTTAGTAATAGAGCACTGATACTACAATGGTCATATGCAGAGTGCACAGATACTACACTGATCCTAAAGAGGATCCCGGGAAGCGTCATGCAGATCTTAGACACAGAGCACTGATACTACAATGGTTATATGCAGAGTGCACAGATACTACACTGACCCAAGACAGGATCCCGGGAAGCGTCATATGGATCTTAGTAATAGAGCACTGATACTACAATGGTCATATGTAGAGTGCACAGATACTACACTGATCCTTGACAGGAGGCCGAGGAATGACACACCGATCTTCGGTAGAAATCCGGACTGTGACATGCTGATCAAAGACAGAGTGCACAGATACTCCACTAATCCTCGGCAAAAAAACTGTTCTTGAACAAAGGTGTGAGTATGTGAGCATTGATGAATGTAATGTTTGATTTATCAGTCTATCTATCTAGCTATCTATCAGATACAGGAATATATATAAGATAAAATAAAAATAAATAAAAGAAAATCATCAGACATCTCCAAATTGGAAATTTAGATCTTATTTTAGTATGATACAAGTCAAAATCGTAGGTTTTAGGTGATGGAAGATTGTATACCGTGTGTGAGTGAGATCATGTCGATCAAATTAATCTTGACATCCATCTGTGTCTAAGTTTTAGTCGTCAGAATTTGATGATTTTTATTATTCAGGGTTTTAGGATAATTGTCTTCATTTTATTGTTATAAGCCAACGGTTTCAGTAGATGCGTCCTCAGGCCTTGTTCATGTGTCTCTTGTCGAACTCAGGAGCCTTCACGGAACTTCAAACCACATCCTTTATTTTATCTACGGGGGTCGCTCGCTCTGATTCCGTTAACCATAACCCAATACAAGTGTTAAGCATTACCTTATTGTTACTCGCCCACAGTCAGGATTGAACCAGCAACCTCCAGATGGTAGTCACTTAGGGAACTAACGCCTTTAGCCGTTACGCCACGTGTCCCGCTGTTTAATCTGTGCCCATGTCGGTACTACTGTATCTTTATAAAACTTGGAAACTAAGGAAACGCACGAAGAAAAAGCTAGAGTGGAACTAAACAAGAATGTTACGAGCTGAAATATCGTGGTTCTACTAAATTTGAAATTAATAATTTTGTTATGAATGTTTGAAATTTGGATATGTATTACTGTAACTGTTCATTTGTTGTTTTTGTCGTTTTCTTAATCTGAAACAGGAAGAGATAAGAACTCGCCATACATGCCATAAGGCTTGTACGTGGTGCCGTCAATAACTTTCCAGACTTTTTTTTTTGTACAGGTATCTAAAATTGTCGTCGACTCTTGAAAATTTAGTATGTTATTGCTATACATCTTATGACATGACTGACCAATTTTTATGATTTCACGTTCAAATGAACAGCTACAGCAGGAATTGGAATACACCCTACTAAAGCCTGATTGTCACAGCTGGTGAATTTCAAGAATGCAATCTGGACGTGAGGACACTTTAGAAGAACGATACGCAATAAAATTCTGTTTTAAACTTGGAAAAAATGCAACAGCAACGTATGAAATGTTTCAGACTGCTTTTCGACCATCTTGCATGAATCGAGCATCAGTTTTTGAGTGGCATAAGAGATTCAAGGAAGGCAAGGAGTCTGTGAGGGATGATGAGAGGTGTGGGAGGAGTTAGAAAATCAATACACCAGAGTTGATTAGCCAAAGGGTTAGGGTTAGTGTTTCTATGTTGAGGTTTTAAGGGAGTTCAGGAAGAGATTCCGTCGGAAGAGGCCAGCACTTCAAATCGGGTCAGTGGCATTTCCCCCTGGACAATGCACCAGTTCACAACTCCATCCGAAGTCCGGCCTTATTATTAATTTTTTTTTTTGCTTTGGTAGAGGCACGAGCGTAGCACGTCGCGATCACGGAGGCGGCTTGGCTCTTCCAGAGTCATGCCGGGGTTTCTGTCAGAGCCGATATGATGCAAAATAACCCGAAATTGGCGATGAAGACAGTGCATCATTGAAGACCTCCCTGATGTATCTAGGATGTATGATTGAAATATATATATATATATATATATATATATATATATATATATATATATATATATATACATAAAGACTGTATTAAAGCAAATTTTTTTAATAATAATGGAACACTGTTTTTTTTATTATTTCTAATTTTATTTTTTTCCAAAATTCCTTGATATTTTTCTAGAGTCTACATATTTGATCTAATGAGTAGAGTGTTTGCCAATACTCCGGGAGACGGGGGTTCAATTCCAGGTCGAGTCATACCAAAGACTCAAAAATGGTTCTCGATGATATCTTGCTTAACGCTCAGGATTATAAGGTAAGGATCAAGGGTAAAGTGGAGCAATTTAGGGAATGAGGCAGCGCCCTTCCCTACAACTCGGTGTCATGGCTATTGAAAAGGGAGCCTTGGGGTCTCCCTCGTCTAAGGTCGCTAACTTTACTTACATATCTGATTTTTTAGTTGTAATATACACACATTTACACATACACATAACATTATAATTTATACATAGAGATGTGACTATATGATAATATAATACACACACACACACACACACACACACATATATATATATATATATATATATATATATATATATATATATGTGTGTATATATATTAGATATGTGAGGGCATGTAGATATTTGATTGTTATAATAATTCCATATTTACTGGCATAAAGAGGAAGTGTTGTAATTCCCACTTGTGCCAGAAGTTCAAATCAAAAATTGTAAATGCCGATTCATTTTAAAGCAATCTAATCTTCCTAACCGACTTTTATCTGCGAACCAATTTGTTCTTGTGCCAGACGAAGCTGTGTTATGGAAATGATATATATCATTTTTCTCGTTTATCTCACTCTAGAAATGCATCATACATATATGTTTATACATTTATACCCCTCATATATATATATATATATATATATATATGTGTGTGTGTGTGTGTGTGTGTGTGTGTGTGGTACCTCATGTGATATAATGAAGAAATGGATGAGCAGACCATTCTTATTGAGTTTGATTTTCACTGAACGCCTCGGACCACAGTTTAGCTAAACTTAGTATATATATGTAAAAGTAAGTTGGTGAGCGTAGTCGAGGGCGACCCGACGGCTCCTTTTTCAATAGCTACTACACCAAGGTGTAGGTGAGGGCGTTACTCCTTTCACTGGATTGCTCCAATATACCCTTAATACGAGCCATATATCGCTGAGTGTTAAGCAAGGAGGTATCAAATACCATTTTAAAAGTCTTTGATATGACTCGACCTAGGATTGAACCCAGGCTCCCGGACCATATATATATATGAATATATATATATAGGGGTGGACAACATATATATATATATATGTTGTTCTCACCCCTATATATATATATATATATATATATGGGGGTGAACTACGTCCACCTTATTTTTATTATTTATTATTGTTTATTTTTTATTTTTATCTTTATTTTCTGATTTTTTAATTTTATTTTTTTTAATTACCTTATTTTATCTTCTGAATACGAACTGTAACTCCACATTCGCTACTCTGCGACAGGACAGAGCATGTAAAAGAGTCATCTGACGAGACGGAGAATATACCAATAATATTCTCCGCCGAAATAGATTTATTATGATGGCTTTTAACAGGGACATTGGCCCAGCGGTTAGAGTGTTCGCCAATGGCCCGGGAGACCTGGGTTCAATCCCAGGTCGAGTCATACCAAAGACTTTAAAAATGGTACTTGATACCACCTTGCTTAACACTCTGCATTATAATGTACGGTTCAAGGGTAAAGTGGAGCAATCCTGGGAATGGAGTAGCGCCCTCCCCTACACCTTGGTGTAGTAGCTATCGAAAAGGGAGCCTTCGGGTCACCCTCGACTATGGTCGCTAACTTTACTTATGATGGCTTAACCGAGTTTGAGTCTCCATTTAATTGTACTATATATATATATATATATATATATATATATATATATATATGTTGTTCACACCCCTATATATATATATATATATATAGGGGTGAACAGCATCTATCTATCTACCTAACTTTGTTTATTATCTTAAGCTGTTCGTATCTATCTGTCTCTCTATCGAGAGATAATGAAGATAGATAGATAGATAGATAGATCCTTTATTTGAGACGGAGCTACTATGACATCTCTATGCGATTGAATAACATTCTAATTTCAATAATGTATCATCATCGGCTGGCCTTTGTTTTCCTTTTACACCACTTAATAGCAATGAATTTATCGACGAAGGCAAGGAGTTAAAAAGCTGTTCCAATTCTCGAAAAATAATACAATTAATACATTATTCGTTTATTTGGAATTCACTCTTCTCTCATTTGGAACTCGCGCTAAGATAATTCCGTCATCGAAGGATTCCGAAATAAAACTATCCATTCAATAACATCTATTGTGCATACATGTGAATACTTCAATATGCACATGCAAACTTTCTTGCACGAACTGATATACGCATGCAACCATACATGCACATGCACTCATATATAGCATAATTTTATTACACACACACACACACACACACACACACACACACACATATATATATATATATATATGTATATGTAGAAAAATTGATAACAACGATCCAAGTGGAAGGAGAGATTTATTGAGAGGTCGACACGATAGCGTTTCGGTTCTACCGAGCCATCATCAGGACCATGAGGGGTGATATTAGCGATTTTAAGTCAACGATAGATGTTTAAAAATGCAAAACACAAAAACATTTTTAAACATCTATCGTTGACTTAAAATCGCTAATATCACCCCTCATGGTCCTGATGATGGCTCGGTAGAACCGAAACGCTATCGTGTCGACCTCTCAATAAATCTCTCCTTCCACTTGGATCGTTGTTATCAATTTTTCTACATATTGTCGGATTACAATCCTTCATTTACTTTTCATATATATATATATATATAGTGCAATTAGAAGGAAACTCAAACTTAGTTGTCATACCTGTAAGGAATAAGTGATGTAACAATAGCCGTACATCGAGCACTCACATAGATTTATATGATATTCCTCATATATTCTATACAAGAATAATCCACACCCACTGTCTTCGGACACTGACTGGATATTACTAATATATATATATATATATATATATCGTGTAATCGGATGGAAACTCAAACCTGGTTAAGTTATCATAATAAATTTATTTCGGCAGAAAATATTACTATACTCTCCGTCTCGTCAGATGACTTTTTACATGCTTTTCTCGATGTTGCAGAACAGCAAATGTGGAGTTGGACGCTGACGGGATATATATATATATATATATATATATATATATTGGCAGCAGGGTATTGCTTACGAAAAATTCTCATTAACAAGACCACAATCATATCAAAAAACGACAACATCCGTATGAAGCTAAAAGTAATAGCAATAAACCAACAAAAATAAAATATTATTTCACATTGGCATTGATGAACAAAATAACTTCAAATAAAAACCTTCTAACTAAAGCACCCCTACTACCAATAATAAATCCTTTCAACAAAATAGATTTCGCACTAAAATTAGACAAAAACAGACACCCCCTACTAAAAGAAAGAAAGAAAGAAAGAAAGAAAGAAAGAAAAAGTCCTCACGCAGACTCTCAATTGGTATAATCGAAAGTACTTTGGAGCAGAACTTTCCCAATCAAGTGGACCCTGATACAAAAAGAAACTTTCAAGAAAGCTTAATAAAAATATAAGATCATAAAAAAGGAAAGTCCTGTGGTCTTTAACCAAACTTGTCTAAACAATATATATTTATATACGTCGATACTGCTATATGGATGCACTACATGGACGCTAACTAAACGTATGGAGAAAAACTTGACGGCAATTATACAAAAATGCTGCGAGCAATTTTGAACAAATCCTGGAGGCAACACTCCACAAAGCAGCGGTTTTACGGCCACCTACCTCCCATCACGAAAACTATCAAAACTATCAAAGCTAGACGAACCAGACATGCAGGACACTACTGGAGAAGCAGGGACGAGCTCATGACTGATGTTCTCCTGTGTACCCCCACATATGGCCGAGCAAAAGCAGGACGACCAGCTCGAACATACATACAGCAGCTCTGTGAGAATACGGGATGTAGCCCTGAGGACCTGCCAGAAGCGATGAACGATAGGGAGGGGTGACAAGAGAGAGTCAGGGAAATCTGTGCTGGCGGCACGATATGATGATGATGATGTATATATATATATACATATACAAGGGTCGGCTGAAAAATTCATTGGTTCACCAAGAAACACTCATGAGTTTTATACAATCATCATCATCATCATATCGTGCTGGCAGCACGGATATCCCTGACCCTCTCTCGCCACTCCTCCCTATCGTTCATCGCCCTAGGTAGGTCTTCAGGACAACAACCTGTATCCTCACATAGCTGCTGAATGTACGTTCGTGCTGGTCGTCCTGCTTTTGCGCGGCCATGTGTGGGGATCCATAAGAGTACATCTCTTATGAGTTCATTCTCCAGCAATGTCCTGCATGTCTGGTTCGTCTAACTTGAATAGTTTTCGTGATAGGGGGCAGGTGGCCGTACAGTTGGTGTCTTGTGGGGTGTTGCTGCCAGGACTTGTTCAGGATTGCACGCAGCATTCTTGATAATTAATTATATTCGGTAATTATGTTATTTGTTATCATGGTGACATATCTACACGATATTGAATTCTTCCTCCTTTATAAATACCTACCCTATTTACTCTCTGGGAGACTTCTTCCCAGCAGTCGAACCTGACAGTGTCGGACAGACACTTCTACCTGGTTTACTAACTCTTTATTTTGTATATATGTTCTGTTTATTCAATACACTTGTTCTACCTACTCTCTCTTCTTCTGTGTCTTCTTTCTGGCCTTTAACAGGCCACAACATTTGTACAGGTAAATTGTAAGTTAGCTAGAAACTCCGAATGAGAGGGTAAGTCGTGAAGGTCATATTGTACAATTGTTGCACGTGTCTCAAAATATGTGACGACTGTCAACCAGTCAAAATAAGGGTTCTGTTAAAGAAAATTTTGTTGAAGTCCAGACATTTAAAGTAAAGAAAACTAAAGGCATGTCGCCTGACTTGGGACAAGATTAACTTAAATAAAATAAAAGTTAATGACACGAGTTCTTATTATGATTAACTGATGAAATAATTAGGAGATATTATATAAACAAGGGATTCTGGCAAGCTATTGGAGAGCAGGGGTTATTGCAGTTCAGAGCATGGAGGCAGAGACGGTCAGTCCAGCTCAGAGCCCTCTGGGGCGGACAAGAGGAGTGAAGGAATCAAAGTGTTTTTGTCCGTTCGTCTCGCACGCACGAGACTCTTAGCATTTCTATGAGACAAGTAATTCTTTCCCTCTGTTTCTCTCATATTGCGGAAGACGAATCCTGCCGTATAAAAAGTACACTCAGAAATAAACTCTTCGAAATTGAAACAACGAGTCCGTCTTGTATTTTGCGTATGGTAACATCTATTGATATTCGAAATGGTGCCGGGTGGGTGAAGCAGCGTCATACACGTTCTATTTGATTCTTCTACGTTTCAATGAGATGTGATCAATTTACCCCCTTTTGCTGTTTATACACTCTTTCATCAATGTTGCAGTGCTTGCATCCCATTGGTCCTAAAACTCATCAACAGCATATATGACGTCATCATATGAACTTTTTAAACTTATAAACTTTTCAGCCTACCCCCAAATATATAATCACATTGTTTAATATATATATATATATATATATATATATCAATGTCTTTGTACATAAATATGTTTATCAGTCACACTATCTGATTTTACAACTTAGCAATGAGAAATACCGTTGTAATGGTAACGTAAGTCCTTTTAATTGAAATATATGTGATATCTTTTTACTAGTAATAACTGAATAGACTACATTACTTAATATATCTACCCACTCTCTAATTATCTTACTTTTTTTTATTTTCTGCTTTCTGTTTTCCCCTCTCTCATAACTTTCAATATTTCTTTCATCTCTTTTCTCTGCATCACTTCTTTCTTTCTTTCTTTCTTTTTTTTTTTTTCTTTGAGTGATTAGAACTTGCCTTCTTGCCTCTGCTACACAAGTTGTGCATCTCTCTGGGACCCATAGACCAGCAGAAGTGAATATATATATATATATATATATATATATATATATAGAACAATTTGATGGAGACTCAAACTCGGTTAAGACGTCATAAATTTATTACGGCGGCGGTGGTGCTTTCAATAACTTTCCAGCCTTTTTTTTGTACAGGCATTTAAAATTGTCGTAGACTCTTGAAAATTCACTATATTATTGCTATGCATCTTATGAGATGACTGACCAATTTTTATGAATTCAAGTTCAAATGAACAGCTACTGCAGGAATTGGAATACACCCTACTAAAGCCTGATTGTCATTGCTGGTGAATTTCAAAAATACAATCTGGACGTGAGGACACTTAAGAAGAACGATATGCAATAAAATTCTGTTTTAAACTTGAAAAAAATGCCACAGAAACGTATGGAATGCTTCAGACTGCTTTTCGACCATCATGTATGAATCGAACAGTTTTTGTATGGCATAAGAGATTCAAGGAAGGCAGGGAGTCTGTGAGGGATGATGAAAGGTGTGGGAGGAGTAAGGAAGTCAATACACCAGAGTTGATTGGCCAAAGGGTTAGAGTTAGGGTTACTATGTTGAGGTTTTAAGGGAGTTCAGGAAGAGATTCCATCGGAAGAGGCCAACACTCTTCAAATCGGGTCAGTGGCATTTCCAACAGGATAATACACCAGTCCACAACTCCATTCTTGTCACAGACTATTTGACCAAGATGGGCATCAAGACAGTTCCTCAGCCTCCCCATAGTCCTGACCTTGCTCCCTGTGACTTTTGATTATTCCCTAAGATCAGAGGCTGTCGTTATGAGACAATTGAGGAGATGAAAGAGGCTGTGACGAAGGTCATTGACACGCTCACACAAGAGGACTTCCATGGGGCCTTCCAGAAGTTGTTGGAACGGTATAACAAGTGCATTGCAGCTGGAGGAGATTACTTCGAAGGGGACTAGAGTTTCATGTGTGTACTATCAATAAAAGTGCCCATACGAAAAAAGTCTGGAAACTTATTTTATGATCCTCGTATATATACCCGGGAGACCTGGGGCTCACTCCCAGGTCGTCACATACCAAAGACACAAAAAGTGTTACTTGATGCCTCCTTGCTTTACACTCAGCATTATAAGATATGGATCAAGGGTAAAGTGTAGCAAAACAGGGAAAGGAGTGGCGCCCTTCCCTATACCTCGTTGTAGTAGCTATTGAAAAGGGAGCCTTCGAGTCCCCCTTGATTACGGTCACCAACTTTACCTACGTATATATATATATATATATACAAAATGTTTTTCCCCTTTATAGGTACGATTGGCTATTAGCACACCAAGAACTCCGGTGATCAACCCAACAGAATAGATATGATAAATATCGAAAATAAATCTTTTGCCAGTCCTGACATAAAATCATTATATATCAATATTCCTTAGAATCTTCATTGTTATAATCACAACATTTCAGCCTATATGTTCTTCGGCCGAAGGACATATCGGCCGAAACGTTGTCAGTTTATGAATAAGGAAGAGATCTATAGTCCGAATATTTTAAAGTAATAACAATTATCAAGTCTCATTTCAGACATTAAGACCAACCAATATTCCTATAAATAAATGTATTAAACATTTAGAAAATAATCTAAAGAAAACAAAAATTATTTTACCTTTCGGGCGTGTTCTCGTGGTGTAATGGTTAAAGCGGTGGACTGCGGAATCGTAGTAAACGAGTTCGTACTCCAGTCGCGCTATTACGTTAACCTTCGGGCAAATACCCTGGGGAAAGGTATGAATCCGCTTATCCTCCCAGTTATGGGTTAAATAGTACCACTACTGTTCTTCTAGGAGAATGGCTTTGCCATTAAATAACCTAAAAAAGGTTGATATGACATTAAACAAAGAAACTAACCAAAAAAAAAAAAAGATTAAATGTCCAATAAGTTGATATAATAATAATTAAAAAACAAATATCAAAATACTCAAAGGATCGAAGTAATCTTTTTATACTAAATGAACCCGAATTCTATAACGTATTACCTTTTATGGCAACATTAATATACAGTGTCTCAATGCACATGGTTATATAGGGTGTCTCAATATATATGGTTATATATAGAGTCTCAATGTTCATGGGACACATTTGACTACTAATAACTCTACTAATAATAATGTGTTCTTTTTTGTTTGAGATTTGAAAATCGTATACTATAACAATTATTGTTCTCTGATTACAATGCCTTGGACCATAAAGGAAAAAATATTTGGAGTCACTACTTATTTGGAGACAAAATAACACAAAACTGTCTCAAAATAGATGCAACCCATTAATATGATAATAATTTATAACTGAGAAAAGAAACTCAAAAAAAGATTGTGGTGTGTTCTCGTGGTGTAATGGTTAACGCGATGGACTGCAGAATCGTAATAAGCAAGTTCGTACTCCAGTCGCGCTATTATGTTCACTTTCGGACAAATACCCTTGGGAAAGGTATGCACCCCCTTATCCTCCCAGCAATGGGTTAAATAGTACCACTAATGTTCTTCTAGGAGAATGGCTTTGGCATTAAATAACCTAAAAGAGTTGATATGCCATTAAAACAAAGAAACCAAACCTATTTTACCTTTACCTGTAAAAAAATAATGAAAAATTGCACATTAAGCGCAAAACATTGCATTTTTTTTTCAAAATAATGGTATATTTTTTAATAAACAAAACTTTGGTTTACCCATGAGTTTGCCTCTTAGTAATTTCCTTCAAGACCTATTTCTTGAATTTCTCGAATCTGGTCCCAATAAATTTATATTACACAAAGAGTCTTGTCATTCCTGTTATATAGATGACAGATTATTTATATAACAAAATAACAACAACAAAAATTACGGATGAATTAAATAAAATTGAACCTACCATAGATTTTTATTCACGAATTAGAAACTTTTCTTTTACATATATTATTAATGGGGAAGGAAGTAACTTACCAAGTAAGAGAAACTCACCAAAAAGTGAGCGGATAGAAAACGCTCCTTTAGCCATTCTCATTTCCACCGAGAAGTTTAACTCCATGCTTGTTTAGTAATGAATAATAACCACAAATCAGAATATAAAGTTCACCATAAATTCACTTATAAAAATGACCATATCCATTTTTAATCACATCACAATACGATATATATATATATATATATATATATATATGTATATATATATATATATATATATATATATGTAAGCATGTTTAATTAAATAATAAAGACACATTTTGTCTTATACTTTTAATAAGATCCTTTCAAGTTTCCCGATAAGTGTCTTGGTTTCAGGTTGGAATTGGTGGATAAATTTACCAAAACTGGCCCAAGTGCTTTCGGAACATTCGTAGGCCATCATCAGGGGTTGCTTGAATATATAAAACACTCTTAACACATACAAGCAACCACCGATGATGGCCTCTAAAAGGTTCGAAAGCGCTCGGGACAATTTTGGTAAATTCATCCACCAATTCCAACCTGAAACCTAGACACTTATCAGGAAATTTGAAAGGATCTTATTAAAAGTATAAAACAAAATGCGTCTTTACTATTTAATCAAACATTCTTAAATGAAAGACTGCCGCCCAACTATATATATATATATATATATATATATATATATATATATATATATATAATATATATATATATATATGTGTTTAACAGTTGCATTCAGTGTTAAAACTTTAAGCATTTCATTATGATGACGGACATGGTTTCACATAAAATGACTGTAATGTTTACCGATGGCTCGCCTAAAATCAGTGTGGTAATTATTTCTCTTCAAGGGAAAAAAAGTAAATCTATTAACACATAATTATCATAAGCTCCACATGCCCTAACAGACTAACAGACCTCAGCCAAATCGGTGATAGTCAAAAATCTTACTCTACCCTTCAAAGGGTTTTCGAATTTTATCGCATTCCATTGGAAAATATCGCAAAATTCATTATTAAGTTTATATATGTATATATAAGTAAAGTTGGCGTCCTTAGTCGAGGGTGACCAGGAGACCCGAAGGCTACATTTTCAATAGCAACTACATCGAGGTGTAGGGGAGGGCGCTACTTGATTTCCAAGATTGCCCCACTTTACCCTTGATCCTCACCTTATAGTGCTGAGTGCTAAGCAAGGCAGCATCAAGTACCATTTTTGAGTCTTTGGTATGACTCGACCTGAGATTGAACTCCGGTCTCCTGGACCATTGGCAAACACTCTACTCATTAGACCAACGTTAATCCGTAACATTAACTTTGATAGAGTGAAAAATAAACCCCAAATGATCCAACTTGTGAATAAACAAATACACGAACTGGTATTTGGGAAAAAAATTCTATAAAAAAAACAAAAGACTAAAAACATATGTATTGTCTGAAAAAAAAATCAACCATTATCGAAATGTCAAGCCAAAAGAAAAAAAAAACACTGACAGAAGACTAAGTTAAACGAAAAAAGTGCTTGATACGGAGTAGAGCAAATATAAATACCTAATGGGTCAGAAGAAATCTACTGAGGTTTCACCTTTCTGGATCATGGGGTCAGTTTTATCTAGATGATTCGGAAAGGTGAAAACTGACCCTGATGATCAAGAAAGGTGAAACCTAAGTAGATTTCTTCTGACCAATTAGGTATATATATATATATATATATATATGTTGGTAGGGCTCACAGTTCACAGACTACATCACTAGTAGTATAACAAGAACCCTCATGATACTAAACTCTAATCATACAAAACTCATGATACTAATCTAGTGGTGAGGTTACTGTTCTGGAGCTCTTGAGAGTGTGGGGAAGCAATTCCTTGCAATTACTCCCTGGTCTAGTATGAAACGAAGTGGTTGTACCTATTAAGGTCTCATTGACGGGTAAAATTGATCATTTCGAAAATTATAAGTATTACATCGGAATACTTGAAATTATACAACTGTGTAAAAATTATTATCATTGGATAGGAATACTTGAAATGATTTTACCGTGTGAAAATTAAATAGGAATACTTAATATATAACTCACCCAAGTCGGTTGGCTGGTGGGGACTGTACAATACAATGACTTCATCTCTGCAGAGGAGCAACCCCCCCACTCACCAACGAGTGTCCTGTTAATGACGATAAAGTATCTAATGGTGAGGATCAAGTCCAAGAACTCCGGGAAATGTGGACTACTCCTTCATTGCCATTACTCCCTGGTTAATTTTTATTCGGGGTGGTAGTACCGATTAGGGTCCCATCTATGGGTCAAATGGAACTGTTTAAGCATTTAACTGAGAGCAAACAAATGACTAATGATAAATTAAATTGTTAGTATTACATGGCAGCACTTGAAACCTTTTAACAGTGTGCAAACAAATGATTAATATTATCATCATTCATTATCATCCTGTCGTGTCGCCAGCACGGATATCCCTGACCCTCTCTCGCCACTCCTCCCAATCGTTCATCGCTTTTAGCAGGTCTTCAGGGCTACATCCCGTATCCTCACATAGCTGCTGTATGTATGTTCGAGCTGGCCGTCCTGCTTTTACTCGGCCATTTGATGGGGTCCATAGGAGTACATCACTTATGAGCTCGTCCCTGCTTCTCCAGCATGTCTGGCCCGTCTAACTTGGATAGTTTTCGTGATGGGAGGCAAGTGGTGCTTTGTGGGGTGTTGCCTCCAAGACTTGTTCAATATGCTCGCAGGATTTTTGTGTAATTGCTGTCTATCTTTTTCTCCATCAGTTTTGTTAGCGTCCAAGTAGTGCATCCATATAGTAGTATCGATACGACCGCTGCTTGGAAGAAATTGCGTTTCATTTTGTCGGTCAGGTCTGACTTTCATATGATCGATAGAATAATTAATGATAGATAGCACTACTTGAAACCATTTAGTAAATAAACTTGGCGACCGTAGTCGAAGATGACCCGAAGGCTTTCTTTTCGATAGCTACTACACCAAGATGTAGGGGAGAGCCCTACTCCTTTCCCAGTATTGCCCCACTTTACCCTTGATCCGTACCTTATAATGCTGAGTGTTAAGCAAGGAGGCATCAAGTACCGTTTTTGAGTCTTTGGTATGACTCGACCTGGGATTGAACCCAGGTCTCCCGGGCCATTAGCGAACACTCTAACCATTATACCAATGGGCCGGTGAAACTATTTAACTGTGTGCATACAAATGAGTTCTGGCTTACTTAAAATGTAGTCAACAATCAATTCGTATAAAAATCATATATTTAATATTTATATATATATATATATATATATATATAAACAGTATTTGACATTACATAACTGAGAAGAGTTGATATGCCATAAAACCAAACAAACATGACCTAACATAACCTTAGTATATAACTATGTAAAAATATGTTTTATTTTGGTTTGGTTTGGTTTAATGACATATCAACCACTTTAGGTTATTTGATACCAAATCCTGTTTTTACATAAATATTAAATACATAATCTGTAAACAGATTTTGTAAATACAAACAGTTCTATATCTAACGATTCAATTTACCAAAAGTCTTTTGTTTGTACTCAGTTTAAATGTTAAACAGTCTATTTGACTCATAGATAGGACCCTATTAGGTGCTGCCACGCCGGGCCAGAGTGGACCTGGGAGCGATGGCAATGAAGGGGTACATCGCATTCCCTAAAACTCCACCATTACAGGAACCTCACCATCAGATTGTTTAGTATTATATCCAGAACACTTGTTTGGGGTGGTGTTTTACCCCTCTGCAGAGATGCAATTAGTGTATTTTACAGCCCCTGCCGACTGGGTATTGTAAAAATTGAAAATAAAAAAAATTCTTTGGATGGTTTCGCTCTATGTTAAATCTTTTTTTTTATGTTGAAGTCAATTCAATAATTATGTACGATATAAAAAATATATCTCCTCAATAATTTTGTAAAATCAATGTTTTAAGAGCAAGTGTATCAACAAGGTTCAAATTGATGTAAATATTTCAAAATCTTTAGTAAATTCTTGTAAATATTTCAAACATCTGTTGTTGATTCATGTAAACATTTCAGACATCTGTAGCCGATTCTTGTGAACATTTCAAACACCTATTGCCGATTCTTGTAAACATTACAAACATCTTTAGCCGATTCATGTAAACAAATGTGGGAAAACATTTGTTGCCGATTCATGTAAACATTTCAAACATTTGTTGTTGATTTCATGTAAGCATTTCAAACATCTGTTGTTGGTTCTCGTAAACATTTCAAACATCTGTAGCCGATTTTTGTAAACATTTCAAGTATCTGTAGCCGATTCTTGTAAACATTTCAGACATCTGTTGCCGGTTCTTGTAAATATTTCAAGCATCTGTTGTCGATTCTTGTAAACATTTCAAGCATCTGTAGTCGATTCTTGTAAACATTTCAAGCATCTGTAGTCGATTCTTGTAAACATTTCAAATATACCTAGCCGGTTCTTGTAAACATTTCAAACATCTGTAGCCGATTCTTGTAAACATTTCAAACATCTGTAGCCGATTCCTGTAAACATTTCAAACATCTGTAGCCGATTCTTGTAAACAAATCAGTAAAAATGTTGCCGATTCCTGTAAGCATTTCAAACATCTGTAGCTGATTCATGTAAATATTTCAAAGTGGTGGTGGATTTCCTGTGACGTACTGTTTAATGTGCTGGACAGTGACATTGTAGTAACCACGTTCTAAATGTACTCTCGCTATTATGCTAACTTTCCCAATAATAATATTGGGGATGGTATTAATCCCCTTATTCCCCAGCAATGGGTTAAATAATTGGTTATAGCAGCATATCAGCCGTCGAGGGTTTTTTAATGCCAAATCCTATTTTTAAACGAGTTGTCATAGCTTATTCGTTTACCTAAGTAAGTAAGTTATAAAGTTGGCGACCGTAATCGAGGGTGACCGAATGTTCCCTTTTCATTAGCTGCTATACCGATGTGTAGGGGAGGGCGCTACTCCATTTCCTCGATTGCTCCACTTTACCCTGGATCCTTACCTTATAATGCTGAGTATTAAGCAAGGTGGCACTAAGTACCATTTTTTGAGTCTTTGGTATGACTCGACCTGAAATTGAACCCCGGCCTCCCGGACCATTGTCGAAGACTCTACTCATCAGGCCAGTTGCCCGGTACTCCCATCATTCAAATTAAGATATATTTACCCAACCTTTCCGCACGAAATGGATGCGACATAAGGTCATTTTTTGCAGGTTTTTACAGGTCTGAATTCGGTTTTCCTTCTTCTAGACCGGCTGTCGTACCAAACTTAAAGAACCCAATCTGCCCTTCCGTTTACTCACAGCCAGAGGAAGAATAGTTGGATTCACACTTTTCCCAAGGTTATTAACGTTATGTGAATTGCAAACTGAGTCGTCCAGGATTTGAACCCGGGCCGCCAAGTTCATTACCACTTTAATTTAATATTAATAATTCATTTTGGTTTGGTTGGGTTTTTATGGCATGTCAACCATTGTAGGTTATTCAATGCTAAATCCTGTTTATACTTTTATATCAAATATGTATATAATTCGTAAACACATTTTTTACATAACATTCTTCAACAATCTTGTGCTCTTTTTTATAAACTGTTAAATATTTTCAAGTATTACTATATAACAGTCACAATTCAACACCAGTCATTTGTTTGTACACAGTTTGTTTTATTTGACCTATAGATAGGACCCAATCAGGTGCAACCACTCCAGGTCAGAGTGGACCCGGGATCAATGGCAATGAAAGAGTACTCCACATTCCCCAAATCTCCAAAGCTGGAGCTTCGCCATCAGATTGTTTAATATCATACCCAGGACACTTATTAGGGGGCAGGATCTTACTCCTCTGCAGAGAGATGCAGTCGATGAATTCTACCGCCCCAGCCGACTGGGTTGTAATCATTTACGTACATACGGATAAATAGTCTCAAGTATTCTCAAGTATTTCTATTTAACATTATTAATTCTATTAATCCAGTTCCAGTCTGACATAAATAATTTGTACATACCTGTATGGTTTCAAACAATTAATAATTCTAATCCTTAGTAAATGAATGAACATTTCGATTTGACCCATAGATTACTGGTCAAACTTGGAGTACTCTGATCTGTTACCATTTGGAATAGCCTCAAAACAAATATTTTTTCGAGATTAAAATATTTTTTATTGATCAATTCCTTTCGAAGCAAAGTGTACATTTATGGAAAAAAATTGTCACACACACACACACACACACACACACACACACACACACACACACACACACACATATGTATTGCTTAAAAATCCCCCATATTATTTAAGGATCCTCACGTATTTAATTCATAGGTAGAAAATACCAACAAGCCCAACCTAGGAAAAAAGTGATGATTATTTAAGAAACAAAATCTTCACAAAAGTGGTCAGGTTTTCGTTCCAACATACAAGGAGGATACGATAAGTTTCCAGACTTTTTTCGTATTGGAGTTTAAAATTGTCGTAGACTCTTGAAAAGATACAGGGTGAATTCAATAAGTTTCCAGACTTTTTTTGTACGGGCATTTAAAATTGTTGTAGACTCTTGAAAATTCACTATGTTATTGCTATACATCTTATGAGATGACTGACCAATTTTTATGATTTCAGCTTCAAATGAACAGCTACAGTAGGAACTGGAATACACCCTACTAAAGCCTGATTGTCACAGCTGGTCAATTTCAAAAATGCTATATGACACTTTAGAAGAAAGATATGCAATAAAATTCTGTTTTAATCTTTGAAAAATGCCATAGAAATGTATGGAATGCTTCAGACTGCTTTTGGAGCATCTTGCATGATTCGAGCATCAGTTTTTGAGTGGCAAAAGAGATTCAAGGAAGGCAGGGAGTCTGTGAGGGATGATGAGTGTTGAGGGAGGAGTAAGGAAGTCAATACACCAGAGTTGATTGGCCAAAGGGTTAGGGTTAGGGTTAGAGTTACTATGTTGAGGTTTTAAGGGAGTTCAGGAAGAGATTCATTGGGAAGAGGCCAACACTCATCAAATCGGGTCAGTGGCATTTCCACCTGGATAATACACCAGTCCACAACTCCATCCTTGTCACAAACTATTCGACTAAGATGGGCATCAAGACAGTTCCTCAGCCTCCCTTTAGTCCAGACGTTGCTCCCTGTGACTTTTGGTTATTCCCTAAGCTCAGAGGCTGTCGTTATGAGACAATTGAGGAGATGAAAGAGGCTGTGACGAAGGTCATTGACACGCTCACACAAGAGGATTTCGATGGGGCTTTCCAGAAGCTGTTGGAACGGTACAAGTGCATTGCAGCCGGGGGAGATTACTTTAAAGGGGACTAGAGTTTCATGTGTGTACTATCAATAAAAGTGGCCATACGAAAAAAGTCTGGAAACTTATCGTATGCACCTCGAATCACATACTTTAAATTGAAAATGCGCAACCCACAGCCCTCAGGCCTCATGCGACCCCTGTGACTCATTCATGTGGCCCTATTCACAACCATCAAAATTTTCTCTTCGTTTATTGATGTTGAGAGTAAAGAAGTACTATTACTATTGCAAATAAACTAATTGATCTTCAGTGTATCTGAAGTCCATGTTTTTGACTTGGTACATCGTCAATTTCTATCAGAACTTCGTGCTTCTATCTGGACGATTCCCCAATTTTATCAGCCAACCTCAGTAAGTAGTGAATATGTTTGGCTCTACATTCTGCTATACACTGTTATTCTCCAAAATGAAGCAGGCCAAGAATTTGCTATTTAATCATCTCTTGTCTGGTGTTCTGTTTCAGTTAACCTCTTCATTTGATGTCAGAATTTCTGAGACGAAGCTTGATGATTTTTTATCATTCAGAGTTCTTAAACTCTTGTCTTCATCTTTATTATTATTATATACACAACGTTTTGGCCGATGTGTCCCCCGGCGTTTTTCAGGTGTTTCTTGGGAGCTTACACGGAACTTCGAACTACATATTTTATTTAACAACGGGGATTGCTTGCTTTGATTCCGTTAACCATACCCAGGTACCTGTTAAATATTCCTGAATTGTTACTCGCCTGCAGTTTGGATTGAACCGGCAACCTCCAGATGATTGTCACTTTGAAGCTTCGGGAATCAATGCTTATACTCGTTACTCTTCATTTGAAACTGATATTTCATCATTTTAATGATTGCAAACAACATCCGATGTCTCATTAAGAAATTATGATTGTTACTTTGGGAATTTTGCAGTTTTTTCTTCTGTTCTTTTAAGATTGCGACCCTTGGGTTCTTTTGAATAAAGCTTTATGGCCACCAAGCTGAAAAGGTTGGGTACCCCTATTTTAAATCATCTACTTAAAAGACAGTGAAGTATTCTATTTATTTATTTATTTTTCATTGTTCGATCATCCTGTTTAGAGCTTATTGCAGCTTATTTCTTTGACTCTTTTTATCGTTTTCTTCTTTTAAACGGTGTGTGTGTGTGAATAGTTTCTCAACCCCTTTGCTCATTGTGTGTCTGTCTTTTTGTCTTCTTTTTATAAGAGCTCCGTGAGTATTTATGGGTATTTATTCAGTAATGTTGTGTACGTTGCTAATATAAGCAAAAAGGGGCCACATTTCTTCTGTCTGTCGAACGGGAAAGAGGAATTACAAAAAAAAAAAAAAAAGAAAAGAAAAGAAGAAAGAAAAGAATGTAGAGATCTACAACAAAACGAGAAAATATATAAAAGGTTTTAAAGACGGTCCACCATAAGATAGGCACATCTGCGTCCTTTTTGAAGAAGCAAACGCCCAACCAAAATAAAGCAGAGCTGATTAAATAAAAAAATAAGGGAGAGAGAGAGAGAGAAAGAGAGAGAGAGAGAGAGAGAGAGAGAGAGAGAGAGAGAGAGAGAGAGAGAGAGAGAGAGAGAGAGAGAGAGAGATATTATTGTCTATGTCAGGTTCAAAATTTCATTTTTTAACGGCAATGCTTTGATGATTTATTTAACTATTATCAGTCGTATTTCAGATGAGCAGAAAAGGGAAATCTCATATCGCCCTTTTAATTTTTTGACAATTAAACCGTATTTACATTTAAACTGCGTGCTTATGTTAAACTGAATTATTTGAAATAGAACTGTTTTTTGACATTGAAACTGTATTTACACTAAACTGAATTGTTTAACATAGAACTGTTTTGACATGTAACTGTGGGTAAACAAAATCTGTACTTATACTAAACTGAATTAGCTGAATTAGAATTGCTTGACTAAACTGAATTGCTCGAAATAGAAATGTTTTTTTTACAATTAAACTCAACTTACAATTAAACTGCGTGCTTATGCTAAATTGAATTGTTTGAAATTGAACTGTTTTTGACATCGAAACTGTACTTACACTAAACTGAATTGCTATATATAACTACTTGAATAGTTTGAAATAAAAATGTTTTTGACAATTAAACTGTGTACTCATGCTAAATTGAATTGTTTGAAATAGAACTGATTATTTACATAAAAATGGATTTGGCGTTAAATAACCTACAAAGGTTGATACGCCATAAAACCCAACAAACCAACCAACCCTTTTTATTCGGAGGCTGAAACACCTTTTCAAGAAATAGCGGCCATTTTGTTCAATTTTCATTATCAGTCTTACGAGAGAGGTTTGGCTGCTCTCTCTCTCTCTCTCACACACACACACATATATATATATATATATAAAGCTTACCTTCGTATGAGTGGCCTTGTGACCTTTGAGGTCTTGCTGAAAAATTGCCAGAGACAAAGACCAGATGAAAAGATGACGACGAGTCCAGTTGAAAGGAAAAAGTTGGACACGAGGTCAAAGAAAAAAATATCGCGCTTTATTCATGAGGTAGAGGATTTTGGTGTGTTGTTGGGCTATTATGAGGTTTTTAAACAGTCTTTTTCTTTTTATCCCCCATATATATTTTTGTTTGTTTGTTGAAGCTGCAAAGGAAATAATGATAGAAAGTCAAGAGATATGGATACTTTTAAAATCAATTTTGTTTTGGGGGTTTATGGCTATTTTCGTGATGAGAATGTTTTTCTGGGACAGTAGAAATAACCGTGCTTCCAGATGAAGGCGTTAGAGAAATCTTAGGAATCATTTTAGGAAATTGTGAATCGCCGGTATCGAGTATAACGAATTTGAGGGTTCGCCATGTGTGTCTGTAGTCAGTTGGCGTGTTTAGCTGGCGCTGCTACGAGAAGGAGACATCACGCGCTACTTGGACAGAAGACCAGGAGATGCATGTGCTTCAACAGGCAGTCGAAAGAAAAAAATGTTCGCTTGGTCGAGCTGTGTCATGGGAACTGAGAAAGAGTTTCTCTTTGGCGTCAAGGAGCATGTGCAAAGTGCACTTTTAGGCATGTGCAAAGTGCGCTTCCTGCCAGATTGTTATTTCTGTATTTATTTCATTTTGTGTTTATCTAATTCTTTCATGTTTTTTTTTAATTTCGTATATAATCCTACCAAATTATTAAGCTTCAAACTACCTTCCGGGCGGTCTCAAATAAAAATGACGTGGAGACGTATTTTTGAGTCGATAAAGGGGTTTCTAATCAAAATACATCCCTAGTGTTGGGTAGGTCACTAGAAATTTAAGTTGTTTCTTGTTCCCTGCCTTTTAAATTGACTGACCCTTTTCAAATTTCCCCAACTCTGGCATGTGACTATTTCTCACACCCACCGCGAGAGTTCCAGTAATTAATTACTTGCCATCGGTCGCATAGATTCACCAGTGGGGAGAGGTGATTACGACATTGTATATTTGCCTATGAGGTTGGGGTTGTAGAATACACCGACTGCAGAGGGGTAACCCCCCCCAAACGAGTGTCCTGATAATGACTCTAAGCAACCTGATGGTGAAATTCCCGTAATGCTGGAACTTTGGGGAATGCAAATCACTCCTTCACTGCCATCGCCAGGAGTGGTAGCACCTGATAGTTTCCTATCTATGGGTTAAATAGAAGTAAAATGCGTACTTATGCTAAACTGAATTACTTGAAATAGAACTGTTTTGTACTCATGCTAAACTAAACTGTGTACTTAACCCTGAACTGCTTGGATTAGAAATGTTTTTGACATTGAAACTGTACTTACGCTAAACTGAATTGTTTGAAATAGAACTGTTTTGACATTTATCTGTGTGGACAAAAACTATTCTTATACTAAACTGAATTAGAACTGTTTGATTAAACTGAATAACTTGAAATAAATGTTTTTGACAATTAAACTGCGTATTTACATTTAAATTGCATACTTATGAAAAACTGAATTGTTTGAAATGGAAAGGTTTATGACATCGAAGATGTACTTAGGTTAAACTGAACTTTTTGAAATACACCTGTTTTAAAATTTTACTTTCAGTAAACAAACAATATCTATACTAAACTGAATTGGTTGAATTAGAACTGTTTGGCTAAACTGAATAGCTTGAAATAGAAATGTTTTTGACAATTAAACTGTGTACTTATGCTAAACTGAAATTTTAAAAATAGAACTGTTTATATGCATAAAAATGGATTTGGCATTGAATAACCTACAAAGGTTGATATGCCATAAACCCCACCAACCGACCAACCAACATTATATATATGATAAAATTATTTGCAGAGTTGGAAGATTTGGTTGCGCCAATCCAACTTTTTAAGTGGAAAGAGCCTGGTTAATTTAAAAATGAGCGGTCAAAAGTATGGTCTGTGTTTGATATTTAATTTCATCAACTGCCATCAGTGAAAAATATATATCTCCGAACATTGGTCACTGGTTCCGCTTGGAGGCACAGTCTCGAACGTTTACCACTGGCACCGTTAGGAACTACAAACTCTCAAACAACGATTACTGGCTCCACTTGGATGGACATAGTCTCGAACATCGATTACTGGTTCCGTTAGGGAGCACATAGTCTCAAACATCGGTCACTGTCTCCGCTAGGAATTACCTCCTCTCGAACAACAGTCACTGGCTCCGCTAGGAAGAACATACCCTCAAACGTCAGCTACTGGCTCCGCTAGGAAGTGCATTGTCTCGAATACTTACCACTGGCACCAATAGGGAGTACATACTCTCGAACAACGGTCACTGGCTTCACCTGGATGCACAGTCTTGAACATTGATAAACGGTTCCGTTAGAAATTACAGACCCTCAAACAGCGGCCACTGGCTCCGCTAAGAATTACACATTCTCAAATAGTGGTTTCTGACTCCACTAGAAAGTATATTATTTAAATATCGGTTACTGGTTCTGCAAGGAAGAATATAGTTTCGAATATAGACTTAGTTGGATAAACTTAAACAAAGCAAAATTTGGAACCATTGGCAAAAATCTAAGCAAGCCTGTCATTAGTCACTTATATAATATATATTCATATATATAAGTGACATTTAAACATAGTTGTCAGAAAAGATGGGTTTGCTTAAATTTATATATATATATATATATATGTATATATATATGTATATACATATACATATTTATATATATATATATACGTATACATATATACATATATATATATACATATATATATGTATATATATACATATATATGCATATATATGTATATATAGATATGTATATATATGCACATATATATACATATATATATACACATATATATACATATATATAAACACACACACACACACACATATAACCAATATATAGGTATAAATGAACCAGACTGTTTAACTCTGTATTAATTTATTGTGATGCCCACACTCCACGGTAAAGTACATCATAAACTGAGAATTTTTTCAATTAAATTATAAACATGAATTCAGTAAATTGCCTTAGTAATCTTTCATATCTTGATTGGATTCTTTTTTTTTTTTCATATATTTGACCAATGACTCAAATCTTAAGTCTACAACTTCTACTTTGGTTTATGTTTATATCTCAATAAAGTTGTTGTTATAGAGAAATTCTTATATTTTGTATTCATTACAAGTGGATTTAACAACACACGCACAGAAACGTGAAATTTAGGTACCTCCACGTACTTTTGCTAACAAGTTAACATACGAGGTGCATACGATAAGTTTCCAGACTTATTTTGTACAGGCATTTAAAATTGTCGTAGACTCTTGAGAATTCACTATGTTATTGCTATACATCTTATGAGATGACTGACCAATTTTTATGATTTCAAATTTAAATAAACAGCTACAGCAGCAATTGGAATACACCCTACTAAAGTCTGATTGTCATAGCTGGTGAATTTCAAAAATGCAATCTGGACGTGAGGACACATTAGAAGAACGATATGCAAAAAAATTCTGTTTTAAACTTGGAAAAAATGCCACAGAAACGTATGAAATGCTTCCGACTGCTTTTCGACCATCTTGCATAAATCGAGCATGGGTTTTTGAGTGGCATAAGAGATTTAAGGAAGGCAGGGCGTCTGTGAGGTATGATGAGAGGTGTGGGAGGAGTAAGGAAGTCAATACACCAGAGTTGATTGGCCAAAGGGTTAGGGTTAGGGTTACTATACAGAGGTTTTAAGGGATTTCAGGAAAAGATTCCTTGGGAAGAGGCCAGCATTCTTCAAATCGGGTCAGTGGCATTTCCAGCAGGACAATGCACCAGTCCACAACTCCATCCTTGTCACAAACTATTTGACTACGGTAGGTATCAAGACAGTTCCTCAGCCTCCCTATTGTCCAGAACTTGTTCCCTGTGACTTTTGCTTATTCCCTAAGCTCAGAGGCTGTTGTTATGAAATAATTGAGGAGATGAAAGAGGCTGTGACGAAGGTCATTGACACGCTCACTCTAGAGGACTTCCATGAGGCCTTCCAGAAGTTGCTGGAACGATACAACAAGTGCGTTACACCCGGAGGAGATTACTTCGAAGGGGACTAGAGTTTCATGTGTGTACTATCAATAAAAATGCCCATACGAAAAAAGTCTGGAAACTTATCGTATGCACCTCGTACGTCAATAAAAAAAATACCCGAAAGCAAAAAGACCATTTTGGATATTTTTAAAAAAGTTTTTAAACCTAAGGACTGTGCAAATAAAGGATTACAATTGAATAAAAACTATTACTGGAAACCATATAATTATTAATATTTCATAGGAACTCTTGAAACCTTACATGGTGTATAGCGAAACCCTTCAAAGAATTTTTTATTTTCAATTTTTACACTACAGAATCAGCTAGGACTGTAGAATAGACCAACTGCATCCCTGCTGAGGGGTAAGTAAAGTAAAAGTTAAGTTAGTAATGTAGTCGAGGGCGACCCGAAGTCTTCCTTTTCGATAGCTACTACACCGAGGTATAGGGTAGGTCGCTACTCCTTTCCCTTGATTGCTCCTCTTTACCCTTGATCCATACCTTATAATGCTGAGTATTAAGCAAGGAGGTATCAAGTACCATTTCTTAACTGTTTGGTATGACTCGACCTCGAATTGAACTCCGATCTCCTGGGCCATTGGCGAACTCTCTAGCCACTAGGCCAATGAGCCGGTTACCCCTCTCCAAACAAGTGGCCTGAATATGACATCAAAAATCTGATGGTGAGGCTCCAGTAATGCTGGATCTTTGGGGAATGCAAAGTACCCATTTATTGCCATCGCTCCCAGGTCCACTCTGTCCCGGAATGGTTGCACCTGATAGGGTCCTTTTTATGAGTCAAATCGAATTGTTTGACATTTAAATTGAGTGCAAACAAATGACTTATGCTAAATTGAATTGTTAGAAATAGAACTGTTTGATCATTTTACTCTGTGTGTCTACACAATTTGTTTACAAATTATATATCTAATATCTATGTAAAAACAGGATTTGGCGTTAAATAACCAATAATGTTTGATATGTCATAAAACCAAACCAGACCAAACCAATGAAGCCATACAACACTGAGCAAATTATTTGTATTTGATTGTAATTCTTAATATTATATAAATGTGTGCAAAAATTCTGAAGAAACAACTACACAATTTCAACGCACAATGATCGAGTGGTGTAGCGGCTAACGTGTTAGACTGAGGCCTCAAAGTAAGCGATTTCAAACTCCAGTTGCGTTATAGTAATTTACGAAGGTCTTTACTTCGATTTAGCACAAGGCCAAATGAATGGGGCACCCAATGAGACTCGAACTCACTCGTGTAGGTGTGCTAGTCTAACTTGCTAACGATTACACCACCAGAGGTGCCCTCTCCAGTTGCGTTATAATGTTCACTTTTCCTCAACTGCCTTTGAGAAATGTATGAACCCCTTATCTCCCTAGCTATGGTTAAATAGTATCACTACTGTTCTTCTAAAAGGACGGCTTAGACACCAAATAATCACGAAGTGTGATATACGATTAAACAAAAAATCTTAATCTCTCGGCATTCTATAAACCCAGACAGGTTAACATTCCGTTAAAATCAATCCATACAAATGACGCTTAGATTAAAACGCTAGTCCTTTCTAATCTTTGCTTTACTGGGCTCTAATTACATCAGACGTTGACCCGTAGTGTAAGCAACTGTTTTTAAAAGATGTCATTCTTTGTCGTTGAGGACAAGAAATATTGATAATATTTTAATCTTGTATTAATATCTTAATCTTGTAGTAAATGTACATTCCATTTTTTTCTTTCTTTTTTCCCCATTTGTTAAGCGATTTCTCCACCTGCGTCTTAAAGTTTTCCTTTTTTTAAAAATCTTTATTTCTTTGATTTTAAGACATATATGATTTCTATTTATTCAAAGTATGTTTCCTGTTAAGCTGTCTGAAATATCGAAGGAAAATAGAATATAACGACTTTGATAGCGAGCGTTCAGTAAAAGGAGATAGCCAGTGAAAAAAGGGATTCCTTTAGATTCCTGTAAGGGGTGCCTCCCGTAATTTTAAGGTGAGGAAGTCAAAAAGAAAATGAGGAAAAAAAGAAAAAAAAAGAGAGAGAAAAAATTGAAGAAAGAAAATGATCAAGTGACATTTTCTATTTTCTCATTAATTACCACACACACACATACCAAAATAAAAAAAAGGACATGATCCTTAATTCAAAACTTAATCAGAGATAGATAGACTAATAAATTAAACTTAGAGTATTTATTTTTACGTAACCCTGTGAGCGGGGTACATATATGGGTATAGGCCGAGGTCAAGTGCAAACTGTGTTACCGTGGTGTAATGGCTATCGTCGCAGGATGTGGACACGGCGACACGAGTTCAAATCCTGGACCTGACTGATTGCATTTCACATAGCACTAATACCCTTGGGAAAGGTATGAATCCAAATATTCTCCCTCCAGCTATGGGTAAATAGTTGGGCAGACTAGGTTCTTCAGCCTTGGTGAGGCAACTAGTCTAGGAGAAGGAAAACTCTGAATTCAAACCTGTTAAACTCCGCTTAAAAATTGACCTTGTGTCATATCCTGCCCGAGCGGAGGGGTTGGTAAATATGGTTACCGTTTGATATCTGACTCCAATTTGAGGTTATTTTACCCCACGTTGTCTAGTTGATGTAACTCCTTGAACAAGAAGGGTCAAAAATAATTATACGAAAGAAGACAGTAACAGGTAGAAGACGAAAACGTTTCTTTTATATTTTTCCTTTATTTCCTGGGTTCAACAACCAATGGACGAAGGAATTTTCCCGAAATGCAATTGAAATGGTTGAATCCCCCAGTCAAGGTGTTTAAAAATACGTTAATCGTTTCTTGCTATATGCTAGTCCTCATTTGGTATTTCAAAGCTTCAACAATGCTTAGTCGCTTTTGGGAGTTTGTCGAAGTCCAGTGTTTTAGTTCGTCGTTCCATTTCGTAGCCTTTTATATCTCGGCATACTGTTAACCGAGAGGGCTGCTACTAGTGAAAGGACTAGCCAACGCTTCATCCAAAGACGAATACGTGGCTTCTTTCACTAGTTAGCAAGGTGTTGTCTCTACGCCGGTCACTGCCTGAAAGAGAATGAGCCTCCTCCTCTTGTCGGGAGGTCCCTTTTTCTTTATGCGTGCGTCACCCCTTCTTTGCTTTGCTTAACGCCATATCAACTCAGTATGGATTATTTAAAATCAAAACAATGTTTTCTTACATCTTTTTCTTTAAAATTGTACTTTTATTTGTCCCTGTCTGTCTGTCTGTCTGTCTATATATATATATAGCAAATGTTCCGATCTAATACTAATAATTTAAACAAAATCTTATGGATTTGGCATTTAATAATCCAGGAATGTTGATATGCCATTAAACAAAGAAAGTGATACAAAGCAAATCCTACCAAACAATCTTATTGTTTCAAGTAAATATTTCTATTCAGTAATAATCATTTGTTTGCACACAGTTTTATAGTTTCAAGTATTCCGATGTAATCGTAATGATTTATATACAATTATATCAGGGGGTGAGGAGACTTTTTGTGTCCTAGTGGCTTACGTGTTAGACTGCTGGATCGTAGTTAGCAGTTCTGCTATTATGTTCACTGTCAAACTAATATCCTTAACTCCCTGCCCCTGTCAACTAGGACGGCAGAATACACCGACTGTATTTCTGTAGAGGGGTAAGACCCCCGCTCTCAACGAATATCCTGGATATAACACTAAACAATCTGATGCTGGAGTTTTGGGGAATGCTGAGTACCCCTTTATTGCCATCGCTCCCAGGTCCTCTGTTGCCCAGAGTGGTAGCACCTGAAAGGGTCCTATCCAGGGGTTAAATAGAACTAAACTGTGGGCTTATGCTAAACTGAATTGTTTGAAATAGAACTGTTTTGATATTTTACTATGTGTAAATAAATGACTGAGATTTATTGAATTATTTGCAATAGAGAGCAATACTTTGAATTATCTAACTGTTGACTAAACTGAATAGTTTGAAATAGAATTGTTTTGATATTTAAACTGCGTACTTAGGCGAAACGGAATTGTTTGAAATAGAATTGGTTATATGTATAAAAAGGATCTGGCATTAAATAACCTACAATGGTTGATATGCCATAAAAAACAAAATCAAAGCCTTAACCCTCACAACCACTTCTGTTCTTCAACAAGGATGTCTTTGGCATTAAATAACCCTCGATAGTTGATATGTCATTAAACAAAGAAACCAACTCAAACCAAACCGAAGAATCAGACAGTTTCAACGAACAATTACCATTAAATGTTAATCAATTGCTTGCATACCGTTGTTTGGTTTCAAGTGTAGCAACTAGAATTATCTGCCAGCAGAAAATAGTAGAACACTACATCATCACAATATTCCACAACTCAGTCAATCAAAATATTTAGAATCAAACTGTTGCTGATTCCCGTTCGACGAGCAAAATTTACAATATTCTCTTCTTCCATTCACCCTGGCAAGGTAAAGACATTTTCTTTTTCTCTCCCAGTATAGTTTAATTTCACATCAGCACACACATATTCCTAATTTATTTTTCACTTTAAAAGACACACAGTCATCTTTCTGGAGATTGGCTGGGATTTTTCTTTTGTAATAAGACTTTTTTGTGGCTTTCATTCGTTTTAGAAGAAATTCATCATCTTGAGGAAGTGAGGCGTATTGCTACCATTGTAGGACAAAGAAAACAGGGCACATGGACCAAGTGGGAGAGTGCAAAAGACAGAGCTGTCACATGGGGCAACCTTAACCCCCAAAATTAAGTTTCCTTATAAAGCAGTCTGCGACGTTTGACCAACACATATTATCCCTGGATGCGAGTATAGCCTAAGAAGCTACACGTGGAGACATAACGAAGTCCTTGAGATTTTTGCCGAGACTGCGAAGATATGTTGTGAGACTGTCAATAAAGCTCTAAATAATATCATAAATAGAGCGATTCAGTTCGTTAAAGAAGAAAAATTTTCAAAACTTTCGCATAGAAATAAGCACAGATCATCATTGCTCGATGGCTGCATGGACTGGCACGTTGCAATTGATTTAGAACATCATTTCGTATTTCCAACTGAAATAGCGTTAACGACCCAGCGTCCAAATATTGTCATTTTGTCCGTTGAATAAAACAAAGTTTTCGTTATGGAGTTAAAAGTCACTTTTGAAGAAAATTTCGACTGGGCACATCAGCGTAAGTTGGAAAAATATGAGGATCTGGGAGAAAAATGTCAGAAATGGCTGGATAACCACTGTATTTTTCATCGAGGTCGGATGCCGAGGTTTCATTACCAACTCAACCTCCGTATTCTTGACTAATCTTGGACTTTCTCAATCAGACAAGAGGAAATACATAAAAAAAGATTCAAGATAAGGCTCTAACAGCATCAGCGTGGATATGGCAATCCTATTAAGTAATGTTAATTCAACAAAGTCTCGTGGTATCGTGAGTTACTGATGGGGCGCTCTGGGTTAGTGGTAATGATGCTTCAGCCCCGAAACTATGCCTGAACCCAGGGTCATTGTTGTATACCACGCATATACATAATCAAACATAAATGACGAACTTCAATGAACGAACGAACACACTTTATAAAAATATACCTCTCACCCTTTATTCTCGAAAGGGTTAATGTTGGTTGTGTGTGAGAGGTGAGTTGGAGACGGGGACAGACTGCTACATATTGACCCAAAGTTCTTCTGACCATAGCAGCACTTCTTCCACTTTCTGGCTGGGCTGCTCAACTGCTGGTCACTGAGGGCCCCAGCCTTCTGTCTGGAGCTGGTTCTCACTCCGCTGGCATCCTATCTCCAACTGACTCCAACTGCAACTGACCCAAGCCGTCTGTGTCACCTGGTTATATAATTGTCTTACGTTCACCTGCTTCCGCTGTTTTATTTACACTGGTGCATCTCTTGATTGACGGCTCGGTCGAGGGTCAATATGTAACATCCTCATCTGATGAAGGCTTCGTTGGAAGCAATGTTGGTGTGTAAACATCAGTCATTGTATGATACCTACAATATAAAAGTACCAATATGCACTTATGTACTTATTTATAGTTTAATTATTTGGCAACGTTTTATGTTTTGGTTTTTACCTAAAGTCATCGTCGGGGTAATTAATATATGATGTTATATCTTCTGAATTTTTTATTTTTAATTCTTTTTTTTTTTAAATGAAACGAGAAAAAAAATGAGAAAGCGCTTTTCACATTCTATTTTCGTTAGTAGCGTTCTGTTTCAAAACCGTGTGACGTAAATAGCGTTCAAAATTTATTTCAAAAAAGCTTAACATATTTCCTCGAAAGAAAAGCAAGATGAGAAAATCAAAAAGAAACCCAAAACAAACGAAAAAAAGTAAACAAAACACACACACACACACACACACACACACATATATATATATATAAGACTATCTATTCTACCTCCCTTTATTTCTTTTTTTTCTTTCTTTTTCATCACTTCCCTAATCTTTTCTATATTTTTCTTTTATTATATCCCTGTAATTTTGTAAGAATTATGATTAAAAAAAAATTTAAAATGAGTATAAATAAAAAATAATGAAACCAAACTATTTTAAATAAGGTCTGTTGTAAGTTTTTCGCACTTACTTAAAGAACACACACACACACACACTCACACACACACACACACATATATATATATATATTGGTCTAGTGGGTAGAGTGTTTGCTAATGACCCTGTAGACCGGAGTTCAATCCCAGGTCGAGTCATACCAAAGCCTAAAAAAAATTGTATTTGATCCCTCCTTGCTTAACACTCAGCATTATAAGTAAGGGTATAGTGGAGAAATCCAGGGGAAGGAGTAGCGCCCTTCCCTACACCTCAGTGTAGTAGCAATTGAAAAGGAAGCCTTCGAGTAGCCCTCGACTATGATCGCCAGTTTAACTTTATATATATATATATATATATATATATTATGAGAAAAAGAAAGGAGAGAGAGTGAAAATGTGAGTGAGAGAGAGAGAGAGAGACGAGATTATTTCAAAGAGTATCAAGACCGAACTTATATTTACCAAAACAGAAATGAATAATAAATAAAAAATTGTCTCTTATGATTTGATGCTAGCTATGAAAAATACATAACAATATTTTTTTGTAATTAAACAATGTACGTCTTGTTTCTGTCTTCCTTCTTGCGTTCGGATGAGACGATTTCTGTAATACCATCAGGGATATATATTATTTCAGTGACTCAGCTATGATATAAGCGTTCTTACTTAAAATACGAACATTATGTTAAGCATTTTATATAGACACACACGTAATAGCGCGACTGGAGTTTGAACTCGCTTACAACGATTTTGCAGTCTATTGCTTTAACTATTACACCACGCGGACACCACAACAGCCAGAGGTTAAAATTTATTTAATAGGGGTGAACCTTTTTATATTTAATAGCGTCGTTGAAATTTACTGTCAACAACTTAGGCCACACTCAGGGATATTGTTGGTTGGTTGGTTGGTTTTATGGTATATCAACCTTTGTAGGTTATTTAACGCCAAATCCATTTTTATGTAAATAATCAGTTCTATTTCAAACAATTCAGTTTAGCATGAGTACATAGTTTGTCAAAAACATTTCTATTTCAAATTATTCAAGCAGTTATATATAACAATTCAGTTTAGTATAAGTTTCAATGTCAAAAACAGTTCAATTTCACACAATTCAGTTTAGCATAAGTACGCAGTTTAAATGTAAGTACAGTTCAAACTGTGAAAAACATTTCTATTTCGAGCAATTCAGTTTAGTCAAGCAGTTCTAATTCAGCTAAGTATAAGTACAGATTTTGTTTACTAACAGTTAATATTCAAAACAGTTCTATGTTAAACAATTTAGTTTAGTGTAAATACAGTTTCAATGTCAAAACAGTTCTATTTTAAACAATCCAGTTTAGCATAAATACGCAGTTTAAATGCAAAAATCAATATAGTGACGGAAGCACTGTTTAGTTCTATTTAACCCATAGACAGGACCCTTATAAGGTGTTACTACTCCGGGCCAGAGTGGACCTGGGAGCGATGGCAATAAAGGGGTATTCCGCATTCCCCAAAGTTCCAGCATCACTAGAACCTCACCATTAGATTGTTTAGTGTCATATCCAGGACATTCGTTGTGGGGGGGTGATCTTACCCCTCTGCAGAGGTGCAGTCGGTGTATTCTACAGCACCAGCCGACTGGGCAACTCAGTGATATTTTAGGGTTTAAAACAAAATATAATGTTAGAAATGTTTGTTACTAATTTCAAAATCTAATTAATATATACGAATGGAAGGAAGTTAAAACAATTTACTAAATTTTTAATTACATTTTGGAGATTGCCTTTTTTCAAGAAAGCGTTATGATATTCCATTCTTTCATGGAAGTGCGCGATTTTAACGAATCTTTTGACAATATCGTGGAAGTTGGTGGCTTTGAAAGCTGCAGGTTCTCCACTTCTAGATTATTTCATATCAACAAAATTGTTATCTACAACTGCCATGACATATTGAATTTCATATTGCTCTACATTCCTAAAGTCTACGTGCGAGATTTTGGCGGATTTTTCGATAAGGCAGTGGAAGGCTGCAATTAATGGCTTTGAAGGACGCATGATCCTCACTTCAGTTTGTGGTCCAATTCTCTGCATTTTATTTATGATCCAAACGCAGTATCTATTATCTCATGTTTACATAACGTACCATTAACCCTTAATTAGAGTGTCTGTACCATTTACCGAAAGCATGATGATGATGATGATGATGATGTCACTTTCAGTTTAAGTCACTGTGAGATTGAAAACCGCTTTACACTTTCGATATAAACAGGGCCCAATCGGCTGGTGCTGTAGAATACACCGGCTACATCTCTGCAGAAGGATAAAACTCCCCCAACGATCATCCTGGGTATGTCACAAAACAATCTGACGGTAAGGTTCCAGTAATGTTGGAGCTTTGGGGAATGAGGAGTACCCCTTTATTGCCATTGCTCCCAGGTCCACTCTGGCCCTGATTTATAGCACCTGGTAGGGTCCTATCTATGGGGCCAATAGAATTAAACTGTGAACTTATGCTAAACTGAATTGTTTGAAATTGAACTGTTTTTGACATTTAAACTGTGTACTTATACTAAACTGATTTGTTTGAAGTAGAACTGTTTTGACATTTAAATTGCGTACTAATGCAAGACTGAATTATTTAATATAGAACTGTTTTGACATTTATACTGCGTATTTGTGCTAAGCTGAATTGTTTGAAATAGAACTGTTTATATGTATAAAAATTGGCATTAAATAACCAATCATGGTTGGTATGCCACAAAACCAAAACAAACCAATATAAAAATGCTAGCTTTTTATCAACAAAATTGTTATTTCCAAATACCATGGCATATTGAATTTCATATCGCTATATTATACTGGTTCTAAAGTCTAGGTACGTGATTTTAAAGGATCTTTTGATAAGTTAGTGGAAGACCGCATTTGATGGCTTTGAAGGCCGCTGGTTCCCTCACGCCTGTTTTATTTTATCACAACAAAATTGTTATTTGCACCATGACATACTGAACTCGATATTGTGATTCATACCTACCTGAGTATTTTACTTCGACCTAGTGTCATACTTATTGATATCAGCTCTTTTCATAACTGAAGTTCGTATTGATGTTACAGCTTCCTTTGCCACTAACTGAGTGAAAAGTAAATATTCAATAATTATGCACTCACT
>OY757914.1:17093388-17173388 GCA_963585895.1 Sepioteuthis lessoniana
ATATTGACTCTATGCGAAATATAAACAGCCTCATCCGGGGTTTGAGCTCGAGTTATCGGGTCTATATCCTCCATCGATTTGTCTTTTTTATACTAGTTACTAGTGTAAGAGAAGGACAATTCTGAATTCCAAATCGAGTGACTGTAAAGCTAAAAATTCCATCCCTTAAACCTTATCGAGTGGCTCTTAAGCCGTCACTAGTGAAATCTCCCAACGGATCTATCTATCTATCTATCTCATTCTTTTCTCTCACTCCATATCTGTCTGTCTGTCTGTCTGTCTATCTATCTATCTCATTCTTTTCTCTCACTCCATATCTATCTATCTATCTATCTATCTCATTCTTTTCTCTCACTCCATATCTATCTATCTATCTATCTATCTATCTATCTGTCTGTCTATCTATCTATCTCATTCTTTTCTCTCACTCCATATCTATCTATCTATCTATCTAATAATTCCATCCTGTTAAACCTTATCGGGTGGTCCTTATGACATCACTCGTATCGGACTTCCCACGGATCTTCCATGAACATACTCTCAGAATGTCGTCAAATCCTGTCACTTAGAAAGTTGGTTTCCTTTCTTATATATTTAATAATGGTTAGAATATAGAAAGTTAGAATTTAGATAGTTTGTCATCGCTGCAAAGTAGTGGTTAGTTAGCAAGGTAGTCTCTCAAACTCTTCCGTTTCTCCCTAAGTGACCAGGCGAGAAAACTATGCCTTATAAATATTCACTTACTTCGAGGTGAGTGTGTCCGTTTGAAGGAGATAGATAGATAGAGAGAGAGAGAGAGAGAGAGAGAGAGATAGAGAGAGAGAGAGAAAGAGAAAGAGCGAGCACAGACACATTTATATATTTGCCCGCCCAAATTTTAGGCTTTCAATTTCGGTCAGCGATCATTATCGTCTTTATTGGACTCCTTCATCTCTCTTTTTCGCTATCAATGTCTTCCTCAATTGATTCTTTTTATTACTCAGTGTTGTCTCCGTGGCGTAGTGGCAAACAGACTAGACTGTATCATCGAAGTGAGTTCGAACTCCAGTCGCGCTATTTCGTTCACTTTCGAACTGATAGCCTTGGAGATGGTATGAACCTCCTTATCTTCCCCAGCCAATGGTTTAAATAGTACCATTACTGTTCTTCTGGTTGGATGGATTTGGCATTAAATAATCATTGAAGATTGATATGCCGTTAAAAACGAAGAAACCAATGCTAACTTCTATTATTCACCAATTGCTGTCTGAATTTTGAGACTTTTAAGATTAAGCCTGCGAATGGATGAAGTATTTTGGGTTAAAGATAATGCCGACTTATAATTTCTGATTATGAATACTCGTTGGTATTTAATCTTTTTGCACTTTCTTATTTCTCCGTCTTTTTACTTTCTTTCTTTCTTTCGCTTTACCTCTCTCTTTCTTTCTTTCTTTCTTTCTTTTTTATTAGTTCTTTCTTTCTTTCTTTCTTTCTTTCTTTCTTTCTTTCTCTTTACCTCTTTCTTTCTTTCTTTCTTTCTTTCTTTCTTATTAGTTCTTTCTTTCTTTCTTTCTTTCTTTCTTTCTTTCTTTCTTTCGCTTTACCTCTTTCTTTCTTTCTTTCTCATTAGTTCTTTCTTTCTTTCTTTCTTTTTTCTTTCTTTCTTTCGCTTTACCTCTTTCTTTCTTTCTTTCTTTCTTTCTTTCTTTCTTTCTTTCTTTCTTTCTTTCTTATTAGTTCTTTCTTTCTTTCTTTTGCTTCTCTCTCTCATATTACTCTCATATCTTTTTTCTTTCTTTTATTGTTTGCTTTTGTTTGTTTGCTTCTTTCTCTCTTTCTTTCTTTCATTACATTTTCTTTCTTTCGCTTCTCCATCGTTTTCCTTTTCTTTCTTTCTTTCTTTCTTTCTTTCTTTCTTTCTTTTGCTTCTCTCTCTTATATTACTCTCAAATCCTTTTCTTTCTTTCTTTGTTTTTGTTTGTTTGCTTCTTTCTTTCTTTCTTTCTTTCTTTCTTTCTTTCTTATTACCTCTTCTTTCTTTCTTTCTTTCTTTCTTTCTTTCTTTCTTTCTTTTACTTCTCTCTTATATTACTCTCATATCTTTTTTCTTTCTTTTATTGTTTGTTTTTGTTTGTTTGTTTACTTCTTTCTTTCTTTCTTTCTTTCTTTTTTCTCTCTTATCTTTTTTTCTTTCTTTTATGGTTTGTTTTTGTTTGCTTGCTTCTTTCTTTCTTTCTCGCATTTTCTTCCCCTTTTCTTTCTTTCCATTTTCTTTCTTTCGCTTCTCCATTTTTTTTACTTTTCTTTCTTTCTTTCTTTCTTTCTTTCTTTCTTTCTTTCTTTCTTTCTTTTCAATCATTTTTTTCTCTTGCTCCTCTTTCTTTTTTTCATTCTATCTTACTATTTTCTTTATCTTTCTCTCGTTCTTTTTATTTTGCTTTTTCCTTTTTTTTTACATTTTAACTACTCGTAAATCTGGAATGATGATCAAAAGAAGGGGAAATCCCTATGGCGTAGCGGCTAACCTGTTGAATTGCAACAAGGTATTAAGCAAGTTCCAACTCCAGTCGTGCTACAACGTTCACTTTCAGATTAATGCCCTATGAAAAGATATGAATCCCCATCTTCCCCCAGTTAGGGATTAAATAGTACAACTACTCTTCTTTTAAAAGGATTGCTTTAGCATAAATAACACACGAAGTTTGATATGCCATTAAGTAAATAAACCTTAAATAGTACCATTACTGCTCTTCTAAAAGGATTGCCTTGGCATTAAATAACACACGAAGTTTGATATGCCATTAAACAAAGAAACCTTAAATAGTACTACTTCTATTCTTTTAAAAAGATTGCTTCGGCATTAAATGACACACGAAGTTTGATATGACATTAAACAAAGAAACCTTAAATAATACCACTACTCTTCTTTAAAATAATTGCTTCGGCATTAAATAATACACGAAGGTTGATATGCCATTAAATAAAGAAACCTTAAATAGTACCATTACTTTTCTTCTAAAAGGATTGCTTCGGCATTAAATGACCTACGAAGTTTGATATGCCATTAAACAAAGAAACCAGACCAAATTTATTAAAGACGACTGTTTGCTCACCGTAAAACAGGAAAACGATTTTCATTGATTTTCTGTTCATAAAAATGTAATCTTAATAATATTTTATAAGTAATTATGAATTTACAATTAAATTCTTAGGTTGGATTTAATTAAATAACCAACACTTAAAGAATTTGCCTCGTTCTTTTCAAATCAAAAGATTTATCGTATTGTTAAGAAAATCCGATGAGTGTGAATTTTTTCTCTCGTTTTTGTCTATGCTAAACAATTTTGATCCGTAGATACATTTTCCATTTTACAGAGTCTTCTGCTGACGTGCGAGGATCATTAAATAAATTTCCAGACTTTTTTTTTCGTATGGCCACTTTTATTGATAGTACACACATGAAACTCTAGTCCCTTTCGAAGTAATCTCGTCCAGCTGCAATGCACTTGTTGTTCCGTTCCAACAAATTCTGGAAGGGCATATGGAAGTCGTTTTGTGTGAGCGTGTCATTGACCTTCGCCACAGCCTCTTTCATCTCAATTGTCTCATAACGACAGCCTCTGAGCTTAGAGAATAACCAAAAGTCACAGAGAGCAAGGTCTGGACTATAGGGACGGTGAGGAACTGTCTTGATGCCCATCTTGGTCAAATAGTCTGTGACAAGGATGGAGTTGTTGACTGGTGCATTGAATCTCTTATGTCACTCAAAAACTGATGCTCGATTCATGCAAGATGCTCCAAAAGCAGCCTGAAGCATTCCATAGGTTTCTGTCCACGACAATTTTAAATGCCTGTACAAAAAAAGTCTGGAAACTTATTGAATGCACCACGTATTTACCGGAACAACAGGACAGCTCAAAGTGGTCCTTGCAAGGAATAACATTTTTTGCCGGAAAAAAAGAAAGGGATCCACCGGAGGCGAATTTAGTAGTTTGTATTTTCGAATACCTTTTAAACGGGAGAACAAAAATCGCTGGGTCATGTAGAATAATAAACAGGTATCATACACTTTGCAAAAGACTTCTCAAAGGAGTCCCAGTGGACCCCTGGAGGTGAATAAAATTTTGGCTGGGTTAATAGAAAATATAGGATTCCACAGAAGATGAATTTGCTCGTTTGTATTTATAAATCTCTTTATAACAAGAAAACAAAATCGTTGGACCATGTAGACTTGTTGGTTCATATCGTACCCCTTGTAGAAGATCTGTTTGGGTGTGGTGGCCCATTCTAATGTACCGTTCACATGAGGTCTATTCAAAGGGGGTGTCCTCGTGGTGTAATGGTTAAAGCGATGGACTGCGGAATCGTAGTAAGTGAGTTCGTACTATCACTTACTGCGGAATCGTAGTAAGTGAGTCGCGCTATTACGTTCACTTACGGACAAATACCCTTGGGAAAGGTATGAACCCCATTATCCTCCCATTAAATAGTACCACTATTGTTCTTCTGGAAGGATGGCTTTGGCATTAAATAACCCACAAAGGTTGATATGCCATTTAACAAAGAAACCAAACCAAAACAAAGAAGTTGTTGAAATGAACGAAAGATCTGGTTCTGACTAAAAAGATCCAGTTCTTTTCAAAAGAATCTTTTAAATGTGAAAATTTCTGAATGGATTATTCCAACATTTGATGTTATAGAAGAAAGTGCAGATTTTTATAGCTTCCTTAGAAAAAGAATTCATTGAAATGACTTTCGATTTTGAAGTGATGTCTATATACACGTTTAAAGATAGCAAAATATCAATTATGAATTTATGTAATGGTTATACACAAATGTATTTAGATTTTTTTTAGTTAAAAACTAATGCTATTCAAAATTCCAACATTCAAAGTAAGTAAAGTTGTCTCCCTTTAGTCTCCCTTTTCAATAGCTACTACACCGAGGTATAGGGGAGGGCGTTACTCCTTTCCTAGGATTTTTCCACTTTACCCTTGATATGTACCTTATATTGCTGAGTGTTTAGCAAGGAGGTATCAAGTACCATTTTTAAAGTCTTTGGTATGATGCAACCTGGGATTGAACCCAAGTCTCCCTGTCCATTGGCAAATGAGCCGGTTATAACATTCAAAAGTCTCTCATGAAAAAATTAATTTGTTTAAAATCTTATAAGTTTGTAATTGAACAAAATAATTGACTTAGTAGACAGAAACAAATGCCATTTTTGAAATCAGTGACCCTAAATTAACAAAAAACAACTCAAATTTTAACCTGGAGAAAAAAAGTAAATTTTGTCCGCCCGTGTTATTCATGTTATACAGGTAAATTTTGAAAAAGTTATATAAACTAAGGATTTTTTAAAATTCTTGCAACAAATTACTAATATGAACAGCATGTTTGTTTTTTTCAAAGTCTAGATCAGTGCTTTTCAAAACTATCCATATAGACCCCTGGAGGTGAATGAAATTTTGATTTGGGGTCCACAGGGAATGAATTTACAAGTTTGTATTTATAAATTCCTTAATAATAGGAAAATAAAAATTGCTGGATCATGAAAATTCGTTTCTAGATATCGTACATCGTGCAAAATACCTGACTGGGTTTGATCACCACTGGTGATGTATCGTTCATATATGACATACGAATCATTTAAATAAACACACGATGTTGAAATGAAAAGTGCGAATTCAGTGCAAATTTAGACGCCATTCTTAAAGAAGAATTTATTGAAATGATTTTCGAATTTGAAGCGAAATCTGCATAAACATTTAAAGGAATTGTATATTATTTGTTAAACGATAAAAACTAGCAAAATATCCCAAGCTTTGTGAAACTGTTGATCTCATTTTACTAGCTTTTCCGAGTTCGTCCATGGTGGAATTTTGGGTTAAGCCCAATTATTTACTAAGCATACAGAGAAGAACTTTAAACACAGAACGGGGTTATTTGCAGCACAAGCTCACAAACCTGCAACTTAATATTCGTGATTTCTTCAGCACCCACCAAACCCATCCTTCCCATTAAAAATAAACCCAGAATTAAAGGTGCGTTTGCATTGATAGTTAACGGATTCTTTTATCGTGTAAATTGTATTAAACACTGGCAAATTGGTTGTGTTTTGGAATTTAATATTCAATTAATTGATTTGAGGCGAATGGAAATTAAATTTAGTTACAAAGAGTGCATCAAGTAAAAGGTTTAAGAATCGACGCATTAAAACATTTAAATCATCATACAAGTTTTGATCATCATTATGAATCTTATGAACCAGTCTTAGAATAATACAAAAATGATTTCTTAATAAAATTAGTAAATTTTCAACTTTGATTTTGTTTTAAAATTTTCTTTCTATAATTTGAAATGCCTGGCTGTGTGATGTTAGACTACAGTCACCAATTGCAATGGAACGGTTAAATGTAAGTTATAGAAGATATTTTGAATATTTATTTTAATTTCGAATTGTATCATTATTATAATTATTAGAGGAAGAAGTGAAACAAGAAGTGAGAATAAAGAGAAGGTCAAACAGAACAAGAAGAAATAAGAAAGAGGAAGTCGGCAAAGCAAGAAGAAGAAAGCTAGAAGAAAATCAGGATGATGATGATGAAGAAGGGAGAATGAAGAGAAGATCAAACAGGAGAAGAAGAAATAAGAAAGATAAGAAGGTCTTTAGGAAAAGAAGAAGAAGAAGAAGAAGAAGAAGAAGAAGAAGAAGAAGAAGAGGAGGATGATAATGATGATGAAGAAGGGAGAATGATAATGAAGAAGAAGAAGTGAGAATAAAGAGAAGGTCAAACAGGATAAGAAGAAATAAGAGAGAGAAGAAGGTCAGTAAGGCAAGAAGAAGAAGAAGAAGAAGAAGAAGAAGAAGAAGAAGAAGAAGAAGAAGAAGAAGAAGAAGAAGAAGAAGAAGAAAAGGATGATGAAGAAGGGAGAATGATATTGGTGAACAAGAAGTGAGAATGATGAGAAGGTCAAACTGGACAAGAAGAAATAAGAAATAAGAAAAAGAAGAAGTTCGGTAAGGCAAGAAGAAGAAGAAGAAGAAGAAGAAGAAGAAGAAGAAGAAGAAAAGGAGGATAATAATAATAAGAAGAAGAAAGGATGATGAAGACAAAGAAGAAAAAGAAGAAAAGAGGACGAAGAGAAGAAGAAGAAGAAGAAGAACAACAACAACAACAACAACAACAAGGGAGGATGCTGAGAAGGAAGAAAAAGAAGGGAAGGTGATGAGAAAGAAGAAGAAGAAAAGGATGATGAAGAAGGGCGAATGATATTGGTGAACAAGAAGTGAGAATGATGAGAAGGTTAAACTGGACTAGAAGAAATAAGAAAGAGAAGAAGGTCGGTAAGGCAAGAAGAAGAAGAAGAAGAAGAAGAAGAAGAAGAAGAAGAAGAAGAAGAAGAAAAGGATAATAATAATAATAAGAAGAAAGGAGGATGAAGACAAAGAAGAAAAAGAAGAAAAGAGGACGAAGAGAAGAAGAAGAAGAAGAAGAAGAAGAAGAAGAAGAAGAAGAAGAAGAAGAAGAAGACGAACAACAACAACAACAACAACAACAACAATAACAAGGGAGGATGCTGAGAAGGAAGAAAAAGAAGGGAAGGTGATGAGAAAGAAGAAGAAGAAGAAGAAGAAGAAGAAGAAGAAGAAGAAGAAGAAGAAGAAGAAGAAGAAGAAGAAGAAGAAGAAAACTGAGGACGGAGGATTACAAGAAGAAGACGAAGAAGAAGAAGACGAAGAAGAAGAAGAAGAAATCCTCACACATACACATGATGAATTCTCTTTTTTGTAAACGATACGTGAAGTTCTATACAACGGCTTCTGGTGCAAAAATGCAGTCTTATGCCGTATTTTCTCCGATGGCTAACTTCAACCATCTATGCACAGATTTCAAACTAAGGTCTTCTAGAGACATTCTCCACCTGCCCTCATCACTCTCCTTTTATCGCCATTGGGTTTTGGGTGCGCAAGAACTGAAGATGACATAGAACTACTTAATTTACCGACAACTGGCACAAATGATTTGTTTAAATTACTCATTTGCTCAGGCTACGTAAAACGCACTATTTCCATCAAGTATCAATTGTTTTGAACAGATGCAAGGTGTGCCAAGAGTTAGTTGCTAAAGTTATCACAGGTCAAATTGAGGATGACAGACTTGACCTCGCGTTGGACTCTTTCATCTGCAAACAGTAAGATATATCTGAATGGATCGTCAAAAGGAATAAAATAGAGCTTAAAAAAGTTTTCTTTCTCTTGTCGGTACAATATCGTACCAACAGAATATCTGTAAAAATTTACTAAATACAAAATCACTTTTTCAGATATCTTTTTCGAGAAAGCGGTGGGATATCAGATTCTTAGGTGGAGGTCCGCGATTTTAACCGATCTTTTTTAACCAGACGGTGAAAGGCCACATTTGGTGACTTTAAAGGCAGCTGGTTCTTCTCTTCTGATTAATTTTAATTGCTATTTGCACCATCCATTGAATTTCATATTGCTATACACTCCTTGTTCTTACGGGTAGGTGTCACTACAATATCAACATACAGAAAATTCTTAATTTTTCAGTAGTTTTTTTGTTTAATAAACAAAATATTAATCTGTATTTCATCGCATCTTGCTTTTAATATGAATTGTTTTAAATGGAACTGATTATTTACATAAAAATGGATTTGGCGTTAAATAACCTACAAAGGTTGATATGCAATAAAACCCATCAAACCAACCAACCAACCAACCTTTCTTCCTCTCTGTTGACTGTTTCACTCTTTCTTTCTTTCTTTCTTTCTTTACTTGAATATTTTGAAAGGATTTCAGTCGACTGATGCTCCTGCTTTCTAAAATCGCCAGTATTGTCTGTAACCCATTAACCAAGAGAATCGCTTGTTTATATGATCATTACAGAAATCACATTAACGTTAAAAGTATTATGAAGTCATAAACCATTTTTAGATGAAATAAGCTTTGTAATAAAGTACTATGAATAAAAAAAAAACGAAAAGAATTTCAATACACCATAATAGATAATTATACTGAACGATGAGAACTGATTGATAGAAAATAGTAGATCGATTGATACGTGAGTAAACGTCTCCTTACATAGGTAGGTAATTGGATAGGTTGGTAGGCGCCGAGAAGGAAAGCTTGATCGATGGCCGGTGAAATTGATATGAACAGACCGAAATTGATGTTTACAGAGTTTGAGTTGACAAAATTTCTGTCTCAGTGTCGAAGGCTTTGAGCATGGATCTTGGGAGTAAAAGATCGGTTCGTAAATTATTGCATCACACGAAGAGGAATATACGTTTGCTTAGAGATAAATAGTTGAATATATATATATATATATATATGAGAGAGAGAGAGAGAGAGAGAAAGAGAGAGGGAGGGGGAGGGAGTCCCTATGTCGTGATGCCTAAAGTGCGGGACTGCAGCCCTGAAGTAAGCGATTTCGAACTTAAGTCACGCTATTACGTTCATTTTCGAACTAATACATTAGGAAAGGCAAAAACCCTCTTATCCCTTAATCGATGGGTTAAATAGTACTATTTCTGTTCCTCTACAAGGATGGTATGGAGATTAAATAACCCCTGCCGATTCTTATGCCATTAAACAAAGAAACAAAACAATATATATATATATATATAGAGAGAGAGAGAGAGAGAGGGAGAGGGAGAGGGAGAGAGAGTGATAGATAGATAGGGAGAGAGAGAGAGAGAGAGAGAGAGAGAGAGAGAGAGAACAATTATGAGTGTATGTTCTGTCACCATGTTTTTCCAGAATCTTCCGCCGAAAATCTTCAATTTTCACAAAAATTAACAATCGACAAATCCAGACCATTGGGAGTGGAATTACGCAACCAAAATTATTTGTCCCATCAAACGGTCGAGAAAATCTAAATGGAAATATCTGAGTTAAACAATGCTTACATTTACAAATTACAACAAAAACTGAAATCTCTATGGACAAAGAACGACTGGAAATATATCGGTAGGGACGATCTTGTTCCTAATATATCAAGTAGCAAACACATAAGATTTGATATGGAGGCTATCTTGTTTGGTTTAAAATTCGTCACTGGTTTAAATAATCTCAACATAGAAAACCTTATAAGGAAGTATCGACGCACTAAATCGGATAACGTTGACAGATCCATACAGCAACCGTCAATGTTAATACCAATGATCACGTTTTACCAAGAAAACTTTTTGGGGGTGCCCGTGGTGTAGTCGTAGGAATTGGACACGGCGACACGAGTTCAAATCCTCGACGAGACTGATTGCATTTCACGTAGCACTAATACCCTTGGGAAAGGTATGAATCCAATTATTCTCCCTCCAGCTATGGGTAAATAGTAGGGCAGACTAGGTTCTTCAGCCTTGGTTAGGCAACTAGTCTAGGAGAAGGAAAACTCTAAGTTCAAACCTGTTATACTCCGCTTAAAAATTGACCTTGTGTCATATCCTGCCCGAGCGGAGGGGTTGGTAAATAGTACCAAGAAAACTTTTATCTGCATTAAGAGGTTTGTCTAAAAATAATAATTTTATCATCACACCTTCAAATAAAGTTGGAGATGTTGACATTGTGAACTTTATACAATATTACAACAAACTAACAGAAAGCCCAGTCAGCTGTAAAATACCCCAACTGCATCTCTGCAGAGAGGTAAGACTCCTCCTCCAAGTGTCCTGGATATGATATTAAACAATCTGATGGTGAAGTTCTAGTAATACTGGAGCTTTGGGGAATGCGGAGTACTCATTTATTGCCATTTCTCTGAGGTCCACTTTTGCTTGGAGAGGTAGCTCCAATAGATTCCTCTTTATGAGTCAAAAAGAACTATTTGACATTTAAACTGAGTTCAAACAAATAACATATGCAAAATTGAATTGTTAGAAATAGAACTGTTTGATCATTTAACTGTGCTTAAACAGATGACTGATGTTTAATTGAATTTTTGTTGATACATAGCAATTCTTGGATTCATTTAACTTTGTTGACTTATGTTTACAAATCATATATATCTAATATATGTGAATGAACAGCATTTGGCATTAAATAACCTTTACTGATTGATATGCCATAAAACCAACACAAACCAAACCAAAGAGGGAGATGTTGAAATTGTGAACTCTATACAATATAACAACAGAGAACTTAGTTGGCTGGGGTGGCTGTAGAATACACCGACTGTATCTCTGCAGAGAGGTAAGACCCCCCAACGAGTGTCCTGATAAGACTATAGTATCTCATGGCGAGGCTTGAGTCCTGGAGTGGTAGCACCTGATAGGGTCTCACGAAATAGAACTTTTCAACAATTAAACTATGGGCAAACAAATGAGTTACGTTAAATCAAATTTTAACAAATAAAACCCTTTGATCATTTAACTGTGTGTAAACAAATGACTGAAGTTTAATTGCCTTTTTCATCATCATCATCATCATCATCATGTCGCGCCGGCAGCACGGATCTCCCTGACCCTCTTCCGCCACCCATCTCTATCATCCATCACTTCCGCCCGGTCTTCAAGGTTACATCCTGCATCGCCACAGAGCTGTTGTATATAGGTTCTAGCTGGTCGTCCTGCCTATGCTCGTCCATGTGAAGGCGTCCACAGGAGTATGTCACTTATGAGTTCGTCCCTACTTTTCCAGCAGTGTCCTGCATGTCTGATTCGTCTAACTTGGATAGTTTTCGTGATGGGTGATAGGTGGCCGTACAGCTGTTGCTGCTTTGTTGGGTGCTGCCTCCAGGACTTGTTCAATATTGCTTGCAGCATTCTTGGGTGGTTGTCGTCAAGCTTTTTATTTTTAAGTAAAAGCTTAATACAGGCAGAAGGTGGGGGAGAATTTTTTAAGCCATGGGAAGCAGCATGGTGGACGTAAAGGCGAGTGGACAAACTTCTGACAGTTCAACACCATGCCTAACCAGGTCCTGGGTGTAGGAATCCTAAGGTTCAACGGCTAGGATCGAATAGTTCGATCGGGGAAGTACTGCTGCTCATCTGTAAGGGTGGCTTCTATAGATGAGAATGAAAAAAAAAAAAACAGCAATCGAAAGCTTACCATGACCCACACACAATTAAATTGTTATTGATATATAATAATTGGAACCATTTAATTTAATGAGTAATGTTGAATAAAATTATAAGTTGGTTGGTTTTTATCATATTATATTTACCAACCCCTCCGCTCGGGCAGGATATGACACAAAGTCAATTTTTAAGCATAGTATAACGGGTTTGAATTCTGAGTTTTCCTTCTCCTAGACTAGTTGCCTCACCAAGGCTGAAGAACCTAGTCTGCCCTACTATTTACCCATAGCTGGAGGGAGAATAATTGGATTCATACCTTTCCCAAGGGTATTAGTGCTATGTGAAATGCAATCAGTCTCGTCCAGGATTTAAACTTGTGTCGCCGTGTCCATTTCCTACGACGATAACTATTACACCACGTGCACTCCTAAACGATAACCATTACACCACGAGCACCTCCACGGTTGTTTGGGTTTTATGGCATATCAACCTTTGTAGGTTATTTAACGCCAAATCCATTTTCATGCAAAGAGTCAGTTCTATTTCAAACAATTCAGTTTAGCATGAGTACACAGTTTTTATTGTCAAAAAGCATTTCTATTTCAAACGATTCAGTTCATTCAAATAATTCTAATTCAGCTAATTTTGTTTACAGACAGTTAAATTTCAAAACAGTTCTATATATAACTATTCAGTTTAGTGTAAGTAGAGTTTCAATGTCAAAAACAGTTCCATTTCAAACAATTCGGTTTAGTATAAGCACGCAGTTTAAATGTAAGTACTGTTTAATTTTCAAAAACATTTCTATTTCAAGCTATTCAGTTTAGTCAAACAGTTCTAATTCAAACAGTTCAGTTTAGCATGAGCATGCAGTTTAGTTCTATTTAACCCATAGGTAGGGCCCTATCAGGTGCTACTCTTCCGGGCCTGAGTGGACCTGGGAGCAATGGCAATGAAGAGGTGCTCCGTATTCTCCAAAGCTCCAGCATCACTGAAACCTCACCATCAGATTGTTTAGTGACATATTCAGGACACTCGTTGGAGGAGTCTTACCCCTCTGCAGAGGTACAGTCGGTGTATTCTACAGCCCCAGCCGACTGGGCGAAAAATTATTAGTGTTAAATAGCAATACTTGTAACCACACCACTGTCGGCAAACAAATGATTAATTATTGCAAACACGTAAAATTCTATTCAATATTAAACACATTTAATCCTATAAAAACAACAGTAACACGACTGGGCAAAAACAATTGTTGTATCTAAAAAAAACCTTAAAAACGAAATTATCCACAAACTATTCACTCATTTAACTGTGTGCCAAAAAAAATAAAAGAACTCAGGCTTGTTTAAAAAAGTTATCTACAAAATGTGTTCTCAAAATCCAATATATATATATATATATATATATATATATATATAAAGAGGAGTTGGTATTAAATGATTTACAAGGGTTGAAGTGTCATAAACGAAACAAAACCAATCGAACTAACAAAATTGTTCTATGAAAAAAATACATGTGAAAAATGACGCAACTAACAATAACTATTTTTGAAAAGTTTTATAAAATAATAATTCTGAAAGAAGATAAATCATGGAATTGATTTATTGATTGCCACCACTGATTCCGAAATATTTATGGTCTTCCAACAACCTGAAATTTATTCAAGACTTATCATTTCTGTTGTAGGGAGTTCACTTTATAAGACCTCTGCATCTTTAGCCTAAATATTAACTTCTTTTTTCGTCTCCATCAGTAATTTACATGTCAGAAATTCTTGAAATTTCGGAACAAAATAAATAAATGTGAATACAACATCCCTTGTTTAAATTAATTTCTTTTTTATTTATTTATAATTAATGACTTAAACTTACATTCAATTTCTTTGCCTTAATTTGAAATCAAAATATTTTAAAACTAGATTGCAGCAAGGAAACTATAACAAAGACGTCATGTTATTTAATATAAATGTCTTTAAACTTAAAGATATTTTGAAAGATATTTTAAACAACACACAAAACATAATTTTTAAATTAAATAATTCTTGTGAATATTTAAGATTTAAAAAAAAAATTTATAACAAAAACGTTATCTTTTTTATGAAATGCTAAGAATTTTTTCTATATTTCATTTGAAAATATTTTTTCGAGGAAGCATTCAACATCAGCAATTAATCGCCCTGAAAATGGTTTAATAAAAAACCAAAACAATACGTGATCTATAATCATATATAAAAATATCATCCTTTGAATATTTCACTTTTTATTAAATATATGAATATATAGCAACGTATAAACAAAGAATTGGGAAAATATGGCGAGGTAATACTCACGAATACAAGTTACACGTCTTTAGTCATCAGGTGAGCAGGTTACTTTGCTGAATATATATATATATATATATATATATATATATATATATATATATATCCATCTCTATGAAATCACCATCACCTGGGAAATACTAAAACTAGCACCCGCCTAGAGCAATACATAAAATATGCCTTCTTTGCCTCCACGTAAAACTAGCAATTATCACTCACCCTGCGAAACAAAAAAATCAGAAATTCTATCCAATGCAGACATGAGAACAAACATCTACTCTCACATTTTAATCCCTACTCATAAACTATCCAATACTTCCTCTATTACTAAGAATCCCCCCGACAAATATCTCCACGACACACCCGATGTACCGTAAGTACTATCTTCCGCCATTAAATCTTTACATCCATCTCCATGTACCTTGACAAACCTGTTGACATTATGTTAGCTATGTTTTCATGAATGCTAGAAATAGGTCTCCACACGGTATATTGAAGATATATCCCCCACGCACACACTATCATAGATTTCAATAACATATACGTAATGTAACATTAACACAATATAGAAAACTAATAGAAATTATTATTGTAGTCCTACACAACTCCCCCCTATTATCACACACATAAAAAAAAATTAAAAAATGAATGACGTAGCTAATACAAACAATTATTGCAACGTCTTAACACAATATGTTCCATATATTCCTTACGTACATATAATCATGGATTACAATGATGCATACGCAATATATCATTAACACATCATAACTAAAACAAATTATTATTGCAATCTAACACAAAACATATTCCAATATAGAAATATTCATATTGCATAATACTCCATTAAATTTTACAATATAACATGTCTCATCACCACGATATTTATTGCGATTCTGACCTACCATACTGCTTCGTATATTATGCTTACAAATCAAAACTTTATTTTCTTCGTAATGCAATGATGAAGACAATTTGTTCCTTAGGTAAAGTCACCCCCACCCCATACACAAATACAAAAAATGAAAAATAAATAAATAGATAGATAATACTCCATAGTATTATACAATATAACATGTCTCATCACCACGATATTTATTTTGGTCTGACCCACCATACTCCTTCGTCTATTATGCTCACAAATCAAAACTTTATTTTCTTTGTAATGCAATGATGATGATATTTTGTTCCTTACTTAAAATCATCACCATGCACACACACGCACATGAATACAAAAAAAAATAATTTACGGTCAAACTGTCGCGACTTTGGCTACACATTGCGATTTATATATCCATGAGACAACCTCCAATTTGACGTGCAGAGCATGTATCTTTATACACACACATACTAAATATCACTTATACAACCATGCACAAAAATACGCGAATATAATCTACACACACACACACGCGCGCGCGCGCGCACACACACACACACACACACACACACACACACACACAAAGTGTTGTACACAAGCTTGACTTTCTTTTGACTGTATTTTTCGATTTTTTCAATTTTTCCAATATCTTCTCTGCCTGATGATTGTCGTAATGCGATGACATGAAACCTGTGGTCATAGATATGCTTCCATGCTATTATATATATATATAAACTAATATATATTTACTTATTGATGGAGTAACCCCCACCTCTACACCGTGGGGTAGTAGCTATGAAAAAGGGACACTTCGGTTCACCCTCAACTAAGGTCGCTAACTTTACTAACTTATTATATATATATATACAAAGAAAGGGAGAGGAAGGGATGGGAGAGAGTTACAGTGAGAGGGGAGATAGAAAGAGAGAGAAAAGAGAGAGAGAAAGAGAGAGGGAGAGAGAGAGAGGGGGAGGGAGTTTTGAACACTTAGACGGATAAATGTAAACAGAAATAAACAGGAAGATAGATATGAGCATACTGAGATAGATAGATATGAGCAGAGAGACTGACACATAGGTAGGTAGGTAGGTAGGTTTGAGCTGACAGATAAACAGGCAAATCGATAGATAGATAGATAGATAGATAGATAGATATGGACAGACTAAAATCGAAAGATAGATATGAGCAGATCAAGTATTGACAGATAAAAGTGTACACGCATCTATCTTTGTGATAAGATTACGGCTAGCGATATGCAAATATTTAAATCAAATATTTGTTTTTGGGAACATATAAACAGAGACATGATTTGATTTAATTTCTCGACACACACACAGACACACACACACACACATGTATATATATATATATATATGATTTTTAACTTAAAATTTTCGTTCATATATATAAAGATAAATGTATATTGATTGATCAATCATATTTTATGCATACGTATGAGAGAAAATGATAATTTTATTTCCTCACGCGCAAAAAGGCGTCAGAAGAAATTTATTTTTATTTGCAAAATGCTTTACTCAAATACCATAAAAGTATAAATACATCACTCTTCAAATGTATATATATATATATATATATATATGTTTGTATGCATGTATATATATATATATATGTTGGAATGTATGCATTCAAGGAGATATGTTGGCGTTTTATTAATGTCGGCTGTAAATCTCTCTTCACACGCATCGATTATTTTGTGTTTGAAGCCGTAAATAACATTTGCAGCGTTCATCCCGGCAGAATTAATTTTATCTTTGAATTAAATTTCACCGCTGCTCCACACAGAGAGCCGGAATCTGCCATTGCAACGTCTTCGGCTAAGCGAAATTATACGACCAGACATGACGGAAGGTGCTCTCAATAAAGTCTACTAAATTGCGCACACATTTCTGTGCGCCTAAATATAATCAATTTATCAGACGATAACTAGTGTTTCTAATTATCGCCCGACACCGTTCACCGCCAACAGCTAAAGCCCGTGGCTGTTATAGCCTCTCATAATTACCGCCCGACATCGTCAAAAACTTCTATTCATTTACGACCGATCATGGCGGCGTAGCTTAGTGGTTATCACCGTAGGAAGTGAACTCGGCAATCTGTGTTCAAATCCTGAACGAAGCTGCTTGCTTTTCATATAGCGTCAATAATTTTTACTCCACTTATGGGTAAATAGTTGGACAGACTGCTCTCTTTCTCATTGAAAAAACAAAAGAAAAAGAAACAAAAACTAGAAAAGAAACTAAATAAAAACTCTTAGACAATAGCTGCTAAGATAAAAAAAAAAATTCTCGCTATTTTGGATTCAGTATGAGCAGGTAAATTTACAAAATGTGAATTATCTTAACTGTCAATACCTTTTTAATGTTATTTTCTTTCCCAAAAGTAGGTTTGCTAAAGCTAAATAGTTTCAAAATACAACAGTAGAAAAGACTCACAAAAAAAAAAAAAAAAATTTTTCAACTACAATGTCGTAAAATTTCTCGTAAATTTTTAAATGAATTTGTTTGTAAACGCGAAGTGATATTAATTTTATAAAACCAGAATAGCGTCGATTACAGGAAAATGCAGGAATAATCTGAACCAACAAAATCAGATGAAAATAACATGAGATAGCTTTAAAGAATTAGACTTCTTTTTCAGAAGGAAAATTCACACAATCAAAACCTTGAAAGTTCAGCACTGGAAGAGATATGAATGCGATAATAAAACGACAGCCACCTTATCGTAATGGAGAGGCAAAACTCATTGACAATCAAATATGTAGCCTCCATAATAATTCAATCATCTTAGCTTTGTTGTCACTGGACATTATTTTCTAGGGAAGGAGAGTTTTATACGGGTCATGTAAGTGTGAAGCATAAGAAACAATTGGATGCAGCATGGTGGATGTGAAGCAAATGAGGACGAATCAAAAAGAGGGTAAACGATGCACTTCACTGGATTGTCAAAAGTCAGGATCAAATAAATCGGTTAGAAAACTACTGCTGCTCATCTATTATGTTGGCATCTATTGTCAAAGGAAAAAATAGCCTCCAAAAGATTACCATGAATTAAATGCAATAGAAACGCTCAAATAGCATCATCCTTTATGCGAGGCAATAAGGGGCGCGGTTTGCTAAGGCTGAAGCTCTGGCCTCAATTTTCGAAAAATCAACTACAGAACTAAAAGCAAAATTAATTAGAGGCAATATGGCTCTCAGTAACTCAACGTTTTACGTTAAAACATCAAATACAGTAAATCTGCACCCTGAGCTTACAGTGTTTATAGCTGAGTAGACTATAGACATCATATGTGCAACCAGCTAGTGGGTAGAGTGTTCGCTAATGGTCCGGGAGATCTGGGTTCAATCCCAGGTCGTGTCATACCAAAGACTTTAAAAATGGCACTTGATACCTCCTTACTTAACACTCAGCAATATACGGTATTGTATCAAAGGTAAAGTGGAGCAATCCAGGGAAAGGAGTAGTGCCCTCCCCTACACGTCGGTGTAGTAGCTATTGAAAAGGGAGCCTTCTGGTCGCCCTCAACTGCGGTCGCCGACTTCACTTCTTCACTTCATGTGTACTGGAACATGGATATTACTTCTGTGAACTTGAACTAGAATATCATGATACTAATAATGAATAGACATTTATGTCGGCATCTTCATGGAAAGATTCCGTCCTTTCCGTCATTAAAGATATAGGGATGTTTCTAGATCCTCATACCTCAAAACCACTAAACAGCATTGAGAAAATCAAACCGAGAAGGATGTGTGCTATATTTAATGACATCCTCGGCAAAACAATCATCTACACCAATGTTAGTTTTGAAACAGACATTACGACATTCTGTAATGATCTATCTTCTACCTTTTCCGACACATTCACAAACACAACGTTCTGATCATTGGTAGCGACATAAATGTTAAGATTGGCAAAAAGCAAAAATAATATATTCTATTTTGACAACTCATCCAACAGAAATGATATATATCGAGCAGTTTTCTTTCGAAAACTGGCTTGTATGACTAAAAACTAAATTTCAAAAAAGAAAGCGAATGCTATAGACCAACATCAATCCAAGCAACTCAAAAGCACTGCCAGATATTAAATTTATTTGTTTATGATTAATTTCTATTTTTTAGAGGTAAAGTTCTTAGTCATCATTATTATGATAAATTTGAAGGGTGATCAATAGAATGATTTTACGGCATGTTAACCCTAATTAGGTCAGTTAATACCCTAAAATGTTTTTCAGTCGACTAATAATTATTGCATCAAGTTACTATTCTTAATAAAGATAATTTGCATACAATTAAATGGTTTTAAGTATTCCTATCCAATACTAAAATATGGAGTTCTCCTTGCGTAGTGGCTAACGGGGTGGATTGTAAAGAGTTGTAAACGAGTTCGAACTCCGATCGTGCTATTACGATCATTTTCAGACTAATATCCATGGATAAGGTTTGAACCCCCTATCCTCCGGGCAATGGGTTAAATAGTACTACTACTGATATTCTACAAGGATAGTTTTGGAATCAAATAACCCACAAAAGTTGATGTGCCATTAAACAAAGTAACCAAACCTCAACAATTTTTTTAGTTCCTTCCAAGAATTTAAATTTGAGGAAATTCCACTCTTGGGAAAGGCATGAACCTCCTTAAACCCTAGTTATGGGTTAAAGGATACCACAAGGATGGCTTTGGAATTTAATAACCCCCCAAAATTTGATATGCCATTAAAAGAAGAAACCAAACGAATATGAATATTTTTTACCCATAAATGGTTTCCAAATAATTACAACCAGTTCAGTTCAGAGTGGACCTGGGAGTAATGGCAAATGAAGAGTGACACTACTTTTCCTTGAGCTCCAAAACTGGAATCTCATAGCCAGATGCAGTTTACTGCCACTCCCAGGACACTAACTTTATGGAGTATTTTCCTTCATCTTATTTATTCTATTTTCCTTTTTTTTTTTTTTCATCCCAGTGCACTTGGGTTGTCATTCTACCACGGCTTAGAACTGCGCCAATAAGAGGCCACAATCAAGAAAACGCAGTGGGCAAGACTTCGACTTAAAAATAAAAATAAAAAAATTTTAAAAAAAAGCAACTACAATTATAAGCCCGTGAGCCACAAAACCGTTGGTAAAGAGAACCCAGGGCCTAAAAGAAGAATGAAATACTGCATTTAAAAGAAATTTTATTTAAAAAGGACATCGGTATTTTTATGTTGAATACACTGATAAAAAAACGCTGAAAAGAAACCCGAGCACACATTGATTTTAACAAAGAAAATTTAGTATTTGTTAAGAATAACGTTCTTTGAATACCAGCAATCGATGTCCCTGTGCGTCACACTGACCTCCGTTCAGCCGACGAGGAAAGGCCGACTTAAAATCTTTCAGTAGTCAATGTGCCAAGAAGAAAACCGGACTTTTGTTACCAGGCCAAAAAGTTCGTTTGTTATATGAAGTCAAATTATAATAATTCCTGTTTTTTGTACTTCGATATTGCTATCTTCTCGGCAATTTCACAATACTAGGATCCCGGAACTGCTATTTTTTCAAATCTATCGATACTATTAGCAATCTTCCGGGGAATTAACTTTTTATGATTGATTGATTGATTTTAATTGATATCAACCCATCAAGGTTTATTATGAAGCACGTGGACGCTGACAAAACGCAAAGAGAAAAAAAGATAGATGCGAACTACACAAGAAGGATATGAGCTATCTTGAACAAATCCTGGAAGCAGCACCCCACCAAACAACAGCTTTATAGCCTCTTACCGCCTATCTTAAAAACTATCCAAGTGAGGCGAACAAGACATGCGTGACACTGCAGGAGAAGCAAGGACGAAATATCACTGCATCTTTACAGAGGATATGACACTAAACAATCGGATGATGAGGCTCCAGTAATACTGGAACTTTGGGGAATGTGAAATACCCCATGATTACCATCGCTCCCAGGTAAATCCTGACCCAGGGTGGTAGCACCTAAAAGAGTCCGATATATGGGCCAAATAGAACTGTTTGACCATTTAAACTGTATGTAAACAGACAAGTAATGTTTAATTGAAATTTTTAATGATACATTGCAATACTTGAAACTAACTATGGAAAAACCAAGCAGTAATGTTGAATAGAGTTGTAAGCGTTAAATTGCCATAATTGCAACCATTTGACTGTCAGTTTTAAATAGAATTATTCGTGTTAGATAGAAATACTTGAGCAGAAAGAATTGTGCAAACGCAGGATGTAATTTGGAACCCCTGCCGGGAGCGATGAATGGTAGGGACGGATGAAGAGAGAGAGAAAGAGAGAGAGAGAGAGAGAGAGAGAGAGAGAGAGAGAGAGAGAGAGAAAGAGCTGAGCAGACTGAGATAGATAGATAGATAGATAGATAGATAGAGAGAGAGAGAGAGAGAAAGAAAGAGAGGGCTGAGCAGACTGATATATATATATATATAGAGAGAGAGAGAAAGAGATAGAAAGAGAGAGCTGAGCAGACTGATATATATATATATATATATAGAGGGAGAGAGAGAGAGAGAGCTGAGCAGACTGAGATAGATAGATAGATAGATAGAGAGCTGAGCAGACTGATATATATATGTATATATATATATATAGAGAGAGAGAGAGAGCTGAGCAGACTGAGATAGATAGATAGATAGATAGATAGATGTGAATATAATAAGATAGATCAATACATAGATAGAGACAGTTGAACAGACTGAGAGAGAGAGAGGTATATAAATAGAATAAGAGAGATAGATAGATAGATAGATAGATAGATAATGAACCGATTAAGATAGATAGATAGATCTTTGAATAAAAATAACTTATCCAAGGTTATGTCTGCTAAAAGGATATAGTGTTCGCCAATGGTCCGGGAAAGAGAGAGTCAGGAAAGTCTGCACTGTCAGCCTGACGTGATGATGATGATACGGATATATTTATATTTTTGTTTAGTTGCTTTATAATGACATTTGGTTAACAATAATAGCAGGAAAGTAACAATTCAAAACACAAATAATTGGCCTAGATGCGAGGGAATTCGCCGTTGCCATCTGGTAAACGATCTTGACGGTAACATAGGAGTAAGTGGGTTCTAATTCAAGTCATTCTCTTCCCCTCACTGTTGGATTCGGGGAAAATTATGAGCCCCCTAATACCTCAGCTATGGGTTGAATACTACCACAGCTGCCCATCAACAAGGACAGTTTTAGCATAAGATAACCCATGTAGTTTGATATGACATTAAAAAAAACAATGTTAATTCAAATAATTTGCGTAGATTTGTTTGTTTGGTTTAGTTTGGCATATCAACCATCGTAGGTTATTCACTGCCAAATCCATTTTTATACATATCATCATCATGTCACGATATCAGCACAGATATCTCTGACCCTCTCTCGCCACCCCTCCCTGTCGTCGATTGCTTCCGGTAGGTTCTCAGGGCTACATCCTGTATCAGCACAAAGCTGCTGTATGTAGGTTTGAGCTGGTCGCCCTGCCTTTGCTCGTCCATGTGAAAGGGTCCATAGAAGTACATCACTTGTGATCTCGTCCCTACTTCTCCAGCAGTTTCTCGCATGTCTGGTTCGTCTAATTTTGATAGTTTTTGTGATGGGTGGTCGGTGGCCGTACAGCTGCTTTGTGAGATGCTGTTAACAGGACTCGTTCAATATTGCTGGCAGCATTCTTGTGTAATTGCCGTCAAGCTTTTTCTCCATACGTTTAGTTAGCGTCCATGTAGTGGATCCATGTAGCAGTATCGACACGACCGCTTCATTTTATCGGTCAGGTCTGACTTCCATATGACCGATAACCTATCGTTAGCTGCCCATGCCTTTGCTAGTCGCGTATCGATATCTGTCTCGGTTGGTGAGACACTACTCCCTGGGTAGGTAAACTTGTGAACTAGTTTCAGAGAGCTACCGTTTAGTGTGGAGATGTCGCCTGTTTGATTAAAGCACATATATTCCGTATTGCGTTCATTAACATGGAGGCCGATGCCTGCAGCAGCTCGTTCCAGACTATGTAGCAGGGTTTCGGCTTGGATGGGTGTATTTGCCAGAAGCGCTATATCATGGACGTAAAGGCAGGTGGATAAACCCTCTGACGGCTCAACGCAATGCCTAACCCTGTCCTGAGCGTGTGAATCCTACGATTCAACGGCCAGGATCGACTAGTTTGATCGGGGAACTACTACTGCTCATCTATAAGGGTGGCTTCTGTGGATGAGGATAAAAACAGCCATCGAAAGATAACCATGACCCATTTATACATATAAACGGTTCTATTTCAAACAATTCAGTTTAGCATAAGTACACAGTTTAGTTCTATTTGACCCATTGATAGGACCTTATTCGGTGCTACCACTCCAGACCAGTGTGGATCTGAGAGTGTTAGCAATGAAGGGGTACTCTGCATTCCCCAAAGCTCCAGTATTACTGGAGTCTCCCCATCAAATTTAATGTCATATCCAGGAAATCGTTGAGGGAGTCTTACCCCTCTGCAGAGATCCAGTCAGTGTATTCTGAAGCCCCAGCCGACTGGGCCATAATTTGTATAGAGTTGTATGGTTTCAAGTATTCCTTCCTAATACTAATAATTATATGGTTTATAGTTATAATTTCTATTTAATAATAGTCATTTCCTTGCACACAGTTATATAGTTTCAAGTGACTAATAATAATCATTGAAACAATTCTAGCTTTAACTAATTATTCTTAATAAAAATATGGCATCGAAATTTATTATCGAATACGGGTATTTTATTTTAAATAGATGTAATAGGTATTACCACTCCATATCATCAATAACTTAACAGTTATAGTAATGAAGGAGTACCGAACATTTGCAGATCACCAGAACTAGAGCCACGCCATCAGGTAGTTTAGTATCACGCCTGGCAGACACCATCTGCAGGGGATACTGTTAGTTTATCCCAAGCGTCGTTGACGTAGCGATTTTTTTATGAGGAAAACTTTGTACAGAGTCAGGCAAAATGATCAGACACATTTGTAGGTTTAATAAAAGACAAATAAAGTAAAGACACAAAAAAGTGTTTTTATTTTCGAAAAGTAAATCTAATGCCATTCTGTTTCATTTGGTTTTGAAAATTAAATCAGTGAAATGGGATCCGGTATTGTCTACACACTGTCGAAGGCGTTCACGAAAGTTGTCTATAACTCGGCGGGTTATTTCATGTGGAATGGCAATAATTTCTTAACGAATTGCATCTTTAAGTTGTTCAATAGATTGATGGTGATTACTGTATACCTTTGACTTGAGGTATCCCCAGAGAAAAAAAAAATCGCACGGATTTAAATCAGGTGTGTCAGATCATTTTACCTGACCCTGTATAAATTATGTTATAATTTGAATAAGAGATAAATAGATAAAATTAAATAAACGAATAAATAACAACTTTGCCGTTCCGGCTGAGCAATGGTTAGAACTGAAAGAAAGCGAAAAGAGCGATAAGTACCAAGACCTTGCTAGAATCCTGAAAAAATTATGGAACATAAAAATTACGATGATACCAATTCAAATTAGTGCTCTTGGTACAGTCACATGAAAGGTGAAGGGACAGGAGGATTTGGATATAAGAGGAGGAGTGAAGACCATCCAAATTACAGCATTATTAAGATCGGCCAAATGGAGGTGCCCGTGGTGTAATGGTTATCGTCGTAGGAAATGAACACGGCGACACGAGTTCAACTGCTGGACGAGACTGATTGCATTTCATATAGCACTAATACCCTTGGGAAAGGTATGAATCCAATTATTCTCCCTCCAGCTATGGGTAAATAGTAGGACAGACTGGCTTCTTCAGCCTTGGTGAGGCAACTAGTCTAGGAGAAGGAAAACCCTGAATTGAAACCTGGTAAACACCGCTTAAAAATTGACCTTGTGCCCGAGCGGAGGGGTTGGTAAATAGGATTATTAAGATCGGCTAGAATACTAAGAAGAGTCCTGGAAACTTTGAGAGACTTACAGTCACTCAAATTCCAGTGGAAGACCATCAGCTGATGCTAGTGAGAAAAACTCTCAAAAGAGTAAAATAATAATCATAATAATAATTCTTAGGAAGGTTCCCAAGGGCTTGGAAAGGTGAATTGAAGAATTGGACATCACAAGAAGAATCGAGACCATCTAAACCACAGTATTGTCTATATCAGCAAGAACACTTAAAGACGTGAGAAGATAAGCTGTTATTCAGTCTCTATTGAAAAACCACCGGTTAAATTCATCTAAAAAAAGGAAAAAAACTCACAAGAACGAACGGAAACAATACTGAGTAGAGTCCTGGAGACTCGAGGGGACATGCTGTCACTTTGTCTCCGGTGAAAAACAACCAGTTAAAACTGATGTAAATAAATGCGCAAGAACGAACGCCAAGAATACTTAGATAAGTCTTGAAGACTTGATTAGACATGGTGATGCTCAGACTCCCGTGAAAGACCATCAGTTAACACTAGTGTGAAAATATCGCAAGGAATAATAATAATAATAATAATAAGAAGAAGAAGAAGAAGAAGAAGAAATTGTCTAAGAAACTGAAATTTGACTATACTATCAAATGGCATATGCACAAACCAGAATCTGTTTGAGAGAATGAGACATATGAAATTCTCTAGGATTTTGAGATATCACCTATAAATATATCCCCTAATCCCGACCATGAGACCAAGTGAAGTGATAGTCTATAAAAAACAGAAACTTTGCGTCATGTATAATTTTTTTGCCTTCTTAGCGGATCACAGAGTAAAAATCAAAGAAAACACTATAAGAGACGAGTACTTGATGTTGACTGAGAACAGAAAAAAAAAAAAAACTGTAGACTATGAGGGTGACGGTGATACAAATTGGAAAAGTGAACTGAAATGGTTGGAAATCGGAGGACGAATCGAGACTGTCCAGACTATAGCATTTTTCAGATCGGCTAGAATGCTAAGAAGAGATCTGGAGACCCGAACTGACTTGCTGTCACTCAAAACCAGTGAGAAATCATCATTATTATCATAAACTTGAACTTAGAGAGAGAATTAAGCTCATTTAGACTACAGCATCGTTGACATCGACCCGGGAACAGTACTGTCCTGAAGACCTGAGGGGACTTGCTGTCTCTCAGACTCCAGTGAACGAAAAGTTACTAAAAGTAAAATAATAATAAAAGCACTGGAATATAATGAATTCTCCAACACAGTAATTAATTATCAAATTACAAAATTAGCATAATATAGCCACGTAAATAGCTGTATTGTATAAACTTGACCGACCTTCCCAGAATTCATCACAAACTAAATAGTATGGTTGGTTGTTTGGGTTTTATGGCATATCAACCTTTGTAGGTTATTTAACGCCAAATCTATTTTAATGTAAATAATCAATTCTATTAAAAACAATTCAGGTTAGCATGAGTACACAGTTTAATTGTCAAAAACATTTCTATTTCAAACTATTCAGTTTATTCAAACAGTTATATATAACAATTCAGTTTAGTGTAAGTACAGTTTCAGTGTCAAAAACAATCTAATTTTAAACAATTCAGTTTAGCATAAGCACGCAGTTTAAATGTAAGTTGAGTTTAATTGTGAAAAATCTTTCTATTTCAAGCTATTCAGTTGAGTCAAACAGTTCTAATTCAGCGAATTCAGTTTAGTATAAGTACAGACTTTGTTTACACACAGTTAAATGTCAAAACAGTTCTATGTTAAACAATTCAGTTAAGTGTAAATACAGTTACAATGTCAAAAAAACAAATCTATTTCAAATAATTCAGTTTAGCATAAACACGCAGTTTAAATATCATCATCATCATATCGTGCTGGTAGCACGGATATCCCTGACCCTCTCTCGCCACTCCTCCCTATCGTTCATCGCCCTAGGTAGGTCTTCAGGACAACATCCTGTATCCTCACATAGCTGCTGAATGTACGTTCGAGCTGGTCGTCCTGCTTTTGCGCGGCCATGTGTGGGGATCCATAAGAGTACATCTCTTATGAGTTCATCTCTGCTTCTCCAGCAGTGTCCTGCATGTCTGGTTCGTCTAACTTGAATAGTTTTCGTGATAGGGGGCAGGTGGCCGTACAGTTGGTGTCTTGTGGGGTGTTGCTGCCAGGACTTGTTCAGGATTGCACGCAGCATTCTTGTGTAATTGCCATCTAGTTTCTTCTCCAGCCGTTTTGTTAGCGTCCATGTAGTGCATCCATATAGCAGTATCGATGTGACCGCTGCCTGGAAGAAACTGCGTTTCATTTTATCGGTTAGGTCTGATTTCCATATAATCGATAGCTTATTGATAGCTGTCCATGCTTTCGTTAGCCTCGTTTCGATGTCCTTTTCGGTCGATTCGACGCTGCTTCCTAGGTACGTGAATTTGTCTACTAGTTTAAGTGGGGTTCCTTCTAGAGTGGAGATGTCCCCCGTTTGGTTATAGCACATATATTCCGTTTTGTGTGCATTAACATAGAGGCCTATGCTTGCTGCTGCTCGTTCCAAACTATGCAGAAGAGTTTCGGCTTGGTCAGGTGTATTTGCCAGTATCGCTATGTCATCGGCGTAGTCGGCGTCGGTAATTGTTGTTGCGGGGTATCTTCTGCTTCTTTTCTTCGTCAGTTCGAAGCCATTCTCTTTGATTTTGTCAATCGATGTTCTAAGTACGTAGTCTAGACAAATGATAAAGAGGTACGGGGCCAGCGTGTCCCCTTGAAGTACTCCTGCTACAATGTCAAAGTATTCTGTGTCTCCATCCGGTGATCGTACTTTTACTTTAGTGTTTCTATAGAGAATCGTTATTGCCGCTACAGTTTCTTTAGGTATGCCGTACGCTAGTAGGATTTGTTCCATCTTTCCTCTGTGAATGGAGTCGAAAGCCTTGGTAAAGTCGACAATTATTAAGTTTAAATATAAGTACGGTTTAATTGTCAAAAACATATCTATTTCAAGCTATTCAGTTTAGTCAAGCAATTCAGTTTAGCATAAGTATGCCGTTAGTTCTATTTAACCCATAGATAGGGCCCTATCAGGTGCTACCACACCGGGCCAGAGTGGACCTGGGAGCGATTGCAATGAAGGGGTACTCCGCATTCCCCAAAGCTCCAGCATTACCTCTCCATTAAATTGTTTAGTGTCATATCCATGTGAAGGAGACCATTGATGAAGGTCACTTATAACTTCGTACTTGCTTCTCTTGCGGTGTTATGCATTTCTTGTTAGTCTTTTTTGGATTGTTTTAGAGATGGAAGGTAAGTGGCCGTACAGTTGTTATTTGGTAGGGTGTTACATCCAGGATTTGTTCATGCTAACTCGTATTATTCTTGTGCAGTTCTCGTCCAGCCTTTTCTCTCTGCGTTTTATCAGCGTCTATGTGGTATATCCGAAGACTAATATTAATGCAACTGCAGCTTGGATAAAGTTTCGTTTTATCGGATAGATCAGACTTCTATATAATCGATAGCCAATGGATAGTAGTCCACACATTCGCTAGGCGAATATTGTCATCACTTAGTATATATATATATATAGTCATCCAGAGACAGACTGTTTCGTTGTATCACAACTCTTCAGTGTGGCTAGAAACGATGGACGCTTAAAGCTGGGATCGAACCCCACCCAACATTCCGTTAGTATCATACCACTCAGCCAACAAGTGACCCACGTCAGCTCGGAAATAATAAAGCATTAAGTTGTAGCATTAAGTTTGTTCACATTTTATACCGGAATACTCAATTCGTTCGAAGAGCTTTGCATTATGCTAGTGGCAGCCGTAAATTCCTTCGCTAGAGTGCTCAACCCCCATGGGGGAGCATATATATATATATATATATATATATATATATATATATGGAAGTAAATATGTATCCAAATCCGACAATATGAAGAAAGTAGAAAAAACAGGATAATCCAAATTAGCTGAATTTATTTGGATGTAAAGCCAACGTTAAACGTTTCGGTTTTAATAACCTTCTTCAGGACTTTGATATCATGAGATTTGTTCACATAGCGACGGATGCTTGTCGAGATAACAGGAGCAAATAAAATGTCTAGAAAGAAAAAGATACAAACGTGCATTTAGTGTTCTTAATTTAAAAGTATTAGTTACGTGTTTGGCACGTGGAATGATATTTGAAAATGTTGGATTTTTAAGAGATCAAAAAAGGCCTCCTGTTTTTAAAGAAATCTGCAGAGATAGGTGAGTTTTTAAATTTACAGACCGCCTTGAAGTTAAAAGTTGTGTAAGAGCATATTTGGTATTTGTTTTTCCAAAAAGACAGTATGGAAGTAAATATGGATCAAAACCCTACAGTATGAAGAAAGTAGAAATAACAAAATCCAAATTAAATTAATTCATCTAATTTGGATAATTCTGTTTTTTCTACTTTCGACACACACACACACACACATAAATATATATATATATATATATATATATATATATATATATATATATAAACCCATTCCGAATAAGTATTAAAAACTCACAGCAACAAACAATCAAACACAACCACTGAGGACGATCAACGAAATAGTCGAAAGTGTTTGGGCTAGTATAGAGAACTTTCTTCACCACCTCGACTCAGACATAAGAAAATGATAAGTGAACTCAAACGTCTTCGCTGTAAGATCCTGAAAAGAAAATACTCTGCGCTCTTCAAAAGAACATGCTTAAATAATAACTTGCTGCCTAAGTACACAATAACGCAGTTTCTTCCAGGCGGCGGTTGTATCGATACTATTATATGGATGCACTACTTGGACGCTAACTAAACGGCTGAAGAAGAAACTAGACGGCAATTACACAAGAATGTTGAGAGCAATATTGAACAAGTCCTGGCGACAACACCCCACAAGACACCAACTATACGGCCACTTGCCTCCCATCACGAAAACTATACAAGTTAGACGAACCAGACGCGCAGGACACTGCTGGAGAAGCAAGGACGAACTCATCAGTGATGTACTCCTATGGACCCCCGCATATGGCCAAGCAAAAGCAGGACGACCAGCTCGAACATACATACAGCAGCTATGTGAGGATACGGGATGGAGCCCTGAAGACCTGCCAAAAGCGATGAATGATAGGGAGAAGTGGCGAAAGAGAGTCAGGGATATCCGTGCTGGCGGCACGACATGATGATGATGATGACGATATATGTGTATATATATACTATTTAATTGTATTAATTTAGAGGGCAATGCGAAATAATAATTATTTGAGTCAAAATAATTTCAAAGTAAAAACTTCATCATCAGAGACTTTTATTAAAGGAACGCGATGCTGGATGTTGAAATATGTTTGGGACGTTATATATATATATATATATATATATATATATATATAAATAGAAAAAAATAAAAATTCAATTATTATATTTTAAAGTGTGTCAACGCTTTAGGTAATTTACAACATATACGTGGTACAATCATAGTTTTAGAACTCTCTCTCTCTAGCTATATATATATATATATATATATATATATCGAGAGAGAGAGAGAGAGAGAGAGAGAGAGAGTGTTTGTGTGTGTGTATGTGAAAAAGAGAAACTCTTCATATATATATATATATATATATATATAATCCCTCGTTGAAAAGTTAATTGAATCCCCACAATAGAGGTAGTCATTAAATCTCCCGTTAGAGATGTGGCTACTGTTAACTTCTGCTCATCCAATAATTGTAGACACTCATAAAACGTTGAGCGATGGAAGAGAACAGCTAGAATGAAATTATTCTCTACTGTATATATTTGTCTATATATATATATATATATAAAGAGAGAGAGAGAGAGACAGACAGACAGACAGACAGACAGAAAGAGCATTTTATGCATTCTTTGCCCAACAAATTATTAATTATTGTTAGTGTTAGCGATTCGTTTTTAGATTTCAGTTTCTTTGTTTAATGGCACATAAACCTTCGTGGGCTATTTTTTGCCAAAGACATTCTGGTAGAAGAACAGCAGTGATACTATTAAGTTCATAGCTATGGGAAAAAGGATGTTCATATTTTTCCCAATGGTATGAGTCAGAAAGTTAGCTTAATAGCCCGCTTGGAGTTCTAACAAGCTTCAAGGAATCTGTTTTGAGTAATTATATATATATATATAATATAAAACTTAATTTCATGAATGTTGTATTGGTCTGTTTCTAAGCCTTATTGATGGATGGGCACTGGTTGTAGACACTGTAACACATTCAATAATTTTATCAACGAGTATCGACCATTCTTTCTTTCAGCAATTCGACCTTCTTGTTTCAAGAATAGTTGCCAAGGAAAACTAATCGTTGCTTTCAGATGGTGACTTACTATTGAAAAAGAGGCGGAAATGACAACCTGATTACACCAGCGTCTCTCGTCTACACTTTGTCTTCACTGATTTCAACGTAAGTCTTTTCATTCGCCACTTTAAAGCCATGCACAATGCCAATCGTATAGCAAAGATAATTACAACGGTTGACAATATTAATATAGAACGTGCAAGCCGCCTTATACGAGGACCATTCAATAAATAAGGTGAAATATTGCCATGAGTGTGGACAATAGGAAGCACTTTTTTCAGTTGCATCTTTTTCAAGGAAATCAATATTCAAGAAGACTCTCAGCATAACCTTCTTTACTGATTGACTGACTGGAAAATTTTTTTTTCCAAAGATTCTGAGTGTTTCCACTCCATAGACTGTATAGGACTTATACTACTATAATTTAAAATGGACGTTATGCCACTTGTTTCCGAAACAAAGATGGCGGACGAACTTCAATTTCGTCCCGCGTTTTTGGAGCCTATTCTATGACAACAATTTTCTATAAATACACTCATCTTCCAACACTCTTTCTCTTTTTCACATTTTCACTTACAGGGCCAACACACTCTTTCTAGTGTGAGTTCCTGAGAGAACACTTTCACTCTCTCAATTTCAACTTACAGAGTCCACGCACTCTTCCTCCTTTTTACATTCGACTTCCACAAACATCCACCATGAAAATGTATACTACAAACAAACATTCTTTTCCTCGTTACATTTTGTCGGTGAGACTTTTTCCAGCCTCGAAAGCAGAAATTTCGTCAAACCACTGAAACAAACAAACAGTAGAAATATGTAGTCAACACGCAGGGGACACTTTTGTTATTAGGTCCCTCTTTTGTAGTATTAGTATTAATTACCGACCCCTCCGCTCGGGCAGGATATGACACAAGGTCAATTTTTGAAGCGGAGTTTACCAGGTTTGAATTCAGAGTTTTCCTTCTCCTAGACTAGTTGCCTCACCAAGGATGAAGAACCTAGTCTGCCCTACTATTTTACCAATAGCTGGAGGGAGAATAATTGGATACATACCTTTCCCAAGGGTATTAGTGCTATGTGAAATGCAATCAGTATCGTCGAGGATTTGAACTCGTGTCGCCGTGTCCATTTCCTGCGACGATTACTAGTGCACCACGGGCACCTTTTTTTGTAGTATTCGTGTTAATCACACACATGCACACACAGAGGATTATAGAACCATAATAAAGTTTTAAAATGTTTCATTCATGTATTGTTGAGATATAAATTTGTTTTGTTTGTACCGCTTTGTTTTAAATGTTCTTTTTGTCGGCGCCGTTTCACGTCTTTCATATCATTACTTCACTTACATCCTTTGCCTTTCTCCAAATATAAACAAAAACAACCAAACACTAAATAAATATAGAATACTATACAACTACAAAATGGCAGACCAAACATATTCATCAAACGACATGTCCTCCAACAACTGTCTGTTTGACACCGGCTCCTTATGGAAAATTCAAGTTTAAGCCGTTTTTAAACTTTTCGGGATAAAAACATACTTTTCCATACACATTAATCTGTAAATCTAAGATGCTTTACGCTTCACAGTCACCAAAAATATGATGGCAGACTTTTATTCGAGCCTAAGCATTCTATTTGGTTTGCCGCCATTTTGAATAGCCTCCAAACTAGTATTTCTGCAAGATTAAAATAATTTTTTCGACAAAACAATTCTAAACAATGCATAAACTATGTTTATGTAAAAGTATTCTGGAAAAAAATAATTTGCTTTTTAAAAAAATATTCCCCTTATTTTTTGAATGACCCTCGTACTTGTCTGAAATCAAGCCAATCCTACTTCTCCCCCACATACCCCAGCCCTCACCAAAAATTCAAAGAATAATAAAAAAGTGAAAAAAACAAGAAAACAGTTCTATGTTAAACAATTCAGTTTAGTATAAATACAGTTTCAATGTCAAAAAACAAATCTATTTCAAATAATTCAGTTTAGCATAAGCACGCAGTTTAAATGTAAGTACGGTTTAATTGTCAAAAACATTTCTATTTCAACCTATTCAGTCAAACAGTTCAGTTTAGCATAAGTATGCCGTAAGTTCGATTTAACCCATAGATAGGGCCCTATCAGTTGCTACCACGCCGGGCCAGAATGGACCTGGGAGCGATGGCAATGAAGGGGTACTCTGCATTCCCCAAAGCTCCAGCATTACTGGGACCTTTCCATTACATTGTTTAGTGTCGTATCCAGGACACTCGATGGTGGGGGTCTTGCCCCTCTGCAGAGAAGCAGTCGATGTATTTTTAGCCCCAGTCGACTGGGCAAGATATACAATGGAGGACATTAAAAATTGCAAGTTTGAATTCCTAAAACAAAAGGAAAAACACCGACAAGAGGATTCAAAAAGACTCCATGAGAGCTTTGAACGACAAGAAGAAAAATTTGGGAAACTACTGGAATGTCTTACAAAAGAAAACGACCCGGGAAATTTAAATATATTCTCGCTAGAGTCAGCAATAAATTTAGTTGGAGAATTTATTTGCAAACCAGAAGAAGTGACATTCAAGGCATATTTTAGAAGGTACGAATCAATTTTTGAAAAAGATTGTGAAAAATGGCCGGACGAGAAAAAAGTAAGACTTTTACTGGTCATATTCGGGGCCGCAGAACAGGAAAAATATGTAGATTTTATTCTGCCGAGGCAGCCCAGTGAAGTGACGTTCCGAGTTACTATCCAAATACTAAAAAAATTTGGGGGGAACAAAATTCACTGATTAATACTCGTTGGCAATGTCTAAACCTTACGAAAAAGGATTGTGAAGACTACACAACTTTCGCCAGTACAGTTAACAGGTACTGTGAAAAGTTCCAGTTAAATGAAATTACACCAGACATGTTTAAATGTTTGAGTTTCCTTCAGGCATTAGCCTCACCGTCTGAAAAAGAAGTTCGAACAAGATTGTTAACCGACTTAAAATGAAACGCTGTTTCTTCCAGGCAGTGGTTGTGTCGATACTGCTGTATGGATGCACCACCTGGACACTAACAAAAAGACAACTACACAAGGATGTTGCGAGCAATATTAAACAAGTACTGGCGGCAACACCCCACACAGCACCAACTATACGGCCACCTGCCTCCCATCACGAAAACTATACAAGTTAGACGTACCAGGCACGCAGGACACTGCTGGAGGAGCAGAGACGAGCTCATAAGTGATGTTCTCCTATGGACCCCCACATATGGTCAAGAAAAAGCAGGACGATCGCCTCGAACATACATACAGCAGCTATGTGAAGATACGGGATGTAGTCCAGAAGACCTGCTGGAGGTGATGAACGATAGGGAAACGTGGCGAGAGAAGGTCAGGGATATCCGTGCGGGCGGCACGACATGATGATGATGATGATAGTTAATCATGGTCATGGCTATACAACATCATACCTAGTATTAATTTACAAAAACAAAAACAAAAAAAAATTTCGTGGATTTTATCGTCGCAGCAGACGACAGAATTATTATAAAAGAGAACGAGAAGATACATAAATACTAAGATCTTGCTCAAGAGCTGAAAAAGTTGGGTAGCATGAAAGTGGCGGTAATACTAATTATAGTTTGAGTACTTGGAAAGATGCACAAAAGCCTCGAAAAGAGGATGGAGGAATTTGAAATCAGAGAAACAATTGAGACCATCCATACCACAACTTTTCATGTTTGGGGGCCGACCTGTAGATTAGATCTCGGTCTAACGCAGAATTTTGAGCTGAAAATTTTAAGGGCATCTTACATGTTAGATTGACTTGGATGCCACAATTTGCAGTATACCACAATGAACGAAAAAATTTCTTTCTCGAATTAAAAACTGAGTCGCCAGTGTTTGTACTTTTCATTGATGACTCACAATTTCCATTGGTCTGAATCCTGACCAGTCGCATATTGACCGAATCTATTCAACAGTAGATAAAGAAAGTGTTGAGGCAGTGTCCAGTGACGTTACAGACGGTCAACTGACTTGGATAAATCTCAAATTGGTTGGTCATCACTCCGACTTCAAGATGACATCATCTCGAAATCAAATGTATCTCGAATGTGACAACATAGGTGTGTGTGTGTGTGTGTGTGTGTGTGTGTTTGCTAAGTCAAATATTCAGGATATTAGTGACCTGTATTCAAGAAGAAAAGAAAAATAATTTAAAGACTATTTAAGAGAGAAAGATAGAGAGAGAGAGAGGGAGAGAGTGTAGGGAAAGAGATAATGATAGAGAGAGAGAAAGAGAGACAGACAGACAGAGAAGGTGAAAAAAGAGAGGGAGCGAGAAAAGAAAAAGAAGAAAGAAAGACTAGAAAAAGAGAATGATTTAGAGAGAGAGAGAGAAAGGAAAGAAAGAGAATGATTTAGAGAGAGAGAGAGAGAGAAACAGACAGGACAGAGAGAGAAGGTGAAAGGAGAGAGGGAGCGAGAATAGAAAAACGAGAAAGAAAGAATGAGAGATAGAGAAAGAAAGAGAGAGAGTAGAGAAAGAGGGAATGAGAGAGAGGGCGGAAAGGTGAAGGGTGAGAGTGATCAGTAATAGGAAAAGAAAGAAAGAAAGAGAGAGAGAGAGAGAGAGAGAGAGAAATACTTGATAGTGAAGGGGTACAGACTCAATGAAGAAATAGAAGGAAGAAAGCGATAGAGGAGAGAAAAAAAAGATTTTTTTAAAAAGACAGCAAACGAGAAAGAGAAAGAAAAGAGATGAAGAAGAGGAATAAGAAAAGAAGGGGGGAAAGGGGGACCCAGGAGGGAAGGAAGAGGGAAGAAATAAAGAAGAGAAAGAAGTGATCAAAAAGAAAGAAGAGGGGTGAGAAAGGAAACAGAGAGAGAGAGAGGGGGGTGAGCGAAAGATAAGAGGCGCAAAAACTTACGATTACAATCATCATCATCATCATTCCATCATCATTATCATTATCATCGTTAGATCGGCTTCACCAGGTGTTCACACCGGGTGGGTGATATTAAGTTGATCACCAAGTCGCAAGGGGTCCTTCACTCCAAACAATACATCCTTAGTAGGGCTAATTTTATCGCGTGGCGCCAGTGGAGCTCTAAAGAAAAATGCCCAGACAATCAAGCATTTTTTGTGACGGCCGCGCAAGAGTCTCGATTTGCGTGTAGCCCCAGACGATAATATGATTTCATTTCTTATCTGGCTTGATGGAAAGTTGGATAATTCCTTCATCGTTATTACTTTCTAAACCGAAACAGAGATTAGTTAATAACAGTGTTCGTCAATTGTGAGTCTAATAATAAAACTGTAATACCAATTGGGAGTACCCAAGCAGCCGATATTTATTCTGCTTCCCAGAAGTACATAAAACGGGGTAGCCTAGTTTTCTATCGAAGAATCCCAATGTCTACATCGCTATTGCCCATAAAAGTTGTGATTTAACATTTTTTTTATATATTGGGTGCCTCAATACTCATGGGATTCATATGATTGTTAATAACTTTATTAATAATAATGTTGTGTTCTTTTTTATTTCAGATTTGAAAATAGTATACAATAACAACAATTAATTCCTCAATCAAATGCCTAAGACAAGAGAGTAAAAATATTTTGCGTTACTACTTATTAGGAGATAAAATACATAAAAAATGTCTCAAAATAGATGCAACCCATTGATATGCTAATGAATTATTACTGATAAAAGAAACTCAAAAAATGGTTGCATGTCCTGGAAGCTGATATAGTAACAATTAAAAAAATATTGATTTTATGTTTCTTGCACAAAGGATGTATTTTTACAGGACATGTTCCTAATGACCGCCATTGAACATGTCTCAGTAATAAGTCATTATCATATTAATGGGTTGCATCTATTTTGAGACACCCTATATGTATTTATATATACCATCATCATCATCTTGTCGTGCCACCAGCACGGATATCCCTGGCCCTCTCTCGCCACTCCCCCTATTGTTCATCGCTTCTGGCAGGTCTTCAGAGCTACATCCCGTATCCTCACAGAGCTGCTGCATGTAGGTTCGCGCTGGTCTCCCTGCTTTTGCTTGGCCATGTGAGGGGGTCCATAGGAGATCATCACTTATGAGCTCGTCCCCGCTTCTCCAGCAGTGTCCTGCATGTCTGGTTCGTCTAATTTTGATAGTTTTCGTGATAGGAGGTAGGTCGCTGTACAGCTGCTGCTTTCTGGGGTGTTGCCTCCAGGACTTGTTCAAAATTGCTCACAGCATTCTTTTGTAGTTGCTGTCAACCTTTTTCTCCATCCGTTTAGTCAGCATCCATGTAGTGCATCCATATAGCAGTATCGACACGACTGCTGTTTGGAAGAAACTGCGTTTCATTTTATGGGTCAGGTCTGACTTCCATATGACCGATAACCTATCGATGGCTGTCCATGCTTTTGCTAGTCACCTGTCGATGTCTTTTTCGATTGATGAGACACTGCTTGCTTGGAAGGTAAACTAGTCACGTATCAATGTCTTTTTCGATTGATGAAAAACTGCTTCCTAGATAGGTAAACTAGTTTCAAAGAGCTACCGACTAGTGTGGAGATGTCGCCTGTTTGATTTAAGCATATGTATTTCGTTTTGTGTGCATTGACATGGAGGCCAATGCCTCTTGCGGCTCGTTCCAGACTATGCAGTAGTGTTTCGGCTTGGGCGGGTGCATTTGCCAGAATCGCTATGTCATCGGCGTAGTCGGCGTCGGTAACTCTTTTTGCGGGGTACCTTCTGTTTCTTTGTCAGCTCGAAGCCGTTTTCTTTGATTTTATCAATCGATGTTCTAAGCACGTAGTCTAGACAGATGATAAAGAGGTATGGGGCAAGTGTGTCTCCTTGTAGCACTCCAGCTACGATGTCGAAGTAGTCTGTGTCTCCATCCGGAGAACGCACTATCACTTTGGTGTTTCTCTACTAAAAAATGAATAGGTCCGCAAGGGGATTTATTTCTTAAGTTATTTATTTTACTTTAATTTCTACGATTTTCACTTTCTTTAGGAAATTATAATGTTTGATGATGGTGTTCGATTTGATTTATATAGTGGCCTCTGTTTTAATTAGGTTGTTTTTTTATTAAAATTCCAGGATTTGTGTCCGAGTATTTTCAGGTCATGTAAATTGATTATTTTCGTCTCTGCGAGTGTTGTTTGTGTGACTGTGTGTCCGCTCGTGTCCATGTGTGCGCATATACTTTATATATATATATATATATATATATATACACACACATATTATGTATATATACACACACAAATACACACACATACACACATGCACACACAGACACACACAGATATATATATATATCACTGGCGACTCTAGCCTATTTTTGCTACTCGTGCCCCCCCCTCTGTCAACTTCAGTTCCCAACCCGTGGTCCGTGGACCCAAAGTAAGTCATCATAGTTGCTATTGCGTGATTCTCCATTGTATAGCACAGATTGACAAACGTACCTTGCATGGTGTTTTTTTTGTAAACAATCAAGATACTATATAATTTGTAGTCTTGTTAATACAGTAGATAAGATAATTTTTTTCCTTTCAAAAGTATAGAAGAAAAGAGAAGATGTTCATTACTATGACGAGAAAAATATTTTTATTAGAATAAAGAAACTGATGACAATATACACAGACACAGCTAGTAGTTTCAATTTCGCTTAAAATAAAGATTATTTGTTGAAAATGTATTCAAATAAACAAATTTTAGTTACAGAATGTAATATATGCAACATTCATTAAATTCATTATTCCCAGATATATTTATGAACTTTTGGCGACTTAGTTATCGAAACTTGAATAGATACGTAATTTAACTGAGATCAGAGTAAGTATGTTTGCTTGAAATTAATGGATGATTTTTAATCCATTTTGAATAACATTGACCGAGTTATTGGTCGGGCCGGGCACGAGTAGCACTAGTCCCGTCTCCACCCCTGATATATATATATATATATATATATATATATGTGTGTGTGTGTGTGTGTGTGTGTGTGTGTGTGTGTGTATTTACTAACCTCTTAGCAAAGGGTCAATTTTAAGCAAAGTTTAACGTGTTGGAATTTAGAGTTTTCCTTTTCCGAGGCTGGTTGACCTAACAAGTTTGAAGAACCCAGTTATCTCTACTATTTATCCATAACTGGACGGAGAATAGTAGGATTCATACTTTTCCCAAGGGCGAAAAGCAAACAACGTGAAATGCTAATAGCTCCGTTCACGATTTGAACCGGGACCGCCGTGTATATCCAATGACAGTAACCATTATACCAAGAATACTCCTCTCTCTCTCTCTCTATATATATATATATATATATATATATATGTGTGTGTGTGTGTGTGTGGTTTTTTATTTCTATTAATAAAATGCTGAATATGGTTGATAGAGCATCGGTCAATCTAAGTTCAGATAACCCAGTTACAGAATCAATTGAGTTGTTATTTAACATTATATATATATATATATATATATATATATATATATATATATATATATATATATGTATCGGTTTAGAGCTATGAACGTTACGTCAAATACTGTTTTGAGCGAAACATTCTTATCAGTAAGATCAATTAAATTCCTGTTGATTTCAAAACAAGATGAAAAGTTCCAAACTTTCTAGAGCTGTGAATATTATCTTCCCTTCGAGTAGCTGTCAAACTAGACGCGTCTATTGATCAGTTGCACTTCGCCATCGGCCCTTCGGGTTTCAGTATTTCCCACTTGGGTAGCCAATGATCTGGAAGCTGACCACACTGCCTTGTGAGACCGTGTCTAGCCATAAGGGATATATTAAACTGATGCACTCTGGGAGACATCAGTTAGCCGAAATAGAGCGCGAACGGAAGTTTTGTGACGCCACTGATACATCTTGTGTGCGTATGTATGACTGTGTGCGGTTTTCAGAATTCCGAGTCGCGACTTTGGTCAATCGAAGTTCTCTGAAGAATGGAGGGTTCTAATTTGAAATAGGAACATTACTCGTACCAAATCAATCAAACGAATTGGAACGGCTGAAACTGGTGATTACATTTCCATTCGGAATCCCTTCGGTAATTTGCTGCGATAAATCGCCAACTTGGAAAATCTCGTGAGAGAGAGAGAGAGAGAGAGAGAGAGAGAGATTTGCCGCGACTTCAACATCCGGGTTGTTAATTGACAAATACGTACACTCGTTTCAACCTTAGACAGCTTGTAAAAGTCCTAAGTACCCATCATAAATGTTGCTTTAGAAAGTCTCTTAAATACTAGCCACGGGAACAAATGGCGGTGTGCCATGCGGTTAACTGAATGAATATATATCAACAAACATTTTTGCACGCGTAGGAAGTGAAACAAGGTCATTTTTAAGCAGAATTTAACAGGTTTGAATTCAGAGTCTTCCTTCTCCTTGACTGGTTGCCTAACCACTGCTCTACTATCTATCCATAGCAGGAGTGAGAATAGTTAGATTCATACCTTTCCCAAGGGTATAAGTGCTATGTGAAATGCAATCAGTCGCGTCCAGGGTTTGAACTCGTGTCACAGAGTCCATTTTCTGGTTAGGGAGATGCATGTTGTGTTGTCAGTGCTGGATCGTCAGGAAACGGTGAGTGAACCTCACAAAGCATTACTCAACTCTTCATCTCTTCTTTCTGCGAAGGCAGTCGAATAATCTTTCGTTTCTTCTTTCCCAAAAAAGCAAAGTTTCCCAACTTCATTCTGGAAAAAAAAAGGATTTTGCTTGTCACGTTAAAGTTGGCGACCTGAGTCTAGGGCGACCTGAAGGTTCCCTTTTCAATAGCTACGACACCAATTTGTAGGGGAGGGTGTTACTCCTTTCCCGGGATTGCTCCATTTTACCCTTGATACGTACCTTATAATGCTGAATGTTAAGCAAAGAGGTATCAAGTACCATTTTTTAATGTCTTTGACCCGACCTGGGATTGAACCCCAGTCACCAGGACCATTGGCGAACACTCTACCACGAGGCCAACGAGCTGGTTTTGTCTCGTTAGTCTGACTAAAAAGGAAGGAATTTTAGTTTTCTGTTGTCTGTTATCAGTAATCTGTCCATCAATAGTCAATCAAGATACCATTCTTTTAAAATGAGGAGAAAGAGAACGTGTCGTTGAGAATTCACTTCTGATACGAACTTCGACTTGGGGGTGTCCTCGTGGTGTAATGGTTAAAGCGATTGACGGCGGAATCGTAGTAAGCGAGTTCGTACTTCTGTCGCGCTATTACGTTCACTTTCGGGCAAATACCCTTGGGAAAGGTATGAACCCCCTTATCTTCCCAGCTATGGGTTAAATAGTACCACTACTGTTCTTCTAGGAAAATGAGTTTGGCATTAAATAACCTACAAAGGTTGATTAAACAAAGAAACTAAACGAACTTCGACTTGGGATATCAAAAAATTCTTTAATGGTCAAATAATCTCTCAGCTGGCCAAGTTCTTTTCTGACTGAACGAGCACAAAAGGGTTTTATTCATAACGATTTTTTTACTTCAGATTCTGTTTCTGTTTTTTTAGTTTTCTTGTTCCAATGCCCCGCCTCTGTGGGTGGTTTTGCCCAACCACTTCAGTGGAAACAGTTAATTGATTATACATTAGGAGGTGCCCGTGGTGTAATGGTTATCGTCGTAGGAAATGGACACGGCAACACGAGTTCAAATCCTGGACGAGACTGATTGCATTTCACATAGCCCTCATACCCTTGAGAAAGGTATGAAACCAGTAATTCTCCCTCTAGCTATGAGTAAATAGTAGGGCAGACTATGTTCTTCAGCCTTGGTGAAGGAAAACTCTGAATTCAAACCTGTTAAACTCCGCTTAAAAATTGACCTTGTGTCATATCCGGCCCGAGCGGAGGGGTTGGTAAATATGGTTAATTGATTTTACATATAGCGTGTCTTATTTGTTTCTCAGCCATCTTTAATTCCGAAAGGTTGAAAATGTCTTCAACCGACTCAGGTGACGTGAAAAAGGAGAGTCACCTCAAAAGAGACTAGTGGTCAGATCTTCCACCTATATCTGCTTTCTAGCCTAAATTCTAAAAAGTAATTTTTCTTAAAAATGTCTTTAACTAAATCAGGTGGCATCCAAGGAGAAATAACCCCACAAGACAATCCCTTATTCGCAGATGTTTTCAATAGATAATTTATATTGGTTTACGCTCCCACTGAAGCAAGCATTCAAAAAGTAATTTGATTTGATTTTAAACTGGACAAGCCTGATGTTTATATTATTTGGAGCAGGTGGGTTTTATATACTTTCTAAAAGAAGACCTCTACCGTAACACATAGTCACACGAACACACACACACACACACACACACACACACATATATATATATATATATATATATATATATCATATTCATCATCATCCTCAAGGCATGCAAACAGCACGGATCCCCTTGACTCTTTCTCACAATCTGTTTAATGTGGAAATATATTTGAAAATGTTGGATGTCTTAAAAAAAACGAGATAAATCCTCCCGTTTTTTAAGAAAGTAAGTTTTCATATATACAGATTGTTTTGAAGTCATCCATAATAGATATCTTGTAAGAATGTATTCGGTGTTTGTTTTTTCTAAAGGACAGTATGAAAGTAAATATGGATCAAAATCCGACAATATAAAGAAAGCAAAAAAAAAAAAAACATAATCAAAATAGGTGAATTCATTATGATTTAATTGTTTCAAGAAGAATTCTATATGATCAAAACGGATATGCTTAGGTATTATTTACAAACTCTTCAGTCTTGAAACAAATGTAACCAAATATCTGGATATATATAATATTAATGATTTTATTGCACAGTTATATAGCTTTAAATACTCCACTTTGATATTAATAATTTGCACACGATTATATTGTTTCAAGTAATTAATAGCTATGATAATTCTATGTTAACACAGCTCAGTCGACTGGGGATGTAGAACATACTGACTGCATCTCTACAGAGGGGTAAGATCCCACCTCCAACGATTGTCCTTAAATGACTCGAAATAATATGATGGCGAGTCTTAGAGGTTTAGGTAATGTAAAGCATGTTTTCATTGTCAACATTCCCAGGTCTACTCTGATCCAGAATGGTAGCACCAGATAGGGCCCAATTTATGGGTCAAATGGAACTGTTTGACATTTAACCTGTGTGCTAAGAACTGACTTACGTCAAATCAAATTGTCAAAAATAGAGTAAAATAAACGACTTATGTTTAATTGAATTGTTAGTGATGCATAGCAATACTTGGAACCATTCAAGAGGATGCAATATATAAATATTTATAAAACGGGATTTGGTATTAGATGATCTTTAATGGTTAAAATGGGTTAAAACCCAACCCAAGGTAAACAGAACTTGGTTCGGTTTCTTTGTTTAATAGCATATCAACCTTTGCAGGTTATTTAATGCCAAAGCCATTCTCCTAGAAGAACAGTAGTGGTACTATCTAACCCATAGCTGGGAGGATAAGGGGGTGCATACCTTTCCCAAGAGCATTTGCCCGAAAGTGAACGTAATAGCACGACTGGAGTACGAACTCGCTTACTACGATCCCGCAGTCCATCACTTAAACCATTACACCACGAGGACACCACCCAGTAAAAGCACTGATGAAAGATATGATAGCATATGTTTGAATGTTACGACCAGTCATCATCTGAGATTAACAATGGACTATTCCGTTTTGACTGTAAGGGAAAAAAGAAAATAAGATCAAGAAAATGACAAAGACAGGGAGAAAAAAAGAAATCAAATATAAATAAATAAATATTTGGAAATGTTAGAGCAATTCATTTGATGCTAATTGCCTACTTCCTTAAAGTGGGAGAGGAAAAAATAAGGGTAAAATAAAGGAACGAAATAGTGAGAAAGAAGCCCAAAAATTATATATATATATATATATGTGATATTAAATAATAAATATATATTATATATATATATATATTTATTTAATCCATAGAATATAGACTGCGACCCTTGGGTTTCATGGAGGTTTTTGCAAAACAACAATCATCAGGCAGTTAATAAAATGGAATGAATTGAAAATCGAAAATTCGACAAAATACAGACAAAAAACCATTAGGATTTCGTTTGTGTGTGGTTGTAAGTGTGTGAGTGTTTGTGGGTGTGTGCGTATGTGTGTATGTGTTATAGTTACGTATGGATGCATGTTTTTATGAGGTTAAGCCAGGCTAGGAACGTAGTGCGTTGGGTTTAGCAGAAATGAATTCAAGTGTATATTAATAATTCGTTACATTATTTCTTTAGGTGACTATAGCTATGGAACAAAACATTATCACTGCATGTCGAGGAGAATGAATAAGAATTTGATTTGTAAGCGTATTTTGGTTCGACACATACCCACAAAGTAATTTAGTGACAACAAACACTCTTATAATATATATATATATATATATATATATATATATATAGAGAGAGAGAGAGAGAGAGAGAGAATAGTTTCAACTTTAGCCAAGGATGGAACCCAAAAACTTACAACTATTCGTAGTCAGAGTTAAACTGGGACTAACACCAACAAAGGAGTGCTTCCACACCCTTCAGAGCTCTGAAATTAAAAAACTCGTCATTGGATATAGCTTAATATTATATAAAGGGTACCCTTTTATGGTGGGTTAAATGGTTAGTTGGTTGCTTGTTTGCTTAGATCTTTAAGGCATATCAACCATTGTAGGTTATTTAACGCCAAATCCTTTTTATACATATAAATCAAATAGATATAATTTGGTTGGGTTAGGTTTTATGGCATATCAACCATTAAAGAATATTTAATGCGAAATCCTTTTTTTACAAATGTATATCAGATATATAGGGTTTAGTTTTTTGGGTTTTACAGCATTTCACCCATTGCAGGATATTTAATGCCAAATCCTCTTTATACATATATATTCAATATATGATTTGGTTTGGTTGGGTTTTATGGCATATCAACCATTGTGGGTTATTTAACGCCAAACCCTCTTTATACATATATATCAAATATATGCGATTTGATTTGGTTGTATTTTATGGCATATTAACAATTGTGTGTTATTTAATGCCAAATCCTCTTAATACATATTTATTAAATATGTATGATTTGGATTGGTTGGGTTTTATGACATATCAACCATTGTAGGTTATTCAATGCCAAATCCTCTTTATACATATATATTAGATATAAACTATTCGGTTTAATTTGGTTTCATGGCATATCAACCATTGTGGGTTATTTAATGCCAAATCCTTTTTATACATATATATCAAATACATATGATTTGGTTTGATTTGGTTTTATGGCATATCAACCATTTTGGTTTATTTAATGCCAAATCCTCTTTATACATATTGAATAAATGATTTTTAAACAAATTTTATTCATAACATTTTTAAATGAGCTTGAGCTAATTTTTTCACACAATCAAATGCTTTCAAGCATTTCTATCTAACATGAATCATTCTATGTGATTTTAATCATTTGTTTGTGCACAGGGAAGTGGTTACAAGTATTGCTATTCAACACTGTTCAAAATTACTCATTCGTTTGCCCGCAGTTAAATGGTTACAATTATTGCTATATAACATTAAGAATTTAATTAAACATCAGTCATTTGGTAATATATAAGTAAATGACCAAACAGTTCTATTTCTTATAATTCAATTTAGCATGCCATTTGTTTTCATACATTTTAACTATCAAACATTTGTATTTTACTCCTAAGTAGGGCATTATCAGGTGCTACCACTCCGGGTCAGAGTGGACCTGAGGGCGATGGCAATGAAGGAATACTCTATATTCCCCCGAGCTCCGCTAATAGGAGCCTCGCCATCGGATGGTTTACAGTCATTTCCTGGGCACTTGTTGGGAGGAGGTTTTACCCCTCTGCAGAGAGGCTGTTGGTGTACTCTACAGCCCCCTTCAACTGAGCAAGCGGGTTAAATCTCTGCAGAGGATATCATCTGCCTACTATAAGTGCCGCTGTCCGAGCTGTTGTAAAAGGGGAATATTGAAATGTTTATTCGGATGGATCAATGGAATAAGGCTAAATATTAAATATTAATTTATTGTGTCTAGATTTTATCGTGTGTTTTTACACCAGTACAGGTGCGTTGATTAGAAAGTGAAACAGGAAATGAATGTTATCTACCAAGAGAGTTGTGAGCGGTCTTTTGACTGATTGATTTTAAACAAGACCGGAATAACATCGAAAAGTCATGGAGACTTGGAAATCAGGAATAGACGATTATGTTTAGTTGTTGAAAAAGCCAGAAAATTGGATGGAAATTTTGGTAAGGTTCGACCAAAGAACTATAACGACTGAAATAAGTGTTATATGCTTAATAATATGTGTTGTATATAATGAATAAAAGTCGCCGATTTTGTGAACCGGGGAAAATCTACTGCGGGTCCCCTGAGAGACCAGACAATGCCAAGTGTCTAATTACTACTTTTAAAAGCTGTAACAAAGATAGTTTGCTGAAAACCGAATGAGAACAATTGGATTTTTTTTAACTTTGAATTTTTATCGTAAAAGATGACCGATTCAATGATTAACAATGCAGAACAATTGAATTTTGCTAAATGGAGTCAAATTAAATATTAATTTACTTTGTCTCATACTTATTTTTTGGTTGAGTTTCTGAGATTATTGGTCGATTAATTTCTATGAAAAATTAATGAAATCTGTCTGGTCTATTTTTACCCACACACACACACACACACACACATATATATACACACACATATATATATACATACATACACACACACACACACACATATATATATATATATACAGACACACACACACATATATATATATACACACAAACACACACACACACACATATATATATACATACACACACAGATATATATTATACACACATATATATATATACACACACACACCCATACACACACACACACACATATATATATATATATATATACACACACACAACCATATATACATACACACACACACACATATATATACACACACGCACACATTTATATACACAGATACACACATATATATGTATACACACACACACACATATATATATACACACACACACACACACACACATATATTACACACACACACACACACACACAGACACACACACACACACACATATATATATATATATATATATATATATATATGTGTATATATATAAAGTGTTTGTATAACAAGAGTAACAGGAAAATCAATAATAATACACATTTAATAAAGAACTTTTATAATAATAATATTGTTAACTGTCCGGTTAATTTTGCTCCATGTGAATATGTGTGTGTTTGTGTGTGTGTGTGTGAAGGTGCGCGTGGTGCAATGGAAACTGAGACCCGAGTTCAATTCCTAGCTGAGATTGTTTGCATTTCACATTGGGCCAATACACTAGTGAAAGGTATACGAGTTGCATACAGTAAGTTTCCAGACTTTTTTCGTCTGGGCACTTTTATTGATGGTACACACATGAAACTCTAGTCCCCTTCGAAGTAATCTCCACCGGTTGCAATGCACATGGTGTACCGTTCCAACAACTTCTAGAAGGCCCCATAGAAGTCCTGTTGTGTGAGCATGTCAATAACTTTCGTCACAGCCTCTTTCATCTTCTCAATTGTCTCATAACGACAGCCTCTGAGCTTAGGGAATAACCCAATGTCACAGGAACCAACGTCTGGACTATAGGGAGGGTGAGGAACTGTCTTGATGCCCATCTCGGTCAAATAGTCTGTGACAATGATGGAGTTGTGGACTGGTGCATTGCCCTGGTGGAAATGCCACTGACCCTATTTGAAGAGTGCTGGCCTCTTCCCGAGGAATCTCTTGCTGAACTCCCTTAAAACCTCAACATAGTAACCCTAACCCTAACCCTTTGGCCAATCAACTCTGGTCTATTGACTTCCTTACTCTTCCCACACCTCTCATCATCCCTCGAAGACTCCCTGCCTTCCTTGAATCTCTTATGCCACTCAAAAACTGATGCTCGATTAATGCAAGATGGTCGAAAAGCAGTCCGAAGCATTCCATACGTTTCTGTGGCATTTTTTCCAAGTTTAAAAACAGAATTTTATTGCATATTGTTCTTCTAAAGTGTCAGATCGCATTTTTGAAATTCACCAGCTGTGACAATCAGGCTTTTGTAGGGTGTATTTGAATTGTTGCTGTAGCTGTTCATTTGAACCTGAAATCATAAAAATTGGTCAGTCATCTCATTAGATGTATAGCAATAGTATACTGAATGTTCAAGAGTCTACAACAATTTTAAATGCCCATACGAAAAAAGTCTGGAAACTTATTGTATGCACCACATAAATCAAACAATTCTCCCTCCACTATAAGAAAATTGTTGGGCACACTGGGTTCTTTAACCTTGGTATGGTTACTGGTCAAAGAGAAAAAAACAAACAAACTCTGAATGCAACTCTGCATGAAACTGACCTTGCGTGGCATCCTGCTCGGACGAAGGAGTTGGTAAATATATAGGTGTATATGCGTGTTTGTGTGACAGTTTCTTTCCTATACGATCTGGTGTGCATAATCACCAGACAGATATTTCTCTTTGATGATTGTGCACACCTAATGAAACATCAGGTAACTGACTGCTAGTGTTCATAATTTTATTATTTTTTGGTTTTATGCGAGGTTCCTTGAAGAAATAAGGAGAATTTTACTTACGGAGTTGACAATTGGAAGCAATTTCTACTGTTGCATCTTTCTAAAGGGAATCAATAGTGATGGATTCTATCATGTCCCAGAAGACAGTCAGAATAAAGTTCTTTACTGACCGATGCGCCCCGAACATTTTCTTTACTTGAGAGTCCGTGTTTTCACTCCATGGATTTTCTTTTCGATTCGTTTTGGTTTAGGCACATTTTGTACATTTTTTTACAAATCCCAATCTTTTGTATATTTCACTTGATTTGAATTTCTCAGATAGCAAATATTTGACGACAGACCTCTGTTCAAGTTTAAAGCCATCTGGTTTAGCTGCTATTTTGAATAGTCAGAAAAAGACTGAAATAATTTCTGCAATAAACCAATTCCAAACGATGCAGAGTTTATATTTAAGGAAAAAGAATCTTGAAAACAAAAATTATTTTGTTTTATTTAAAAAAAATGTTTTCTCTATTAATTGAACCTCATTTTCTCTATTAATCGAACCTCATTTAGTGTCAAAGGATTCGATGTCATTATGACATCGAATCCTTTGACACTAAATTTTCGTATTTGCATTACTGTTTTATATATATATGCATATATATATGTATATATATATATATATATATATATATATATATATATATATATATATATATATATATATATATATATAAGGATAAATGATACCAGACAATGACTTACCCATCGTGTTGGGCTGTAGAATAAACCGATTGCTTCTCTGTAGAGGGGTAAGACCCGCCCCAACGAATGTCATAGATATGACACTAAACAATCTGATGGTGAGGTTCCAGTAATGTTTGAGCTTTGGGGGAATGTAGAGAATCCCTTTATTGGCATCGATCTCGGATCGACTCTGGCCCAAAGTAGTAGCCCCTGATAGGGTCCTATCTATGGGTCAAATAGAAATAAAATGTGTACTTATGATAGACTGAATTGCTAGAAATAGGTCTGTTTTAAAATTTAAACCACGTACTTGTGCTGAACAGACTCATTTGAAATAGAACTGTTTTGACATTTAACTCTGTGTAAACAAAAAAACAATACTAATAGTAAACTGAATTGTTTGAAATATAATTGTTTATATGTATAAAAATGGATTTGGCATTAAATAACCTACAATGGTTGATATGCCACAAAACCGAACCAAACCAAATCATATATATTCAATATATACGCATAAAGAAGATTGGGCATTAAATAACCTACAACGGTTGATATGCCATAAAACCAAACCAAAACAAACCAAACTAAATCCTATATATTTAATATATATGTATAAAGAGAAATTGGCATGAAATAACCTACAATGTTTTATATGCAATAAAACCAAGCTAAACCAAATTATATCATATATATTTGTTATACATTTATGGAGAGGGTTTGGAATTAAATAACCTACAATGGTTGATATGCCATAAAACCAAACCAAAACTAGACAATGACATTGCATTCGTTTGTGGTAATTTACTAAGCTTCTAGCTTAGATGTAGCACAAGGCAGCATGACTTGGGCACCCAATGAGAATCGAACTCACTCATGTAGGTTTGCTAGTCTACCTTGCTAACCATTACACCACCCGTGGTGCCCTATTGCATTCGTTTGTGACACAAATTCCAACCCATGTCATTTTAACCTTTTTTTTTAAAGAGTAAGAGTCCATGGAATAAATATCTTAAAAAATTCTCTCCATTGTGTAATGGCTATCTGAAGAAGATGGTTCCTTTTATGAAGTTGCCAGCTTAAATAAATTTATCATAGTCAGATCATTGTCTTTTGAGTTTTTTCAATTATCTTGAATTTTGCTCTAGAAAAAGGTATATATCAATTATCATACACTGAGCAATCTTCTTATATATCCTCAAATAGAAACATTCCCGACTCATCTTCTTTGGATATATATATATATATATATATATATATATATATATATATATATATATATATATATAGAGAGAGAGAGAGAGAGAGCATTGATAGATTAACGTATCTAATTTGAGATGAATTGTTAGAGCTTATTTGTTTCCCCACGAAAAAAACCTGCGCAGTCTGCTGAGGGCTATAGAATTTACAGACTGCTTTTCTGCTGAGGGGTAAGAACCCCGCCACGAGTGTCTTGGATATAACACTAAACAATCTGATATTGATTTTCCAATAATGCTAGAAATTTTGGGAATATGGAATACCGCATCATTTCCATCGCTCCTGGGTACACTCTGGCCTGGAGTGGTATCACCTGATAGGGTCCTATGTAAAAGTCAAATAGAACCAAATTGTGTAGTTATGCTAAACCGAATGTTTTAAACTATTCATTTAAAAATCATGAATGTATATCTATTTAAATTTGTGCAAATAAACGACTGATGTTAAATTGTTACTGCTAAATACCTATACATGAAACCATTTAACTGTGTGCGAACTAATGATTGATAGTACGAAGAATTATTCATCTTAGATAGAAATACTTGAAACCATTTTACTATGCTCAAAAAATAAGCTCAGGCTGGTTTAAAAATGTTATCAACAAAATGTGTTTACAAATTCTATATGTTCAGTATATGAACAGGATTTGACATTCAATAACAAACGATATTTGATATGTCATAAAACACAACCAAACCAAATTATATATATTTGATATATATATATATAAAGAATTTGGCATTAAATATCCTACCAAACCAAACCAAACTTAACCATCAATGAAAATAACCAAATTTAAACAATTCTTACTCAATTTTGATCCAAAACTGAAACATGAAATTACAAAAACAAGAAAAGCTTATAAAGTTGTTATGTATTAAGTTGTCGAGTTTTAAGTAACGGTTATCGACCTAAAAATTGGCTTGCCCAGTCGGTTGGGGCAGTAGAATATCCTGACTGCATCTTTGTAGAGGGGTAAGACTCCCTAGCGAATGTCCTGGATTATGCCACTAAACAATCTGATGGTGAGGTTCAAAGAATGCGGGAGTTTGCGGGAATGTAGAGTAAGTAACCCTTCATTACCATTGCTCCCCGGTCGACTCTGGGCCGGAGTGGTAGCACCTGGTAGGTCGTATCTCTGGGTCAAATAGAACTAAACTGTGTACTTATGCTAAATTGAATTGTTTGAAATGGAACTGTTTTTGACGTTGAAACTGTGTACTTATGCTAAACTGAACTGTTTGAAAATATGATACGGAGTATTTAAAAGTAAAATTGACTTTCTTATTCAATGTGTACAAGTGTTTCTAAAGAATTTGGTTTAGTTTCTTTGTTTAATGGCATATCAACCTTCGTAGGTTATTTAATGCTAAAGCTATTCTCCTAGAAGAACAGTTGTACTGTTTAACCCATAGCTGGGAGGATAAGGGGGTTCATACCTTTCCCTAGGGTATTTGGCCGAAACTGAACGTAATAGCGTGACTGGAGTTCGAATTCGCGTACTACGACTCCGCAGTCCATCGCTTTAACCATTACATCATGAGGACACCTCCAAAGAATCTGGTATTAAAGTTTGTAGTCAATTATGTATTAAGCTTCAAGAGGTCGTAACGATTAATGTCGTAGAGAATGGATCTGGCGTGTCGAGTTCAAACTTGGACGAGGCTGTTTGCATTTTCCGTTAAGATAATTCCCTTGGGAAAGTTATGAATTCGTTTCTTGTCAACCACTCCCCCATCTATGGTTAAATACTTGTGTATTTAACCGTAAGTAATTGGTCTAAGAAAAATAATACTCTGAACTCAAACCAGCGGTAAACCACTGAAAATTTAACCTTGAATCACATCCTGTCTGCGATAGAACTAACAGGTTTGGTTTCTTTGTTTAATGGCGTATCAACCTTCGTAGGTTGTTTAATTCCAAACCTATTCTCTTATAAGAACAGTAGTGGTACTATTTAACCCGTCACTGGGAGGATAAGTGGGGTTCATACCTTTCCCAAGGGTATTTGCCCGAAAGTGAACGTAATAGCGCGACTGGAGTACGAACTCGCTAACTATGATTCCGCAGTCAATCGCTTTAACCATTACACCACGAGGACACCACCAGCACTAACAACTAAATACATACCCACATTTATGGTGACCATTCTAAATTTAATGGCTTCATGCTTAGTCTTTTGTTGAGAAAGCAAAATTGAACACCTGCTCGTAACAAGTCAGGGAGTGCAAATACCTCTGAAACCATTGGGAATGAGATTGAGCCTCACCAGGTGTCAGATGACTATCGCCTGGATCCTAAATCTACCCGACCAAGCTTGGTGAATAAATACATACGCTGCGGGTATTGCAAATTTTAATAGCATCAGACGAAAATCAAAAGGAAACTTATCTGCTAAGGAGTGTCACCGATCTGGTTTTGGTTGATTGTTGTTAGAAACGTGCACTCTGTTGTCCCTACAAAGTCAAATGTTTTCCCATAAGACGTGAAAAAGGTTGGGTCTCTTTTGATAAGAGGCTGCACCTGATGACCTCCATATGACCTGATCTTAAATGTTGACCCCTGAAGAAGAGTGCTTCTCAATAAGCAACGATTACAAAATGAGTTCACAGTTACAGCAAGGAAGTGCTTGTTTTTTTTGTGTTTTTCTCTCCTTTTATTTGCTTTTTTTTATTAGCTTCTTTATTTAATTTTGTCTTTTTGTTGGATCATATGTGTGTTCACTGACAATTTATAACTTTACATATTTGTCACAGTGTCTTTCTCGCTTTTATTTGAGTTTATTTCATATCAATTGACGGATTTATTCTCTGTCTCCTCTGCAGTCTGCAGTCTCTCTATCTCTCTTCTTTTTCTAATACGTATATATCTTTGTGTGTGTGTGTGTGTGTGTGTGTGTGTGATAGATAGATAGATAGATAGAGAGAGAGAGGGAGAGAGAGAGAATGCGTGTGTGTGCGCGCGTGCCATAAAGTGTTTTTAAAAATCTGGTTTTCTTCCTCTGCCACTCTATCAGTTTGTCTCTATATTTCTATTCATCTCTCTCTCTCTCTCTCTCTCTCTCTATCTATCTCTCTCTCTCTCTCTCTCTATATATATATATATATATATATATGTATACGTGTGTCTGTTGATATGTATGTATGTATGTATGTATGAATCTATCTATCCATCTATCTATCACAATTTATTATATATATATATATATACAAATATCCGTTTATCTATCTATCTATCTATCTATGTACGTGTGTGTCTGTTAATATGTATGTATGTATGTATCTCAGACTATATATATATATATATATATATATATAACAACCTATCTCAATTCATTACGTACATATATGTATATATATGTGGTTTCGGTTTGGTTTCGGTGCTTAATAGCATATCAACCTTTTTAGGTTATTTAATGCCAGAGCCATCTTTCTAGAAGAACAGTAGTGGTACTATTTAACCCATAGATGGGAGGAAAAGGGGGTTCACACCTTTCCCAAGAGGATTTGTCCAAAAGTGAACGTAATAGCGCGACTGGAGTTTAAATTCGCTTACTACGATTCCGGAGTCCATCGCTTTAACTATATATATATATATATATATATATATATATAAGTCTGTTAATATCTATCTATATATCAGGAAATATAGGATAAACTATTCGGCTAATACAGCAGCAGATTATGAACACACACACACACACACACATATATATATATATGTGTGTGTGTGTGTATGTGTGTGGTCATAACATATTTTGCTTATCACCTAAATTTTACATCGAAATCCATATCTATCACGAACATTATCACAGAGCACACCACGAAGTTCATAATTTGGGATTAAAGTACACATTCAGGTAACTGACGCCCAGGCGTTCTTGTTATACATATATATATATATGTATAATTACCAAATCATACTGATTGTACGAATTCCCTTAGCTCCCTCTCATCATCGGTCTTTTTGGACCATTCCTCTTGTCAAGTCGTCTACGCGGCCTTCAGTGTCTGCACAAAGATGATGAATGTAAGTTCTTGATGTTCTGCCAGCACTCACGTGTCCATATGTTGGAGTTCATTGGAGGACGTCGATTATGAGATCGTCCTTAATTTACAAGCATTGCCTAACATGTCTTCTCTGTTTTACTAAGATGGTCTGTGAGATCGGAAGGAAGAGGCCGTGCAGCTGCATTTCTGTGGGGTCCTCCTTCTAGGAGTTGTTCAAAATAGCACACAACATCTTTGTGTAGTTTTCATCTAGCTTTCCTTAAAGTCTTTTTGGTGCTACCGTACAGTAATTCTTACACGGCTTCTAACTAAAAGAGTTCCCGTTAAATGTTATAAGTGATAAGATACCCATATGCTCGATAGGCTCTCAATAGCAAATGCTTTTTCTACGAGCATATTGAGAAGCAATGCCAGAATGATTCGACTTGTATAAGTGTATTTGGAAGAAGTGCTTGATTATGAGCGTAAACTGTATCTACGATAGTTTCTGCGGGATATCGTCAGTTTTTTTTTTTGTTTTTTTTTGTCGGTAACCATTTTTAAAATCAGGATCAAACCGGAGAGAAACTCCATGACAGTCAAACATACAGCCTACACAATCATTTTGTCATCTTGCCCCCGCTAGTCAATTAATATCAAATTCTGGATGAGGAGAGATTGGTATACGCTTTATAACTAGTCTGCATAGGATGCAGCATGGGGGTTGTGATACAGGGCTAATAAACCCAAAAGTTGGTCAAAGGCGTGCTTCATCTGATGCGTGGTGAAGGAGACTTATAGGTCAAAGGGGCAGGATCAAATAGTTCTCTCTGGAACATACTACTTCTCATCTATGAGGTGGGGTTTATTGATGAGAAATACCTATATATATAATAATACCTATATATATATATATATATTTGAAAAATTGAACAAGGTGGTCTTTTGGGTTCCTCATTATCTCAGTGTGAAGAATAAGAAAGATCGTATATTCATAGTCACAAGTTTTCTTTCAAAGTAGAGTAGTGACTGGCTTTTTACAAATATTATTTCAGGTGGTGAAAAATGTTTGTTTTTATGACGATATTTAACGCAAAAGGTAGTGGATTGACTAGAATGAATTGTTGGAGCCTTCACGAAAAATGAAGCTTCATAGAAGAAAATTTATGTTACGAGTACGGTGGGATCACTGCAGTATTACTTATTTTGAGTTTTTAAACTGCAGTTCGTCTCTCAGTGTAAACTTATTCTCAAAAGCTGTAAAGTGTGCTTGAAAACGTACCGCACTCGTCAATAGGAGAAACGTTGTGCTTCTCTATGACAACGCAAAACCACATTCGGCAAGAATCACGGAGAAATTTAGATTTAGTTTGGTTTGTTCAACCCCATACACCATATTATACCAGAGTGATTTTCCTTCTCAGAAAATGGTCAGAATAAATAGACATTTTCTTAAAAACCAGCCGAATTTTAATCGGAAGGAATTGAGAAGCAAGCTGATAAATGGCAAAAAGTGATTAAAAATAATTGCAAATATGTTATTGATTGAAATTAATTCATTGCTAAATTATTCATGAATAGATTATATTTTACTGAAACGAAAATTATTCATGATTCAACCCAGTATATATATATATATATATGTTAGGATAGATAGAAATATTCATAGACACGGGAATATGTTATTTAACTAGTACTAGATTAACCTTTTCAGAAATGGCGTCTTTATGTATAAAATAAACTTTTATCCTTTTCAATAATCCCCTGATCATTTTCACTAAAAAGATCTCTCTACGTTTTGTCGTTCGTATCTATGCCAACAAAATAGAAAAAAAAATACATATACATGTATACATATAAAATCTTTTTTAGACTTTAAAAAAAATCTCATTCACTAGGCAATTCAGAAAATGTCGAACAACGTTGAAAAGAGTAAAGATTACGATCCTCTTGCCCAAACATAGGAATTTGATCACTGTCATCATCACCATCTTCACCATTGGCGTTGCCATTATCATGCCTCATTTCTGAGGAAAAACACATTGAAACTAATTGTCTTAATAAGAAAGAAAGTTAATGACCTTTTGAAAAATAAATGAAACGTCGTTTTGTTCGGAGACTTTGTCCAGTCTGATAAGATACGAATGAACTTTGAGTGAATATCTACGTATATATTGAAAGTATATATATATATATATATATATATATATATATATATATATATATATATATTTATGTATAATGTCTGGTTGGGAATGCGATGGAAGAAGGACATTTTTTTTTGTTTTCATATTAAAAAGAATTTCAAGAAATTCTGACTTTTTTTCATTGTTCTTGGTCGTCTTGCCGCGGACAAGAGAAGAAAATTGGCATTGTAAGAATTTTTGGTCTTTTGAAAGAGAAAAAGGTAATGATACCATTAAGGCAAAAATATATATTAAAAGTTTTCTTTTTACATCATTATTTTTTATATATAAAAGCATTTTTATCAAAAATATTTTTGATAAAATTTTTAAAAAAGTTTTTAAACAGAGTGTAGCAATTTTTTAGGCATGTTTTATTGAAGATTACAGACATCTAAAGTAAATTGAACTAATCTTAAAATATTGTTCATTAACTTTTCATTAGTTTATTCTCGACCATGACTCCTGTGGATAGAAAGTACTCGAAATCTATACATCTATGAGTAGACCCAGTTGGCAGTAGAATACACTGACAGAATCTCTGCAGTGGAGTAAAACCTCGCACAACGAGAGTCCTGAATATGACATTAAACCATTGCAAAGCTCCAGCATTGAAGCTTTGGGAAATATAGTAAAAAAGTAAAGTTAGCGACCATAGTCGAGGGTGACCCGAAGGCTCCCTTTTCGATAGCTACTACACCAAGGTGTAGGGGAGGGCGCTACTCCATTCCCAGGATTGCTCCACTTTACCCTTGAACCGTACCTTATAATGCTGAGTGTTAAGCAAGGTGGTATCAAGTACCATTTTTAAAGTCTTTGGTATGACTCGACCTGGGATTGAACCCAGGTCTCCCGGGCCATTGGCGAACACTCTAACCGCTGGGCCATTGCCATTACTTCCAGTTCGACTATGATCCAGAGTGGCGGCACCTGATAGGGTGCTATCTATAGGTAAAAAGAACTCTTTGATATTTAAACTGTGTGCAAATAAATGACTTATGCCAAGTCGAATGGTTAGAAATAGAATTCCTTGATCCTTTAAGTGTGTGTAAACAAGGTTTGGTTGGTTGGGTTTTATGGTATATCAACCTTTGTAGGTTATTTAACGCCGAATCTTATTATGTAAATAATCAGTTCTATTTAAAACAATTCAGTTTAGCATAAATACGCAGTTTAAATGTATAAAAACAGTAAACGCCAACCACCGTTTAGTTCTATTTAACCCATAGATGGAACCCTTATCAGGTGCTACCACTCCGGGCCAGAGTAGACCTGGGAGCGATGGCAATAAAGGGGTACTCCGCATTCCCCAAAGCTCCAGCATTGCTGGAACCACACCATCAAATTGTTTAGTGTCATATCCAAGACACTCGTTGCGGGGGGGGTCTTACCCCTCTGCAGAGAAGCAGTCGGTGTATTCTACAGTCCCAGCTGACTGGGCAATGGGCAAACAAATGATTGATGTGTAATTGAATTGCGAGAGATCAATGATTGGAACAATTCAACTGTAAAGAAACAATAGCAATACGACTGTGCTAACAGATTTATTGCAACTCATTTAAAAAGGAAATTACCTAAAAACTACTCATTTAAAAATCATGAATGTATATCTATTTAAATTTGTGCAAATAAATGACTGATGTTAAATTGTTACTGCTAAATACCAATACCATTTAACTGTGTGCGAACTAATGATTGATAGTACGAAGAATTATTCATCTTAGATAGAAATACTTGAAACCATTTTACTATGCTCAAAAAATAAGCTCAGGTTGGTTTAAAAATATTATCAACAAAATGTGTTTACAAATTCTATATATTCAATATATATGTATGAACAGGATTTGACATTAAATAACCTACAAGGTTTAATATGCCATAAAACCTAACCAAACGAAATCATATATATTTAATATATATGTATAAAGAGAATTTGACATTAAATAACCAACAATATGCCATAAAACCCAACCCGACCCAACCCAACCAAACTTAACCAACAATGAACATAACCATATTTAACCAATTCTTACACAATTTTGATCCAAAACTGAAACATGAAATAACAAAAACAAGAAAAGCTTATAAAAATTGTAATATACTTAAGTAGTAGATTTTTGAGTAAAAATCATCGACCTTAAAAGTGCCCCAACGAGTGTCCTGATATGACTCCAAGCAATCTGATGGTGAGGCTCCAGTAATGCTGGAGCTTTTGGGAATATGGAGTAACCCTTCATTACCATCGCTACCAGGTCCAGTCAAGCCCAGAGGGATAGCACCCGATAGGGTCCTATCTATGGGTCAAATAGAACTAAACTATGTACATATGCTAAACTGAATTGTTTGAAATGGAACTGTTTTGACACTGAAACTGAATTTACGCTGGACTGAATTGTCTGAAAAAGAACTGTTTGACTAAACTGAATCGCTTGAAATAGAAATGTTTTTGGCAATTAAACTGTGAACTTACGCTAAATTGAATTGTTTGAAATAGAACTGTTTATTTGTATAAAAATAGATTTAGCATTAAATAACATGCAAAGGTTGATATGCCATAAACAACAAACAAACAAACAAACAAACTTAAAATTGGCATTTCTTAGGAGGGACGAAGGATCATCTCGTGGATTGTTCTTTTTTACACCGGAAACTTTTCTTGCAAATAAATAGCAATTTATTTGTAAGTTTGATTCACACTAAGTGCCCTATACCAACGACCACTTAATTAGTTATAACTTAGTAGTGAGTGTGATTCTCACTAGTGCCCCCATACGAACGGCCTTGTGCTAAATGTAAGATATGATTGATTTAAAGGCACGACGAATTGAGTAATACTTGGCAAGATAGGCCAGTCGACCATTGTAAGTGAATTCGATTCTCACCGGGCGTGCCATACTTTTAGCTTTGTGACCGCCCTGTCGGCTGGGACTAAAGAATATACTGACTGCACTTCTGCAAAGGGTAAGACCCCCTTCCAACGAATGCATGACACTAAACAATTTGAGGGTGAGGATCCAGTTTTGAAGATTTGGGGAATGTGGAGTACCCTTCGTTGCCATTATTCCAAGCTCCACTCTTATCCGGAGAGGAAGTTAGGGTCCCATGTATGGGTCGAATAGAACTATCTAATCATTTACTATACCAAAAAACATTTAATCGTGTATATATATATATATATATATACATTTTAAAAACATATGATTTGGAAACAAATAGTTTTAGGTTTTAAGAAACAATTTTTAAACGAGCCTCAGTTCATTTGTATGCTCACAGTTAAATGGTTTCAAGTGTTGCTACCTAACAAAAATAGTTTCATTTGCACGCTATTAACGTGGTGTAATGGTTATCGTCGTAGGAAATCCACACGGTGACACGAGTTCAAATCCTGGAGGAGACTGATTGCATTTCACATAGCATTAATACCCTTGGGAAAGGTATGAATCCAATTATTCTCCCTCCAGCTATGGGTAAATAGTAGGGCAGACTATGTTCTTCAGCCTTGGCGAGGCAACTAGTCTAGGAGAAGGAAAACTCTGAATTCAAACCTGTTAAACTCCGCTTAAAAACTGACCTTGTGTCATATCCAGCCCGTGCGGAGGGGTTGATTAACTGGTTTCAAGTACTGCTAGCGAACATTAATAGTTTCATTTGTACACAGTTAATTGATTTCAAGTATTGCTATCTAACACTTGTAATTCTTTTCAGTGTCATTTATTCATTAACGTATTGTGGGTAAACTGTTCGCCTAGTGGGTGGAGTGTTCGCCAAAGGTCCGGGAGATCAGGGTTCAATCCCAGGTCTAGTCATACCAAAGACTTTTAAAAAATGGTACTTTGTACCTCCGTGCTTAACACACAACATTATAAGGTGTGTATCAAGGGTAAATTGGAGCAATCCAGGGAAAGGAGTAGCTATTAAAAAGGGAGCCTTCTGGTCGCCCTCGACTACGGTCACCAACAACAACATTGCTATGTAATACGAATTATTCAGCTTTACAGTCATTTGTTTGCACATCGTTAAACTCTTTCAAGTATAGAAAATTATTTAATATTCCGACATGACCCATTGATACGACCCTAACAGCTTCGAATATTCCAAGTCAGAGTGGACCTGGGAATAATGGTAATGAAGGCGTACTTCATATTCCCTAAAGCTCTTAGTCTAGAACCTCAACATCAGATATTTTAGTGTCATATCCAGGAGACTCGTTAGTGGGGAGGGTGTTTTACTTTTCTGCTGAAATCCAGTCGGCGTGTTCAGCCGCCTTTGCCGAATTTGCCAAGTAAAGAATAAAATTAGAAAATCAAGACAACGTTTCAATGAAGAACTATAATAATACCCACTTTGTCGTAAATTGTACTGTTTAAACATAAATCGATATAAAAAAAAAACACTTATTAGACAATCTAATATAAATCTTTTTAGTATAAAACGTTTGACAAAAAATAGATTTTTGTGATTTCTAATTATTTTTTTTTCAGCTGTAATGAAATTGGATTTTTTTATGGTTTGACTGACGAATTCGACAGTTTAAATGATTTTACGGGAAAATGGTACAATCATGAAAAAAATTAATAAAAAGAAAAAAATCTTTGTGAAAGAAAGAAAGAAAGAAAGAAAGAAAGAAAGAAAGAAAGAAAGAAAGATGGAATGTGAATAAGAAAAAAAGAAAAAAAGGAAGGCTTAGAAGGACGAAAGAAAAAAGAAAGAGTAGAATAGAACGTGTGAAAAAAAATGAAGAAAGAAAGAAAGAAAGAAAGACTGGAACGTGCAAAAGAGAGAGAGAGAGAGAGAGAGAGAGAGAGAGAGAGAGAGAGAGAGAGGTTTTGGTAAAAAGAACTGAGAGAAAGTAAATAAAAATGACTGCGGTATAGGAAACCAAAACAAAAGGAGAAATTGTACAAATAATAAAGTCAGGAAGAATATATATATATATATATATATATATATATATATATATATATATATATATATAAGAAAAGAAGCAAAAGAAATTGTACAAGTAATAAGAAAGAAAGGAAGAAAATTCAGACAGGTACTCGGAGAAAAAATCGTTTGTGGTCAAGTCCTAATGAAAGCCCAGATTTCTAGGTAATCACTGAAGTTAAGCGACGATGAACGTTACCAGTACTTAGATGGGTGACCGCTCAGTCAAAGCCGGTACAAAAAGCAGCCTAAGGCATATGTGTCAGACTAAGCAAAGCTTCCAAAAAGAAGAAAGACGTCTGAAAAGAAAAAAGAAGGAAGGAAAGTAAGAACAGAATATATGAAATAGAAAGAATAAAAAGCAGAAAAATTTGGAAATGTGAAGAGAGACTTTTTATAATTAATTGTATTCGGACTATTGTTTTGATCTTTATTATTGTATTCACAGTGTTTCGGTCGATGCATTCTTCGGCCTTTTTTAGGTATTTCATGTCAAACTTGGTAGGCTACACGGAACTTCGAACCGAAACCTTTATTTAATCCACGAGAATAGATGGTTCTAATTCTTTCAACCATCATCGAGTATAAGTTTTAAGCCCTCGTAAATATCCTTGTTATCTACCAGTAGTCAGGATCGAACCTGCAACCTCTCGATGATTTTACTAAAAAACACCCTTTAACCAAATGCCTATGTCCATTACGCCATGTATTGAAACATTGTGAATATATCAACAAAGATAGCTCTGTCAGCTGGGGCAGTAAACTATACCGACTGCATTTCTGCAATGGGGTAAAACTCCCCCAACGAATGTCCTGATATATAACGTTAAACAATCTGATGGTGAGGCTTCAGTAATGGCGGGGCTTTAGAGAGTGTGGAGTATCCTTTTATTGACATGGCGCCCAGGTTCACTTTGTCCCGGACTAGTTGCATCTGATCGGATCCTATCAATGGGTCAAACAAAACTGTTTGATATTTAAACTCTGTGCAAACAAATTACATGCTAAATTGAATTGTTAGAAATAGAACTGCATGATCCTTAAACTGAGTAAACGAGTGACGGATGCTTAACTGAATGGTTGCGTTAAATAGCAAAACTTGAAACAACTTCACTGTGTGCAAACAAATGAGTAATATTGAATAGAACTATAAGTGTTAGATAGCTATAATTGAAACCATTTAACTTGGTAGAAACAATAGCAATATTAGTGTGCAAACAAATTAGTTCTCACTTTTTTGAAAATCAAATTATTGACAAACTAATCTCTTACATATCATGTATATCTATTTAAATGTGGGCAAACAAATGATTGATGTTAAATTGTTACTGATACATTACAATACTTGCAACCATTTAACTGTGTGCAAACAAATGACTAATAGTAAATGGAATTATTCGTATTAGAAATATTTGAAATCATTAAACTGCGTGTATAGAAGAAATGGGCTCTGGCTCGTTTAAAAATTTTAGCAGCAAAATCTATATAAATTATATATATATATTAATATGCAAACAGGAATAGACATTAAAAAACCTATAATGGTTGATATGTGATAAAACCAAATCAAAGTTAACCAAACCAAACAATAAAGATGAAGACAATAGTCCGAATATTCTAAATGATGAAAAATAAAAAGCTTCATCTTGGAAATTTTGACAAATACTAAAGTGAAAATAAATATGGGCCAATAGCGTGAAGGAATAATGAAGAAAGGAAAATAGAAATTGAACCTAACATTACGAAAAAAAAGCCCAAAAACACAAGGTAAAGAATCTAAATTTGAAAAATAACACACACACACACACACACACACAGCCTAAACGAAAGATAAATGAAAGAAATGTAACGATTGTCAAATGAAGTTTGTTTTTTTTAAATAAGGAGAAAAAATACGAAAAAGACGAAAATGAACGAATAAATGAAAAATAGAAAAAAAAAATCTCCCGTTCTGAAATGAAGGCTCAAGTGTAAATGAAGTAATTGACATGAATTCAGAAGGAAACAATGTGTCATATCGGAACTCTTTTGTCAAGAAGTCGCTAACGCCTATAGAGAGTAAAGTAGCTACTCAAAATTCAAAAAGTCAAGCCCAACAACATTTGAGCCTCCTTTCTGTTGAGAGACAAATGACACCAAGGGAAGTCCGGTCGTGAAAAAGACGCGGACGAAATGAACATTTTAAACCCAACACACAAGTATTCAGATTCGCGCGCGCGTGCGCGCACACACACACACACACACACACACACACACATGCAATACCCTTTTTATTCATCTGAGAATGCATTTTTCAAGACAATTATCATTATTATCTACGTAAAACACACTCTCTATCTCTCTCTCTCGCACACACACACACACACACACACACACACACATATATATATATGTATATATGTGTGTGTGTGGGTGTGTGTATGTGTATGTTTGTAGTTAGGCAGCAGTCGTTCATTTAAACATGTTTCATTAAATAATAAAAAGCAATTTTTGTCTGTATAATTTGTTTAAGATCCTTTCAAGTTTCCTGATTAGTGTCTTAGTTTCAGGTTGGAATTGGTAGATGAATTTCCGAAAATTAATTTTGAAAATAGCGACAATGTTTTGAAATGCTTTTAGGATTTTTTATCCCTTATTCCTTGAGTATTCTCTTTCCGTTAATAACGTTCCCTTTTTAAATTGCGTTTCCTTTTTTTAAATACATTAGTTTCCTTGTTTTTATCCAACTCCTAAAAAAACACACATTACAAATGCATGCAACCTCTGATGATGGCCTATGAAGTGTCCGAAAGCGCTCGGAACAATTTGGGGGAATTCATCAACCAATTCCAACCTGAAACTAAGACACTTAACAGGAAACTTAAAAGGATCTTAAATAAATTATACAGACAAAATTTGTCTTTATTACTTAATGAAACATACTTATATATATATATATATATATATATATATATATATGATTAATCTATTGGCATTGAAAATCAAATGTAATATGCATCCTCAGGATCATTTGTTATTCATTGTCTTGTAAGTAATGCGAGAAGTAAGACGTCAAAATTATCTTTCTTCATGTTTTTCAATATTTTAATACAACTACAGCTTGAAAGAAATCTCGTTTTATTTCATCAGAATGATTACATATCTCTATGATCAATAACTTGTCAATGGCAGTCTATGCTATGGACAGATTAATATTTTGACATCGCTTTCAGTAGATGAGATATTGCTACCGAGGTATGTGAACTGGTCTAACACATTTTAGGGAGACAATTACAAAACTCAGAGGTTATATTATCATATTTCTTTTTTTATGTTAATATTTGTATAAGATTTTTTATTTATATCGTTGAGGAAAACATTAATTGATTTTAACGGCATGCCGACCAATCTAGGTTAATTCTATGCCAAGAGGTTAGGGAATGGCGTTCATTGTATGTTTATATCTATATTTTTGAGTTCTTTCGGTAATGAATAGTATATAAATCAAGGTTGCTGAGTGCACAGCAAAGTGAGATGGTTAACGAGTAAGACTTACGTTACTAATATCAGTGAGTTCGATTCTGACTCTTAATTCTTTAAAATGATCTATTCGATCCATAAATGAAAAACACTAACAAGTACTGCCACTCCGGCTTCAAGATGACCTGAAAGTTTTACGATGAAGGTGTACTGTCCAATGTTTAGGAGCTATGTTGGTCAGTGTATGAATTTGAATCGTACCACATGTGCAGTTTCCAAACCCTTCCTCGGCCACGTTCAGGATTAAACATAAGTTCAGTTTTTAAGTGGAGTAAAGCTGACTTGAATTCAGAGCTTTCCTTTTCCTAGGTTGGTTTTCTAAAGAACCCAGTCTACCCAACTATTTAATCAAAGCTGGTTGAAGGGAGACGAGATTGATTCATGCCTTTATCAAAGGCATTAACACGAAGTGAAATACGTCTGATTTTTTATCTATCAATGTGTTTCTTAAGAAAATGTGGATATGTGTGTGTGTGTGTGTTTTGGTTTCTTTGTTCAATGGCATATCTTCTTTCGGGGGTTATTAAATGCGAAAGTCGTCCTTGTATGAGATCAGCTATAATATTACTTTAACCACAGCTTGGGTGGATTAGTTGGGTTCATACTTTTTCTAAGGGTATTAGTCCAAAATGAGGGACTGGAGTTGGAACTCGTTTACTACGATCACACCGGGACTCCTCTCTCTCTCTCTCTCTATATATATATATATATATATATATATATATATAATCCACCGTCAGATTTTCTGTTGTATCACAACCCTTCAATGTGGCTAGACACATGAGATGCTTCAAGCTCGGATCGAAACCCGGCTGAATATACGTCAGTCGGATATCTTAACCCAGAGTTATCGTCATTCTCAGCTTAAGCGAAGGAATTTTTTTGCATCTATTTTTACATATACGCTATCAGCTACCAGAGAGCTCATTTCATGAGAAAAGCTTTGCATTGACGTCTATGTGGCAGACGGCAATTTCCCACTCGTATGACCAATCCACTAGGGGGAGCATATATATATATATATATATATATATATATATATATATATAATGTATCAAAGAATTAGCTTTCGAAGTTTCAGGTATATATTATTGAATGGAATCCCAACGCCAAAATATTTGCTACTTCCGGTGCCAACATCTGGGGCCAATTGGTCCTGGGCCAAAACGAGAATTTTAAAAATTTTGTCTCTCCAGAAGAAATTGAATATTATATAAAACGCCGATTATATATGTCAGGGCCAGCATTTATTTGATCCCTACTCTTTCTGTCAGTTCGTGCACATACACACACATACACACACACACACATACATACGTATGTTCGTACAAGCATGCGTGGATACGTGCTTATGCATGCACGCACACACACACACAGACCCTCGCACGCACATGCATGCACGAATACATTAACACGCACACTAACATACATCACTTCCTGTAATCCTTCATCAACAGAACTACACCCCCCCTAAAAATTAAAAAATACAGTAATTGATAACATTATGATATCCAAAATGGGAAAATCTGAATTTTCAATTTCTGTCTCATTTTTTCCGTTACCCTCTTTCTCATATATATATATATATATATATATATATATATATATATATATATATATATATATATATGCTTAAATGAAAGACTGCTGTCCAACTGCTACTCACGACGATACTAACACCCAAAACTATCGGCATAGTTTTGTAAAAAGACAAATCAACAACAATAAAAAAAAAATAAACATCCTAAAATTTTTGCAATGTTAAAAAAAAAACTTAAAGAAATATTTTTAAAAAACCGTCATTAAACTTGAAAGGATCCTAATAAAATTAAATGGACAAAATGTGTCTTTATTATCTAATCAAACATGCTTGAATGAAGGGCTGCTGCCCAACAACACATATTTAAAAAAAAACAACATTATTCTGCATCTCACGACGATACTGGCTCCCGATAGCATCGCTTTTAGTTTTATAAAAAGACATATCAACCAGAATAATGATAAAATAAGCACCCTAAATACAGTAGAACATTATGTGCGTTACAAACTAAAAAGAAATTCTCTTCCACGTACGCTCCGGACAATTTCAGTAAATTCATCTACCAATTCCAACCTAAAACCAAAACACTTCTCTGGAAAATTGAAGGGATCCTTATAAAATTATATTGACAAAATGTGTCTTTACTATTTAATCAAACATGCTTAAATGAACGACTGCTGCCCAACTATATATATAAACATATATATATATATATCGTGGGTAAGCTTTGGAATAAGAAAAAATGAGAAAAGAAAAGCTATACGGAAATATATATATACATATATATATATATATATATATATATATATATATATATATATATATATATGTGTGTGTGTGTGTGTGTGTGTGTGTATATATATGATTTATTTATATAGTGTGAGATGGGAGGTGAGTGGCTGTACAGTTGTTTTTTTGGGGGGGGTGCTACTTCTTGCATTTGTTCAAAACAGCACAGATCATTCTAGTGTAGCTTCTATCTAGCGTTTTCCTAAGCGTATAGGTGCAGCCATACTGTGGTATGGACACAACCAAAGCTTAAAAGAAATCTCGTTTATTTTATTCGAAAGATACAATTTTTATATGACCACAGCCTATCAGTACATGTTTTTCTTATGTGTACATTAATATTGTTTTCATTTGAGGAGATATTGCTACCGAGGAATATGAACTGGTCTCCTAATTTCAAAGGCTCTGTTTAAAAAAAATTACTTTTTTATCTGCTTTTATGTATAGGCGAATACCTCATGCTGCTTACTGTGGGTTGTGCTGTAGGGATTCAGCTAGGACAGGTGTATTTGGGAGAAGCCTTAGATCATCTACGTAGTCTGAAACCATTTTCTTTCATTTGATCAATTGACTTTCCTCGTATGAACAGAAATAGTGCAAACGTATTTCCTTGAAAGTCTCCTGAGTCAATGTCGAAGAAATCAGTAAATCAGTGTCATCATTGCTTTCGAGTTTTTTATAAAGTCTCTTTGTAACGGTAACAATTTCTTTAAGGAGACTATATGCTGGTTGTATTTGTTCCATTTCCTCCATGTATATGAAATTAAATGTTTTGGAGAATCTACGATCAACAGTGTTGCCTCGGTACTTTTTGCATTTACTCCTTCAATGATCCAATGGAGAGTCAGAATTTGTGATGTCGTGGATCTATTTCTCTGACACCCATTCTGATTTTTCGTAAGAATTTCCTCAACTTCAGGTCAGTTATAATTGAGAAATATGGCATTATAAACGTTAGCGGCTATAGCAGTAAGAGTTATGACTCTGTAGTTGTGGGTTTTTCCAGGGTTGTCTTTTTTGAAGAAGAATAGGATTAAGCCTTTTATCCATTTGCTTATTGTGCTTAGTTTATACCTAGCGTTCCATAATCGAAGAAGTGTGATTTCCTTGTCTTTCATACTTCAGGATGTATTTCGTCATGGCCTGCAGTTTTTCTGTGTTTTACTATTATGATTTTGATTTTTTTTTCTATACAAAGTTTCTAGTTTAATGCCTAGTTGACCATTTATAATTTCTTTTGTCAGTTTATCTGTGATTTCAGGAAGGAATTCCAAGCTGATTTTTAAGATGCTCTTTCCATTTCTGAAGTTTTTCTTCTTGGCAGACAATTTTAAGTTTTGCTCTTGTAGTACTTCTTCTACTTACTCCATTTAATGTCAACCATGCTACTCGTGATTGTCTATCTTCTATTACGTTTCTGATTCAATGATTTGGTCTTGAATGTATTCTAGTCGTTCTTTTTAGCATGTGTTAATTCTCTCAGAGCTTTCTTAAGTTTCTGCGCATTGACATTTGTTGTTTTTTTTTTATGTTAAGATGCTTTTTTTCATGTTATCTCGTTTTTCGCTTAGTGCTATTAATTCCTCAGAAACTCTAAATTTACTTCTGAGTTGATTAGTACGCCCTCGGATGCTGCTTCTGTGTGGGCTGTGATATATTATATCGATTAAAATTTTGGTCCTGATTTATTTAGTTCCAATGAAAATAAAATAACACTATTTTCTCCTAAAGACCATTAGTGATTCGGGAAATGGTTAATTTCTCTAACACTATAAATTATTTGGCAACACAAATGAATAATGAAGCTTCTTTTAAACAACACAACAAAGAAAGGTTTATTATCACAGCAGGTGTAAAGGAGTAAGAGTGAGAAAGTAACCCTTTCGTGTCGCTGGTCAGTATGTTGGTCCTTGGTTTGTAGGAAGCGTGTGTGAAGCTAGCAGCAGGGTGTAATTCAGCGATGGGGTTCCAAGTGGAATCCGTAGCAGTCATGTGAGAGAGGTCTGTTTGTGCTGCTGGCTCATGGCTCTCTGACCGTCGAAGGGGACTAGAAAAAATAGTTCTTGAGAGGAAGAAGTAATTAATGCGCTCTGCCAGTTGATTGGTCAGTGAGTGACCGAATCTCTTGGCCGGGGGCATTGATTCGCGAAAGGAAATAGATCTGTGGCTGCTACAGACCTGTAGCTTTCATTTTTGGCGAAATCGGGTTAATTACGAAGAAGCTATCCCCATTATTAGTATGAAGGTAATTTTATTCTTAATTAATGATAGTAAAAGTAAAGTTGGCGACCTTTTTCGAGGGTGACGCGAAGGCTCCCTTTTCAATAGCTACTACACCGAGGTATAGGGGAGGGCGCTACTCTATTCCCTGGATTGCTCTACTTTACCCTTGATACTTACCTTAGTGTGCTGAGTGCTAAGCAAGGCGGCATCAAGTACCCTTTTTTGAGTCTCTGGTATGACTCGACCTAGGACTGAACCAAGTCTCCCAGACCATTAGCGAACACTCTACTCATTAGACCATCCGGAATTGATTTCTTTAAGTGAACACAATCAAATCAAAATGGATATTTCTAGACATTATTTTTTTTCAAACTATGCATCAGTAAAAATCTGTTAGCAAAAATATGAACATGTTTCAGACCCAAAATAAATACACCAATTATATATATTAATGGCAATTTCATTACAGAGGTGTATCAGTTTTAAATCTTTGTTACCTACTTTGAATGCGGTAAAGCTTGGTTATAAATAATATATAATGATATCCTTTTTCTTTGTATAATTTTCCTCTAGAAATGAAAACACTCTGGGTCTTTGGTTTTGAATAAAATTAATATGATCTTCAGTTAAATCTCAAGAATAAAAGATCTCTGATAAATTTCAAGAATCAAAGATTTCTGGTAAAGTCTAAGAATATAATATTTTTGGTAAATTGTTAGAATTAAAGATTTTTGGTAAATTCTTTGAATTCAAGATTTTAATAGTTTGAATATGTTTTTAGATGTCCAACCACTTTAACAGTAACATCTGGATTCGATCCCTTGCATGGTGTAAGGGTTAGTGAGTTCGATTCTCACTGGGAGCCAAATATTTCTTGTCTTGTGCTAAGCTAAGCTAAGTAAATGGCAATAAGATCCGAGTAAGAGAATAGCAATAACTTCAGAACAAAATTGTTCTTCTTTTATTTTCAGAAACCCAAGAATTGAAAAACATCTATTTTCTCATGAATCATTAAGAGGATTCAACAAATGACAAACGTAATTAATTCTCTGGCGAACAAAGATCTTCTTTGTCACTTTTTATAAACTTAGAAACTGAAGAAGAACGTGTAATAATCTCCGATTAGTTTCTCAAGAGGTTACAGGAAATGCGTCAAGTCATATCAAAAAAGCAATTAATGGGAACAAACATTTCCTTTTTTCACTACATGCGAAACCTGAAAAGAAAGATTTGCTTAATCTAACTTTCTAGATAATTTACAGGATTAAATAAACGAAAGAAAAACTTAGATTTTAAAACTATTTTTTCATAATGCTGGATAATTGAAACCTCAATTATTATAGAAATAGACTTATGATAAGCGACAAATATTTAACTTAAATTGTTGGGAAGGCACAAAGCCAACATCATATTTCCCAGCCAAGTTAAGAAAAAGTAGTAATCTTTCTTTCTTTCTTTCTTTCTTTCTTTCTTTCTTTCTAAAAGCATCTGAATTTACATAAACTCATCATCCTCGTTTATCCTTTTATTTCTTGCTTGGCGCAGAAGACGCCTCAGTAGAAGACATGCCAATGGAACCAAGCATGAGGCTCGATCAAAAATTAGCCTTGTGCCAAATTCTGACTTGATGGGCAGTCGGATGAATCTATACTTCACGGTCATTCCTCAACTGAGGTATTTTCAAAATTTCTGGAGCTGGGACACCTTTCTATTTTAGGGTTTATTTCATGCAGAGATAGAACTCCATATGAATAAAAATGAAATCTCGTGAACCTCCCAAATAAATAAAAATGAAATCTCGTGAACCTCCCAAATAAATAAAAATGAAATCTCGTGAACCTCCCAAATAAATAAAAATGAAATCTCGTGGACCTCCCAAATAAATAAAAATGAAATCTCGTGAACCTCCCAAATAAATAAAAATGATATCTCGTGGACCTCCCAAATAAATGAAAATGAAATCTCGTGAACCTCCCAAATAAATAAGAAAGAAATCTCGTTGACCTTCATATAAATGAAAATGAAATCTCGTGGAATCTCATATAGATAAAAAAAATTAAATTCATCAAAAATATTTAATGAAAATCACATCCAATATTTACTCTGAGTAAGGACATTCAGAGAGAGAGAGGAATGTGCTTGCTTGGCTTAGAATAAAATGCCAGTTCTTGTTGATATTATTGATAAAGATTTCCTTTTGCACTGCAAGTTTAGAACTATATTTGGTCATCATATTGTTATGTGCTGAAAAGGCTGTTTCGCATAAATATGTTGTTGCGAAAGGGTAGCAGAATTTTGACCGCTTTTTCAGATAAAAATGAATAGTCAGAAGCCATGCTAAGCCAAAGTTTTGCGGAGAAGTTGCTGTATAAACTGAATTTTCATAGTTTTTTTTTTTTCAAATAACAAGAAATACGAATTTGCACTTCTTTAACTTAGTGGATAAATTTTCCAGAGACCCTTGCAGTGTTTGCGAACCCCTGCAATTGACATTGTGAAATCACAGTGATCCCAGAATCACAGTTTAAAAACCAGTGCCTTAAATCCCTCCCTCCCTCTCTCTCTCTATCTATCCATATATACAAACCCCTCCACTCGGGCAGGGTATGACACAAAGTCAATTTTTAAGCGGAGTTTAACAGGTTTCGATTCAGAGTTTTCCTTCTCCTAGACAAGTTGGCTCACCAAGGCTGAAGAACCCATTCTGCCCAACTGTTTACCCATAGCTGGAGGGAGAATAACTGGATTCATACCTTTCCCAAGGGTATTAATGCTATGTGAAATACAATCAGCCTCGTCCAGGACTTGAACTCGTGGCGCAATGTCCCCACTCCTACGACGATAACCATTACAACACGGGCACACCCATCTATCTATCTAGCTATCTATCTATGTCTAGCTAAGAATTAAAAAAAAAAAATGAAATGAAGTAAAGGTTTTAAAAATATAGTAGTGTTGGGTTCAAGGATATTTCCTTCGGGAAGAAATCGACTCTCTTGGCTTGTACATCAACTGTCTGTCATTTACTTGCTTCTTCTTCAATGGTTACCGACCTCCACGGAGACATATTTTGATGGGAAAAACAAATGGGAAGACATTTTTGAGAGCACACTTCTTTTAGCATAAATCATTTGTCTGCACACATTTCAAATGTCAAATAGTTTCAAACTATTTTACCCATCATCATTATCATGTCGCACGGCCAGCACGGATCTCCCTGACCTTCTCTCGCCGCCTGTCTCTATTGTCCATCGCTCCCGGTAGGTCTTCACGGCAACATCCAGTATCGTCACAGAGCAGTTATATATAGGTTCTAGCTGGTCGTCCTGCCTTTGCTCGTCCATGTGAGGACCCTATTTGGTGCTACCACTCTGGGACAGAGTGGTCCTTGGAGTAACAGTAATAAAAGGGTACTCCGCACTCCCCAAAGTTCCAGCATTACTAGAGCCTCAACATCAGATAGATTAGAGCTATATCCAAGACACTCGATTGGGGTCTTACTCCTATTCAGAGATACAACCGGTGTATTCTACTGCCCCAGCCGACTGGGCCAAATATTCGCTTAAAAATTATGTAAAAATTGTCAGGTTTGTAAGGTTTAGTTATAAGGTAAAGGTTTAAGGTAAGGTAAGGTTAGGTAAGGTTTGGTAAGGTTAGGTAGGTTATGTGAAGGTTTGGTAAGGTTTGCAGATAAAATGCCTGCTGAAACTTAGCTGTGTCCTGTTCCTTTTAACTCAGCACGTGCGTTCGTCGCTCATTGGTCCTGGCTGGTGGAAGGTACCAAATACGTTTGCCGTCAAGGTTTGCTATGAATGGACATGTTGCTAGCAGCGGTGGGAGTGGAAGATGGAGGAAGAATCTGCAGTGGAGCTCTTTTTTATAATGGACGCCACGTGACCCAAGGGGCTGCTGCTGTTCGGTGAAACAGGATCACCAGTTCCTTAACAAAATTTCTACAAATTTTAAGAAATGTTCATGAAAAATGATAGCGTTAAGATATGTGACTGGAAACGAGGAAATTTTCAACCTTATGGGTTTCCATAGATCTTTGTTGATTTCCAGTTTCGAGATGGTTTCAAATCGGGCTTCATTTAATCAGAAATCTTTCTTCTGTCCTTTTTAGCATCGTTTTAAGAAATGTATATATATGAAAAATGATACTGTTCACTGGAGTGGTTGGAAACGAGGAAATTTTTGTCATTATAGTTTTCCGTAGATCTTAGTGTATTTCCGGTTTAGAGATGGCCGCTAATCATTTACCAGCTGTGACAAATTGTCTGAAAATTTGCGCTTGGACGACCAGCAAATTTCCCTCCACCTCATTTTCTCTTTTGCTTTTGGGTTAGTTCAGCTCCGAATAATGATAAACCGCGAGGAAATTGAATTTGGGGCAACTACTGCGTTTTATTTCAAATACTCAGCAAAATGAAATGGGGGAGTGGTTGAGGAGACGTGGAGGAAATAGAGAAAATTTTGGAATAAAATGGCACGAGAAAAGATAAACGAATCCAAGTTTATTAAGACTTTTATTCTTTCTATTATTCATTTTTTTTTTGCCCGTTGGTGGTGGGGGTTTGTCTTTATTGTTATTTTACTTCTTTAGAGGTTTTTTTTTTTACACCAGCTTTGATTCTTTTGATTGGAGTCCGAGTGACTGCAAGTCTCTTCAGGTCTTCGGAATTTTTCTAAGTATCCTAGCCGATTTTAGTTGTGCTGTTGTCTGGATATTTTCAATTCTTACAATCTCAAGTTCTTGTTGTTGCTATTATTATTTTTCTCCTTTGAGACTTTTTCATACCAGCGTCAGCTGATGGTTTCTCATTAGAATTTGAGTGACAGCAAGTCTCCTCAAGTCTCAGGACTCTTCTCAGTATTCTGGCCGATCTCAATATGTCGTAATTTGGGTGGTTTCCACTCGTCCAATAATTTTCAAGTCATCTAGTCCCTGTGCAATTTTTTTTGGTGACCGTACCGAGTGCACCAATTACAATTGGTATCACTGTCAATTTCATGTTCCGTAGTTTTATTTTTGGCTTCTTATATTACTTTACTGAGTCTTTACCTAAAACCTAGCGTGAGGGAAGGGCGTGAATATTATTAGTTTTTCTCACCGGCTTTAGTTAATGGTTTTTCACTGCAGTCTGAGGGACAAAATGTCTTTTCAAGTTTCCTGGACTCTTCTCAGTATTCTGGCCGATTTTAATAATGCTGTAGTTTGGATGGTCCCCACTCGTCCTCTTATTTCCAAGTCCTCTAGTCCTTTTGCCAATCTTTTGATGACTGTACTGACTGCACTAATAACAATTGGTATCAACATCAATTTCATTTTCCGTAGTTCTTTCAGTTCTCTAGCAAGGTCTTGGAACTTATCTCTTTTCTCACTTCAGTTTTATCCTGTAGTCATTCGGGACGGAAAAGTCCACTACTTGGCAGATTCTTCTTTTTTTTTTTTTTTTTTGTTGTTGTTGAAAATCACAAGGTCTGGTCGTCTAGCCGAGGAGGTGATCCGTTTGTATCTCAAAACCCCAGAGAATTTTGTGCATCTCTTTTTTTTGGACGGATTATTATTATTATTATTATTATTATTATTATTATTATTATTATTATTATTATTATCACTCTTTTGAGAGTTTTCCACATCAGCCTTAGTTGATAGTCTTTCACTGGAGTCTGAGAGACAGCAAGTCTTCTCAAGCCTCCAGGACTCTTTTAATTATCCTAGTCGATTTTAACAGTCTGGTTTGTTTTAATTCTTCCTCTAATCTTTAGCTCTTTGTATCTTTTTTCCAGGTTCTTGAGGATTGTTGCAAGGGTTCAGATAATAATTGTCAACTCTGTCACCTAAATTTTCCGTATCTATTCAGCTCTCGGGCAAGATCCAGGTATTTGTCTCGCTTTTTGTTATGTCCTCGGAAAAGGGCATAGAATAAGTAAGACAAACACGTATTAAGAGAGAAGAATAAAGGTTATTACAGTAAAACAAGTAATACACGTCACTAGTATAGCTCTTGCTTCCTACTCACAGAGTGGATTACAGTCAAATATCATATCCTTGGCCTATTGGGTAGAGTGTTCGCCAATGGTCCGGGAGACCTGGTTTCAATCCCAGGTCGTGTCATACCAAAGACTTTAAAAATGGTACTTGATACCTTCTTGCTTAACACTCAGCAATATAAGGTACGTATCAAGAGTGTTCACCAATGGTCCGTGGGACCTGGGTTCAATCCCAGGTCGCGTCATACCAAAGACTTTAAAAATGGTACTTGATACCTTCTTGCTTAACACTCAGCAATATAAGGTACGTATCAAGAGCGTTCACCAATGGTCCGTGAGACCTGGGTTCAGTCCCAGGTCGCGCCATACCAAAGACTTTAAAAATGGTACTAGATACCTCCTTGCTTAACACTCAGCAATATAAAGGTACGTATCAAGGGTAAAGTGGTGAAATCCGGAGAAAGGAGTTGCGTCCTCCCCAACACCTCGGTGTAGTAGCTATTGAAAAGGGAGCCTTCTGGTCGCCCTCGACGATGGTCGCTAACTTTACCTACTTTGCTATCAAGGGTAAGGTGCAGCAATCCAGAGAAAGGAGTAGCGCCCTCCTATATACCTCGGTGTAGTAGCTATTGAAAAGGGAGCCTTCTGGTTGCCCTCGATTATTGTCGCCAGCTTTACTTTACTACTATTATGTATCGAAAATAGAGAGGATACCACAACACTTTTCGGCTTCTTTCACTTTTTCTGGTCATCGGGATCAGTAAAATCCACGATCAAACAGGTCCTTCGTTTTTTTCTAGTTAATCCAAACAAAGTTTGTTCTTCTGGATCGGGAGATCTTTTTGTATCTCCAAGTTTCAAAGAATTTTATGGATCTCATTTTCAAAGACAGCTTCTGGTTTGTGCATATACCGTTTGTTAGTATGGTGAAATTTCAGTTTTTTGCATCGTACCCTGTGGATAAACTTTCCCTCCCACTCGTGTCTGTTTTGCTATTCCTTTGTGCAATTTTGCTATATACACTTATTATGTGAGTAATTGTTTCATCTTTATCACCAACAATTATCCAATAATTTTAATTCCCTTTTACTGTTGAGGGATTCATGCCTTTCTCAAAGCCATTCGCGTCGTGTGAAATGCAAACATTCTCATCCCGAATTTAAACTCAGATTGACGAGTCCAATTCCAGAGACGATGATTCTTGCATTATACGCCTCAGTAGAAGTAAAGTTGGCGACCGTAGAAGAGGGCGACCCGAGGGTTTCCTTTCTAATAGCTACTATACCGAAGTGTAGGGAAGGGCGCCACTCCATTCCCTGGATTTGTCCACTTTATCTGTACCTTATAATGCTGAGAATTAAGCAACGCACCATCAAGTACCATTTTTTGAGTCTTTAGGTATGATTCGACCAAGGATTGAACCCTGGTCTACCGGACCATTTACGAACACTTTACTCATTACGCTAATGGCAGGAATAAAAAAGGAAACTTTGGCATTCACTGGATTACTCCACTTTACCCTTGATCCGTATCCTTATAATGCTGCGTGTTAAGCAAGGCGCCATCAAGTACCATTTTTTGAGTCTTTAGGTATGGCTCGACCAAGGACTGAACCCCGACTTCCCGGGCCAGCTTGATGATTATTATAATAAATGTAAAAAATTGTAAATATTATTAGTTTCTTTGTTTAATAGCATCTCAGCCTTCGTAAATTATTTAATGCCAAACACATTCTTGTAGAACAGAAATAGTTCTATTCAACACACTAGGGGATTCCTGCCTTTACGAATGGTATTAATTTAAAAGTGAACGCAATAGCACGACTAGGGTTCGAACTCGCTTACTAAGATATCACAGTTAAGCACGTCAGCCACTAAACTACGTACTGCACAGTCGGCGAGGCTTAAACTTCATTGACGATATCTCCTTTAAAAGGATAAGACTCCCGAAAATAGGGGGGGGCTAGGATGGACAATAGACTGCATCTGATTGTATGGTTCCGGTTCTAGAGATTTGAGAAGTATACGGTACCTCGTTATTGCCATTACTCTCAGATCCACTCTAACCTGGAATGGTAGTAGCTGTTAGGGTCCCATCTATTGGTCGAATAAATCTACTTGATCCAGGTGACCTGGGTTCAATCCCAGGTTGTGTCATACCAAAGACTTTAAAAATGGTACTTGATACCTCCTTGCTTAACACTCAATAATATAAGGTACGTATCAAGGGTAAAGTGGAGCAATCAAGGGGAAGGAGTAGAGCCGTCCCCTACATTTCGGTGTAGTAGCTATTGAAAAGGGAGCCTTCTGGTTGCCCTCGATTATGGTCGCCAAATTTACTTACTTTTACTTTATTTCAAGCTAAAATTCCTTATTAAGGATTATTATGAATTAAAAGCCTATGACTTTGTGCTAACAAATGACTATCATTGAATAGAAATAATTGCTTGAAATCCAATAATTATTAGTATTTGACAAGAATACTTGAAACCGTACAAATATTTGCGAATTATTTGTACAAGATAGGAATACGTGATATCATACAATGGCATGCAAAAACTCTTAATAAACTACACTGAAAATATAAATATAGATAAACAATGAATACGATTCTTTAATCTCGAGGAATAAAATGAGCCTAGGTGATTTGACGTGCCGCTAAAATCAATCAAACAATCAATCTGTCAAATAAGAGGGAATGAATTTCAAAAGAAAAAAGAACACACACACATATATATATATATATATATATATATATATATACATGAAAAAATATTAAAGGGTGATGACTATATATATATATATACATATTTATATATCTATAATTACAATGAGAATTTGACGCAAAAGCATTTTTAATCCAAATCAATTTTATTTGAATTGGTTTGAATATTTGTATCTGTGATATTTGTAAAGAGTATATATATATATATATATATATATATATATATAAAGTGTGTAAAAATCCAACACACACACACACACACACACACACACACACATATATATATATATATCATTATGATTAAACGATTCGTATAGGATATAAATACTTAAAACGATTTAACTGTGTAAAAAAATGAGCTCAGGCTCGTTTAAAAATGTTTTCAGCAAAATGTTTACAAATCAAATGAATTGAATCTATCTATCTATCTATCTATCTATATATATATATATATATATACGAACAGGATTTGGTATTAAGCATTGTTTAAAAAGATAATAAGACAGAATAAAAACTCACGGCTAAGAGTTTCACGTTGTCAAACCTTAAGTGCGCAAATATTTAGTTTTTATCCTGTTTGATTATTGTTCTAATCTATTCTTGAAATATATTTGGATATGACTTCGCATTTTGCGTGCCTCGAGCTCTGTAATGATTTTACGGATTAAAGAGGCTTTTAATGCTAAACTTTAATCATGATAGTTACTTGGTTGGGTTTAAAGCTGAGTCCTTCATCATCACGTGAAAGCGTACTTTTCCAATTTTGAATTCTTCAACCAGTAAAGATAATGGGAGCTGTAGGTTTCCAGAATTGGTATATAAACCTAGTTTCGAAAAACAAGGAGGAACTCCAAGCCACTTACGCAGGTATTTGTTACTATACTGTTGAATCCGCTTAACGCGAGATAGCGCAATCTCATACATCTGTAAGGGCCACAAAAGATGGGGTAGCAGACTATGTTGGTAATATCAAGCCTTCATA